>CM023453.1:135101453-135289115 GCA_013339765.2 Haemaphysalis longicornis | reverse complement strand
ATTTAAAACTAATTTAACAAGGTAAAATTTCAGGATATAATGAACGGGACATAATGAACAAATTTCGAGGAAATAATGATAACACACAATGATAACACAGATTTGAGATGGTGCGCAACACAACTGTATCTAGCAGGTCAAAACTCCTGCATGCATCCTCCAGCAAAAGCTGGATAGTGCACCATGCGCGCCCGCAAACCCTTTCCCACCTTCCTCTCGCTGCACACAGCACGCAGCCAATGCATGTGGCACTCGCTGACGTGAGCTGTGAGAGACGCGTTGCTAAAGTTTGGTGCGTGTTTTTTTGAAGTGCTTCAGTCTTATCTTTTATCAAGCTGAATGCGTGATCTGAGCAACAGGAATGTACCAGGTGGGGAGCAAAAGCGAAAGAGAGAGAGAGACTACAACGGTAGACAGAACGCGGCTGTGATAAAAGATGTCACCGGGCACGAAGCTGAGCAAGCCACCGTTATCAGGAAGATGCATTGGTGCCCAATTAAGAACTTCTTTGCAGCTTAGTCTGTTTGAAATAAGACACATATTTTAGAACTGGTGCATGATCTCCAGAATGCGTTTTTTTCGCTGTGTACTGCCACGCGTCGAGATGCAATTTGGCCTGCTATTTGTTTTGGGTGCGTACAGTGCATGATATTTGTAGCAAATGCCCCCGACAGTGATGACGAAATATTGGTTATAACGAGCAAATTGTGGTGCCCCTTCAACTTCGTTACAACAAGGCTTTAGCTGTATAACAATGCTCCCCTCAGAGGTTCAAACTACGTTTGAGAGGCTAAAAGCTACAACATTCACTGCAATTAATTTTTGTTTTCATAACTCGGTACGAAAATTTATACCAGAGCTAGAATGACCACCAAAAAAAAAAAAAATTAACACGTACACTAAAAGTGATTATTAGGAATGGATCTTTAGGTATTTCCGGCTTAATTGTGTTTGGATTGGGCGCATTGGTCCATGTTAACTGCAAATCTCTAGCTTGAAGAAAAAACCACAGACGAGAAAAAAAAAAAAAAAAAACAAACGGACACAATGCTATGTCCGTGTTTCCTATTCTACCATCCGTGGTTTTTATGCTCAGGTTATGTCAGTGTTTTCTTTTCTACTGTCTGGCGGTGGTTCCTATGTTCAAGGTAACATTTCCAGTAAATAGCATTCGTTTCGGAGGAGTTTTCTAAAGGCAACTGTGGTGCAGGAAGAAACGCACCTGTCCTGGGAGGCTTGGCCGGACTAGCGGTGTTGGACGAGTTGCCCGGTGTGGTGGGACTGTCTTCCTCCTCGGTGGTGGGCTGCTGCTGCTGCTGCTGCTCCAGTCGGGAACTGCCACCACCGCCGGACCCCTCGCCACTGCCAGACGACGGAGACGTCCAGTGCCGGGTGTCCACAAGCGGCGTCTTTGGGCGGCTCACCACGACGGCTTCTTTCTCGCGTGAGCTGTACAGCTCAGCCGTCGGCGTCTTGCTCCGGTAGGGCCCCTGGTAGGCCGGCACGTAGCCGTCTGGAAGCGAGTGGAGAGAAAACAAGTTGTTCGGCTCGACAGCACAAAATACAGAGCAGGCATAATTTGGCATGAAACAGCGTGGAAACACACAACGGCAGAACTAAGAGTGCATAGATACAGCACTGCGCTGTACAGTGTTTTTGGAGTGTTTCACACCAAATAATGTACTAATTGGCCCGCCTTCAATTCCGTGTTACAGAGGAATAGGTCTGTTATACCTGTGCTACACGGCCGTTTCAAAGGCCCTCCGAGGACCTTTTAACCAACTGTCTATTGAGTGACGCATTGACACATATTAGGCGCACTTCTAAGCAAGCATTCAACTGCCGATAAAAGTTCCTGCGTAGCGAAGCATTATTAGCCAGGCAAATTCGTTGAAGAAAACCCGACCCACGAAGCATAGTTCGAGTTATGTTCTACCGGCACAATTTAGTTAAATATGATGAATTTCAATAAAGTTATTGTATATTAGCTGAGCACGTATCTCTCTCCTTGTCTCCCGCATTGTTCAAAACATGGTGGTAGGTTATGAGCCCGCTGAATCAAGCGATGGTTAGGCAGACATCAGAGCAAATACCTCCAATTTAAGCTTTTCAATGCTCAAGCTTTCTTAGTGGGACTGAAGGCGTCCTGTCAAAAAATGAATGCATTTCCCTGTAGACCGGTTGGTCGACTGAGAAGCTCTGATGGCGTGCGTGAAACTGGGTTTCCATTGTGTCAAAACGGTTACTTGAAATCGTGAAAAAGGAACAGTTTTAGATAAGACTATACAGGCATAGATCATGAAGAGGGAGCACAATAGTATACCTTTATCTCATGAACAACGCATCGGTACACATTTTGATCGTTCATAGATGCGGCTACTCATTGCGCAAACAATTGTCACATGGGTTCGTTCTTCGCTCGCGGTTTGGGTCGTTGAAGGTTTGACGATTGATTGGACGCACTTTTAGCTTTTACGCTCCTCTCAACTGTCTTTACGCAGGGACGGTAAATGTTTCGCCAGCTTGCCTCAAGGCATGTGCATCGTTGTGCAGGTACACAGACTGCTCACCTGAGTGGTAACTCTTGAGGGCGAAATGCGAGAAGGTTGCACTGGAGCCCTTGGAGAGGAAGTCCTCCGAGGGACGGACCTGGAACAGTGTGCAGACGATGAGACTTCCGTTTCTCCGGCTTGCATCACGAAACAAAAAGCCCGACCATTCACCCTGCCCAGTCAAAACCTGATGCACGTTCCATCACAACGGGGAACCCAGCTCACACTTGGCAACAGTGTCTTGCTTTTACTTTCCTGAAAAAAAAAAAAAAATGGAGGAAGCGCCTTGTTGCATACCAATATATACTAGAGGGAAATCTGGCGCCACTGTCTAGGGGAGCCGCGCTTCAGCGAGCATTCCATCATGTACCGGCCACGCACTTTTCCCTTGTCCTTGGCATGGCTCATGAACAGGCTGAAAGTTGGCGGTGGCTTCAGGGAAACAACAATATTACTGGTAAAGATTAATCGAATTTGTTTTGTTATTATAAAATTGAACCTCCAAAAAGATTAATTTGTCAGTGATTATGTAGAAGCTTCATGCACGATGAACAAGAAAGAAATTTTACCCTTTTTCTGTTGATTTTTGGCTTCGAGACAAAAAAGAAGCCGTATGGCTAGCTAAGCCAAGTAGGCGAGGAACGTCGCTGGTGACAATGGCGCCGCCCACGGCGACTGCAGAGAAGCATTTCCCTTGTATAAGTAAAATGAGGGACAGAAGAGGAAGAGCTGCTATTCAACGACAATTGGAGAACTTGCGTTTTTTTTGAAAAGTTCAAAGGAAAACGTTAGAAAATACGCTTCAGCACGGAAGGTGAAACACAGGGTAATAAAGGCAAATTAAGGCAAAAAAAAATACGGTCTGTTACACAGTGTTGCCAGATTTCTCTGCCAATGCCAAAAAGGGAGAGGTCGTCGACGCGGTAAATTAAGAGACGTGGGTTAGAGAACGCGTGCAAACAGAACCAGAAGTTTTATTGGCGTTTTAGTGGTGGATGGGATGGGAGTGTAGGATGAGGCTGTGGATGTGTGATGGTCGTGATTGTATTAGGTGTTTGTTATTGTTTTTTTTTTTGATGTTTTTTTATTTTTGAACGGAAGTAAACTCTTGCCGTCAATCGATCAGCGATCTGCAAACGAAATTGGAACCCTTTGCTTTCTGCTCGCGGGTGCCCTATTCGTCATTGACTTTCTTCGTCGCATTCAGCTCCTCGGGCACCAGGAACGTTAAAGGGCTAAAAGACCTAAGACGGGGAAACCCAGGATGAACAGCATGCCGAAGGTAGGACGAGGGTGTTCGATCAGGTTGCCGTGTACGATCGCGTACTCTATCGCTTTTCATTTGAACTTCGGCAGTGTAGACGTGGAAGGAGGAAAAAGCCGGACACGAGATCCAGATTTCCTGTTCCGGGGTTCCGGCCCCAGAACCCAAAACCAAAGAGATCGGCTCCAGCCAAAACAAAGAGATTTAAAAAAACGGCTCACCCACGTGCCGATTTGCTTCCCCTGCAGATTCCTTCACCCTTCTCCGTAACCCTGGCTTCAGCATTCTCTAAAAAATGGCGAAGAGACTTAACCTCGAAGACGAGAGTGACACTGATGCTTGCGGCTCAACGATGGGACCACGACGGCAACACAACACGATCTGGTCGGGGCTGCCGCGAATGCTGTTACGCCTGCCGCAGGCGTCCCCGCGACCTCAAAGCAACAGAGACTTTCTAAAGTCTAGTAGTGTAGCGGCTGTTAGGCGAATGGGTAGGGAGAAGCCATGCAGGTTGTTAGGGCTCCTGGATGGCCTTGGCCATTACACAGCGCTATGAAGGACTGACAGGATGGAGGGGGGAGGGAGAGACTATGGAGGAGCGAAGTGCAAAATGCGGGTTACGCGAGCGGGTAACTTTCGCACGCACTGCAAAGTCGGGGGTGCGAGGATTATGCGCGGAAACTTAAAAAATCCACGTTTTGGTCGCTCACATTAGCGGTGCGAGGGCAGGATTACAAGCGAGGAGAAGGATTGAAGAGAGGAGTACATACGTGTATTAGTTGAAACCCTATGACTGGAATGAGCGCACTGCTACAACCACACGCACTTCCATAAGAGCACTACTTGCGTGGTTTTTCTTTTTGCACGCTTGCAATGTTCAACTTTTACGCACGTTAACAGCACGGCCCTTGTACCCAACATATGCAGGGAATCTCAACGCTCAGCCAGTGAACTTTTTGAGCATAATCAAATGTCCGCTCCGGCACAGTACTCCGTACAAACTGCATGCCCAATTCAGGAAAACTCCGACACCGTACTGCTTGCCTCCAGCACCAGTTTGTCAGCACAAAATGGACTTTGAAAAGTCCAACAGGGAGCTGTTTACTGAACACTGATATTGCTCATATAGCACGCAGCATGTGGCCTGCCCACACAGCAGCCACGTGAAAGAAAAGTGCCTCCAACGGCTGCAGGCCGTGAACATTTTTACCCAGGCAATTCGTTCCCCTAGCTCGCAACCTTCAAGTGTTCCCAAGCGGCTAATGCCTCAATGAAAGTGCAGAATCCAAATGAAGGAGCAATGAAAGAAACACAAGCAGCTGATGAACCACACAGCGCGCCAGTGGTGACAGTGCAGCTGAGGTTACCAGAAAGTGCTCTCTAGAGGGCAGCACAAAGAAAATGCGTTCCAAGCCTTTTTCAAGCTTGCCTCCTGGCCACACTCTTTTCACCAACGTTAGCATTACAAAACCAGGCTGACTGATTGATTTGACTGACTGTAAATAGTATTCCCTCGGCAATGAGCTAAAATGTGTTGTTTCACCCAAAAGCCAATGTACCTATGCTGTACTAGCGCGCTGCTATTAGTGGTATGCTCAAATCAAATTTTGTCCTGAACTGGTGGTAGCTGTCCTACACTATACTCTCCTTTCTGCTTTTCCTCCACCAGCTTTTCAACTGTTTTTCAGCGTCCTCTACTGCGTTGTAGTTTACCTTCCCAGTACTACCTCGGGAAAGGCAAATATTTCAATCGTGTGGACTTGGATGAATACACTCACATGCCATCCCATAAGCCGAGTTATTTCTCTTGTTTCATTTCCGCAGACTATCATATCAGGCTGCATGTACCATTTCGATTTCCTGTGTGCGTGGGCAACAACGGTGCTAACCAGCCTCTGCCCCAACTCTGGAGTTTCTAAAAACGGCGGCCACTGACCTTGGCGGCACGAGCTTTGACCTTGGCCGGGGATGTCGGGGGTGCGGCGGTGGCAGCCGGCCGGGGTGCCCCCCTCTGTAGGGTGATGCGGGCGGCCTGGCCCGCCGGGCAGTCCTTGAGGGCCTGCACCACCTCCGTGTGGGGGCGACCCCTGACGTCCCGGCCCTCGATCTCCACCAGCAGGTCTCCCTCCTGCAGGCCCCGGCAGCGCGGCTCGTCCAGGATCTTCTTCACCTGCGCCAACAACAGGGGGGGGACAAGGGAGCTCGCGTTCGCTCACCGTTTGAAGACCAAACGAGCACACGCTACGACCAAACAAACAATTTTCTGCTTCCTTCCGTGCCTCGAACAAGCCCTGAAGTCTGAGCCATCTCAAACACAGCCGCTAGTTTGCAGAACAACACATTCTTTGCTGGTGCGAGCAGGGGCATGGCAGTTCAGCAGACATTTTTACAAGTGGCATTGCTCACAGCAGCTGGTGGTTCATCGCTGCAGATTAAAAAAAAAAAAAAAAAAAAAGAATTCTTTGATGCAAGATATGATCGGAAAGATTTAGAACAAGGTGAGTTAACTCTTCTTCCAGTGCTGATGACATGTGCACTCAGCTGCTTGTAAAAATCAGCTCACTGAGTGAGAGCAAAAAATAACAGCACTGGTGGCGATTGCAGCAGCTGAAAGTGTGGCTGTTACCAACTGTAATGTCATCGCGATTCTCTCTCCCTCACTTTACATTTTTTTGTCATCGCCCGGCAAGAGAGCACAAAAAAGCCAACAGCACTGCTGAACACCTGGCAGTCTTGTCCAGCGTTCCATTTTTTAGCATGCCATCACCCCAACTTGCCCCACTTGCTGTAAGAACCAAGACATTCAATATGGTCGACGCATCAGTATTTCACCCATCAGTATTGACACCCATCAGTATTTCAAACCTCTTTTTTGGCATTCAATTCTACGCCACGCTCCTGTAATCTTTCACAGCTATTCTTGCCTCGCCCTGCCACTAAGGTCGCCTAAATAGCTCTCAGATTAAACATTGAGTATGATGAATAGGACTTCAACTTAATATTGCATCTTTAGTAAAGTCCCCTCCTTTCAGTGCAAGGGTTCAATACGATGCCAATATTATAAAGCATCATAAACCCATCATCAATTAAAACCCCATCATTTCATTATAGCCCCATCATAAACTTGCTTGTTCCACCATAGACCCACCACTCAATCATTATAGCCCCATCAAAAACTCCTCGTTCTACCATAAACCCATCATTCAATCACATCCCCCACCACACTCCATTATGGCCCCACCATAAACCATGCATTCCATCCCAAACTCGATCATCCTCCGTCATAAACCCTGCGGACCCAATGGAGCCAGCGGATCGCAGCACTTGCCTTCTGGCCGTACGCGCTGTCCGCGATGGTGAATCCGAAGCCCGAGGTCCCCTTGACGATCTCCACCGAGAGGATCTGGGGCTTGGCGGAGGGGACGGGGGTCACGGGGCTGGCGGAGAAGTCCAGGATGTCCGGGGTGCCACCCCCTCCGCTCATGCTGAGCAGGTCCGCACTGTTGTGCCGCTGCGGCCGGGGCCGGTCGGGCCCGCTCAGGTCCGGCATGGACTTGGCGGGACGCGTCCGGGAGTCCCCGCTGTTGTCCAGGTCTTCCAGGCTCTTGCTCGAGTAGATGTCCTGCGGGCCAGCAAAAGGTTTTGCTTTGAACTGAGATGACATCGCAATTCTGCAGCTTTTCCGGTTCTCATTTGACCAAATAATGCTGGTTCGTTTGTTTGTAAACTAGTAACTAGAACTGGCGTTTCTCCCTTCCATCTTTCTCCCATCTTTTCATCATAAAAAAGAGCACGCCTAGAAGGCTGCCGGCAGTAAATGTACAACAGGCCCACTTCGTGAAGAGCATAGCCGGTGGCTTTGTCCTTCCCACCATAAGGGGCTGCTAATCTGCTAATCACAATTCTGCCGATGGCTGTTGTCTAGCATATGCTTTACAATCAACCATTACAGGGTACGGAGTACACCCTTCGTTCCCTAATCAAGTCAGCAACCTGTTGTAGTACCGTCAGCACTAGCAAGTGAACCAGACTGAGCCTCCATCTGCCATGGTGTGCACCAAAAAACCCCGCCAGCCTTATCCCTACTCTCGCCCCCGGAGCGCCTCTGCTCGAGGCCCCAGCGCACCTGGTAGTCGTCGGCGCGTGGCCTGCGGTGCGCCATGGGGTCGTCGGGCGAGGTGACGGCCATGGTGGTGACGATCTCGGTGTTGGGGTCGTCGGGGTCGAAGGGCAGGGCGTAGCCCCGGCACACCTGCAGGTGCACCATGTCGCCCGGCGAGATGGACTGGAACAGGCCCACCACCCCCTGGTGGGTGTAGCCCAGCACGCAGATGCTGTTCACGTACACCAGCACGTCGCCTGCACAGGGGGAACAACCGGGGGACAACCGGGGGCTATCAACCACCACTCCCTCCCTAGCAAGAACAAAGTTTTGAACTTCAAGGCGGTCCCATCAGAAACCGCAAAGTTTTAGCATGGCTGTAAGCAGCTGAAGTGCAAGTATGCTCCCAACCACTGCATCAAAAAGGAGGCACTGCGCGCACTATTAGATTAAGCTCCAGCTCAGAGAAAAAAAAGGGACAAAACGTGTAAAAAAAAGGCCACTTGACAGCACGTGGTGGTGAAGGTTTTGGGATTAGTTTGAACCAGCAGCAATTCTTGGATTAGTGTACACAAAGCTTTCTCCCCCACACTAGCCTCCTCGCGTTTTGTCCCTCACACCCCCTTTTTGAAACACAGCTGCCAGAGTTGGAATGCCTCAGACATAGTGGGTGGTGGCAACCTTCACTAAAGAACAACTGCTGTAAGCAACAACTTCAACATGGGGGGGAGTGCAAAAATGCCCAAGAGATGAAAAGGCACACAGAAGTTTTAAATTAAGAAGCTTTGGATGCATTTACACCTGTTGGAAAGATTGAGTGATGTCTGCAGTCTTCAGCCAACTCAGGCCTACATGGTAGCATCCCTGGGCATATGACTACATGAATCTGCGTCAAAGAGCTTGTGAGGGCCTATTTTCACCAAATTATCCGCACATGGCACTCAGCTGGGACTATCGACACACTCTGGCTGAACCTTTCCACCCAAAACCGGTAAAATATATCTTTGGGCTTAGTTGTGGTTTCTGGCCTGACTCTTGCTTCAGTTCTGGCCTGACATCCCAGTTTATCGGTGCTAGCGCAACCATGCTGAAAAAATATGCCTCTCAGGGAAACCGATTCCCACAAGAACTTTAAGAGACGAGGACAAAGTTTGGACTCCCTAACTGCTCCTAGGGAATCCCTAACCCCAGGGAATTCCCCAACCCTTCTGTTAATCACTTCCTAGCACTCAAAAACTTCAAAGCCACACTGCGAACAGTGTTCAACCCTCACCGGTGCGCAATTTCCCATCAGCCCAGGCAGGCCCGTTGGGGACGATGCTCTTGATCTGGAGGAACTCTTCCGAGTCGTTTTCGTCTGCACCCACAATGGTGAAGCCGAACCCTCGGGGGCTCTTGACAAGCGACGAGTGGATGATGTCTCCCTGAAGCTCGGCCGGGTTCCGCGTGAACAGGTACGGCAGACGGCCATGCGAGTTGTGGGCTGGGAAAAAAGAAGAAAGCACACACAAGTTCACAAAGCTGACGCACAGGACCTCTTCAAAGCTTCCTCTCTTTGCATCCGTCTCAAGACTGACTTCAATGCCCACATTTCACTGCAGACTGAAAAAATACTGAGACTTTGAATGTCATTCACACCCAGCGGAGTCCTACCGTTCCCCACTTGCTAAGCTTGAACCTTCATAAATCGATAGACTGTTTCAATCCCAGAGCTAAACATAGAACTGTGTCAGCGACGACCACCAATTGCAGTGTCTATTGTGAGTAAAGCAACAGACTACAAATCAAAGGCTTTAAAATTGTAGTCCAAAGGGTCTGCTATTGGAGAAGAAAAGAGTTACAAGCAAAGAGACAAAGGGTTGCACAAGAACGATAATGAGGAAGGTAACGACGAGAAATGTGACAAGAAGCTGTCTACCTGTGCCTTCGTTTTTGCATCCTCCGGCTGTTCCTTCTCCCTCAGCATCAATACAAGAGCAAGTGAACTAATAATCTGTCATGACCACCACTGCCCGAGAATCGATAAGTACTGCACTACCTAAGTGGCATGAAAAAAAAACAGCTTTCATAACCAACAGCCTACCCTCCTTTGGGTCTGCACGCGCCATGTCCGCTGTTTTGGTCATTATGGCTCACTCATTGCATAACACTTGCCAGCCACAACTAGGGGTGTGCAAATGCCGAATAGTAACTTGCGAATCGAATCGAATCCAGAAAAAAAAAAAAAAGCTGAATATCGAATCGAATATCGAATATGAATTTTTTTTTACAGGCCTCGATTTTTTATAGGTTTCTGTGCAAAAGCAGAAGCTCCTTTACGTGTTCGGGAGACATGGAATTCTCTTTCAACCCAGAGAACACACTTTTCAACTCGCATTGGCGGTACTTACTCCAGGAATCCGGAGCAAGCACGATATGCATTTGAAAAAAAGGGAAGAAGAAAAAAAAAAAAAAAAACTTGCACTGGAGTTGCTGTACTGCAACCATTGACAACGACTATTCAGAGCCTCGTAACTCAGAAGCGAGCACTTTGCAGGCATGAACAATAGGACGCGAAAGCAATCATGGACCACGATGAGGCACTTCTTCGGAAGCACATAAGCAGCGTGAAGCGTGAATAATATGTAGCGGAAAGAAAGCTCATGCTACAGTTGCCGTGGGCAAGCCTGCGCTATCCACTGTGGTCTAAAAAACAAGTAAACACGCAGTAACCATTGCGTGTAACCATACACCAACTGCATTAAAAACAACAAACCGCTTTTCATTTTAAATTAACGGAAGCACTGTGGAAACGGCAGCAGTCTTTATCGGAAGCTGCCCTAACATGTAAACATCCGGTCGTGCGATTCAAAATGGTGGCCAGAGTCGACGGCGACGGCTCGAAAAAAGATCTTATCGACGCAATCGCAGATTACTCCGTGCAGCGGGATAAACTTTACGGCCTCTGCAAGGCGCGCTCGTCGAAAGCGCGATTAGGATGAAACTTGCTGAGTAGACGGTGTAGCAGCAGTGCATTAGCGTGCGCCGACATCTCTCGCTTTCGCAAAGCCAGGGAACGTTCGGAAACTCCACTCGACTATTCAAAAAATGGAATAGTAGACATTCGATTCGCGAATCGAAGTATTTGCGGAGGTACTATTCGATTTGTATTCAAATATTCGAGTATTCGCACACCCCTAGTTTTCGTCTTCCTTAGCGCTGTTGCAAACCTTGAATGTCCACCAACTTAGCCAGTTTGCTGCACTTGTTAGGACTGGGCAGTGGGCGTGTGTGGTAGCAGTGCTCCTGACTGTCATCCTTCTGGTGCCACCCCATGAGCTGGTGCCATCCTCCTGGTGCCATCCAACTGTCATCCCACAAGCATGCAGTGCACAGCTGTGCCCCTCTGCACATGCAGTGCCGTGCGGGCAGTGCATGGGGGGTTGGGTGGGGGGGCTGCCCACCTGATGGTCGGCAGTGCTGACGTGCCAGGCGTAGCGGGGGGCGGGCCGTCCTGGGTGGGCGTGGCAGGGGGCAGCCTGTGTGTGCGCAGTGCAGCTGCGGCCGCCGCAGCTGACATGGCGTGTGGCCCGGCGGCCGGTGATTGGCCGAAGAGGACGGAGGCAGGGGGCACCCAGCTGGAGGACAGCCCTGGTCCGCGGCCCCCGCAGCGCCGCCATCGCCGCTGGCCAAGGAGGAAGCGGGCATCCCGGCCGGCGTCGGGGGGCGGCTGGTGGCAGCGCCCTGTCACTGGCGGCGGCCGTGGGGGGCGTGGGTCCGCCTTTCTTCGGAGGACGAGGGCGGAGTGGTTAGTCGGGGCCTGGTCCCCAGGCAGGGCAGGCAGGGGAACAGCGGGGAGTGCCGCGAGGGGGAGTAGTGCGCGTGGGACGACGGCACTCACGGTTTTTCGCTCCCGACGGGGAAGGGGGCGCCGGGGGAGGGCTGTTGCTGGGGTGCTGGTGGTGGTGCAGGTGGTTGGCCGAAGGGGTGCCGGGGCTCGCCTCGCCGGGCTGCGCGCTGTTGCCCCAGCAGCTGCTGCTGGGACGACTGCGAGCCCTGGGGGGCTGGCCGCGGCCAGCTGGGTGCTGCCCGGGGAGACGCAGCCAGCCCTCCCACACTGCCATTACCTTGGATGCCGCTGCTGCCGGCCCAGGCAGATGAGTCTGCAAGAGAGGTGGGTTTGTTTCAGGGCCCATTGAAACGGCTTTGTGCACAGGCCAACGCCCCGGGGCCACTGTTCATGAGGCTTTGAACTCGCTATTACAGCATATTAAAGGGACAGACAACATATTTTTGTGGAGTATATGCTCTCTTATAAACCAAGTGAAGGGGTATCACTCAGAACACCTTGAACTAAAACAGTTTTCCTGATAGGAGCGTAGAATGTTTTAAAGTGGGATTTTTAGATCTGCCAGCCTTAACCCTTCATGGTCCATTGTCGGGCTTTATCTGAAAACACTACGCCGTCGTAGCGGTCCGCGGTCAGGGCATGCCTGACTTGGGTAGTTCAAGGTTAAATTTTGCGGTTCTTCCCACCCACATTCTTTGTTCCAGATGATGCACCATCTCTTGAGGAATAAGTGAACTATGTTTGATGAAGTTTTCTTCTTTTTGCACAAGAGTGCAGCAGAATGTTCAGCACGGGCCTTCTGGATTCCAGAGCGTTTTCACGTGCGCACTGTTCCCTGAAAAGCATGGCCGCTTTCTCATCACCTGCATTCTATGATGGTGCATTTAGCGAAAGCGATGACGACTTCAGTGAGGAAGCGAATTGCATGTCTCCACCAGTTAGCGATGACAGTGATTTGACAGAAGCAAGTGACGAAGACCACGACGGCGGTGGAGACAGCACTAAGCGGACTATTACTCTGTGAGCTACACATTTTCTTGAAAGACAATGAAATGGTGACAAAAGCTTTTTTTCTTGACATCTAGAGGTTTCCATTATCAATAGTTTTATTTGGAGGAACACACAGCTGCAGGATCATGGCGAAACGGCAGCAAAACCTGCAGTACCGTTGCAACCTCATCCAACGGCTGGTGGGAGATGTGAGGGCTTGAGCCAAAAAGCACGGCCCGTCTGCACGTATGGTGTGTGAAGAAAGGCTATGGGATGAGCTATTTCATCTACAAGCTTCCAGAATGAAGCAGCAAGGACTGCGCTGTTAGTAGCGAGATAAAAATAAACAGAGGCAGGAGGGAAACTGCGTTTTTCTGCACAGTTCATTTCTGCAGAAATGAAATGCACAGGAATGAAATACAGGAACGAAATATGTACACAGAAATGAAATGTACACTTGCTAGTAGCGCGTTGTCTTGTGTATTTCGTTTCTTGGTCAACGTCTTTTCTGCGCCTGTTTTCATGATGTTTACAAGCTGCTGCACGATCTTACAAACCGTGAGCATGGCTTTAACTTCTTCATGTGCGTTTTGAAAGAGCACGGCTGGGTTTCTTTGCGTCTATGAACAGATGTCACAGTGCCCGACATGATAAGAATGCAAGCGAGATTTTCTTTTTTCTTTTTTCCACCCCAGCACACGTTCGCCATGCTGAAGGCAGCTGCTTATCAACACAACTTACAGGTAGTGGAAACCTTCTGCATCGTGGCTAGCTATCTCCAGATGTTTGAAAAGGAAAACGGCGGTTGCTTATCTGCACAATGCTATTACAAAAGCAACTTATGGTGCAGGAGGGGGGTGGGGAAGAGGAGAGGCTCGCTACAAGCTATTACAAAAGCAACTTATGGTGCAGGAGGGGGGTGGGGAAGAGGAGAGGCTCGCTATCTTCCAAGGTGCGTCAAGCGAGGGCAGTTGTGGTTATGACGTGCGTGCAAATATGAAACATGTGAACTTTTTTTTCTTCCTCAAAACCCTAAAACGATGCCCCAGCTGCGCCAGTCAGCCAGCAGACCCGCCAAAAAACTGCACTGTAAGCGGTATTTGTGCTTCCGACAAACACGTTTCAAGCGGTATGCTTACACGTTGAGTTCTATGGGAGGCCTACCGGTGGCCAGGAAAACCTGCATTATAGCCAGTTCCTCACTATAAGTGGTCACGTCATAAATGGTCCACGCTGCATTTAAAAACTGTCCCTAAGCCCAAACAATAATAAAATGTAGTCTTCCCTATTCCTTCATGAGGTTTCTGAATTACGCACCGAAATTGACAGAGCCATTTGTATATATACAGTAGTGTCGTGTTTAAACACTACGTGGCACCACCTTTCAGGCTTCAGGAAGTTTAGTTCCAAATTAAAGTTATTTCCACCAACATTTGCAAATTCCTTGTGGTTACCCAATTCTATACAATGCTGGCTTTCACAGGAGCTAGAGGACATACACTCCACAAAAATCTGTTGTCTGTCCCTTTAAAAGGCCCCTGAGAAACACTGTTGACCATGGCAAGTAAGCGAATCCAGTCCTTCAATTAGATCGCCAAACTGAGCCAACTATTACGGTTCTACATGCCAACTCAAGGCATTCTTTCCTCTCCTTCGTGTCCTTCAAAGACTAACATCTGTGTTGTCACAGCAGGCATATCGCCATTACTCGTGGGCCACTTTGAGCAGTTATATGAGCACAAGGAAAGGACAGCCCAAATCGTCAGCACATGCCTGCAGTGTTCCAGGGAGCCCACAGCTGGGCAAGTGCAAACATTCGAAATTTCAAACATGAATTCAATAGTTGCTGCTATTAAAAATCATATTCTATTATAGAAGTTAATTCCTGAAATCTCCGAATATTGATTTAAAGGGACAAAGTGAATTGTCTCTTTTTGCTTGCACTGCGTAGACTGGCTCAAATTAGCACACTTTTCATCGTCACACAGCGCGAAAGAAGAAAAACTACCATGCGCGGTTTGCGGCGAACGCACCAACTAAGGCTGTGACGTTGGGAGGAGGGGCGCCGTGATTGGACGATGCCCAAGGTTAGCAATCACACAAGTTTTGGTTTCGGTTTCGGTTTCGGTTCTGTAAAACATAACCAATGGCGTTGTTGGATGGGCATTCTCAATATCTCAGTAATCATCGTACGCGTTCAGCCATGTTGTCGGCTGTAAAATGCACAAGATAAGCCTCCCAGGACGGCTTGTAGTCATGATCACTAGCCGAGACCTACGCAGTGTATGAACCGCCTCCGCGTACCCGCAGACGCCCAAATGTCATGCGCTTTTCCCCCATATTTGGAGCTTGCCTCCCTCAGTCTGTAATCGTAAAAGCGTGTTCGCACCAGGCCAAGGGTCTGTTCATTCCGGCCTGTGCCCACTGCCTGCAAGCAGTCGGTGCTTATGGCAACAGCACGCCACGAGAACTCGCTAGCGCGCCCAGTGCCAGGCCCTGCGCGCGTTTTGTGAACTAGTTCGTGTAGCCATGAACGTTGCGGCCCAAAAAAGGTGAACTCAATATAGAAACACATCGGCGAAAACAAAAAGTTAACTTACAAAAAAAAAAAAGCACGTACCCCGCGGGGATTCGAACTCGCGACTTGCAAACCATTTGCGGTGACATACCTGGCGCCCAGACCACTGAGCCACGAAGAGGGACGCGAAGGCCTTGCTAATATAGGGTATATATTGTACAACCGGTTTACACTTTTATTTAGTTTTGGCATTTCAAGCAGCTTAGGTGACTATTTGTTTGTACTGCGATCGGCAGTAAGCGTCGCCCGAGTTTCCACAGTAGCTCACGTCTAGCAATTGCATTTCGTAGACGAAAAAGCGTTCGCAGATGCGTAGTCGTGCTGCTGACCGCTGTGCTTGTTCGCCCAGCGCAAAAAAGTGCTTCCCGCGCCCTAGTTTTACGCTGTAGGTATTTTATTTCTTATACCTATATTGACTTCGCTGACTCTTCTCCCGCCTTCAAGAGGCCTTATATTTTCCTACTGCGTACCAGTCAGCGAAGCGTCGCATGTGCAGCGCTTGTGTGGAGCGACCTTGACTTGGAGCTAGATACAGTGTACAAACAAACCAAGTAAAGAAAGGCACATTCTTCATTCACAAACGTGTCCTGGCTTCGTTTCAACTAAGCGAACGAATTGCGACCAAGCAATTTTTTTTAACCTCCTTGATGCGACGACCCGCCGGCGGCCGGCGGACGAAACGCTGGGCCGACTTCAGCCGTGCAGTGCCAGCCGTGGCGCAGCCAATGCCAGCTCATCCCTCCTGACGTAACGAAAACGCCACAGAAAATGGGCGAGCGTAAAGAGAGGAGGACAGCATTTTCGAATTAGTTTTTCTACTAAATAAAATCGCGTAAACGCGCCTCGAGTGGTCGAAACATGGCCTGGGACTCCGGACTACAATTTGCGCTAGTAATCCCGCAATGTTTACATATCACTTCAGTGTCCCTTTAAGTCACACAGCTTATATAAAAAAAATTAGTACTGATTTGTGCGGTTCAAGGTATTGTAATGTGCGCGGCATTAAAAAAAAAAAATTGCCGTTCAGGAATTAATGAGATTTTATTTGGCGCCTGAAATTAAGATTTCACTCTGCTGGAAATAAAGTTATAGCGTGCCTGTGTTCACGACCTTCATAATTCTAGTTGTTTTTTTTTTGGATAGAGTTGGATTTTGGGGGGTGTTCGTGTCCATTCCGTATGGCAATGCTGCTGGCCACTTTAACGCCTATTTCGTTTTTGAGCCCAATTGCAACGCGCACACAAATATTAAGGCTACCTTTTAGCAAGAGAGGGTGCGTGTTAGAATAATGAAAATACAGTATTCAGAAAGCAACATGTCTTGACTACTGGTGTTTGGTGATCATGTACCAGCGGTCGTTCTGCCAGGAACCCATCAAAGACCAATGACAGAAGCTTCGGTTTCAATTTTAGCGCAAGATGCATATGTTTGGTACTATTGTGCGCTTGGGTCTTACTGTGTGCGATGCAAATAATTATGATTACAAAACTAAAATGGAGGCACATGAGTAAAATTTAAGAAAATTCCACAACATCAAATGCACTGGCCAACAACAACTGCAGGCAACGCTGCTTGCATGTACCACCAACCTCTGTTCCTAGTGCAAGGGGTATTTTTTCTGCAAGGTGCTTTGCAGTACACAAAGGGAGTGCTTCTTAAGGGGGACACTGGTCTTAAAACAACTTCTTTTATTTTCAAGTAAACTCTGTGAAACTTGTCAGCCTTGCTGCTTTTTTTCCCACTGATTTCAAATATGCCAGTATTTTTTCAGTTGGTCAATTAGTTCCCAAGATAATTAGAGATAATTAGCCATTTTTGACCCCACAATTAACAAAACAGTGTTGGTCATAAAACTGTAATCTTTATATTTTCCAATACTATGAACCCTGCTGAATGCAATAATGGAAGCAGTCTTTTGATGCACTGCTTGGAAGTAATTTTACGGCTCATTAAACTTTGGTGGCACCAGTGGCAAGGAACCATTTTCAGTGCCCATTTCAAACACCGAAGTTTAATGACGCGTAAAAGTAGTTCCAAGCGGTGCATCAAAAAACTGCTTCCATTTTGGCATTCAGCAGGGTTCATAGTATTGGAAAATATAAAGATTACAGTTTTGTGACCAACACTGTTTTGTTAATTGTGGGGCAAAAATGGCTAATTATCTCTAATTATCTTGGGAACTAATTGACCAACTGAAAAAATACTGGCATATTTGAAATCAGTGGGAAAAAAGCAGCAAGACTGACAAGTTTCACAGCGTTCACTTGAAAATTAAAAGAAGTTGTTTTAAGACCAGTGTCCCCCCTTAAAGCGAAGACGTACAAGAATTATTTTTTTCCACATGGCAACTCACTACCACCCAAGGATACTCCGTTCGTTTTCAGGAGGCTAATCGAAGCTCCCTTTACTTCATAACATACAACTCACAGTTTCCCACTGTGCATGCGTGTGTGTGTGTTATGCTTGTGCCATATATATATGGTACAAGCATAACAGCAACTAAGTGCAGTGCAAATAGAACAGACACACCATAAGTTCCTCACTAATATGTGCATAGGCACCATAAAAAGCTGCTGCAAGATTTTCACCTTGTCCCAATTTTGCAGCACGGTATGAAATTGACCTTGTCAGACGAGAATGTTTGTGTGGAAGTGTCAGTCCAAGATGAGGCCAACAAGAAAGGTTTTGCAAGCGCTTTAGCAGTGCCCAGAAATTCGTACTCACTGGGTGAAGCTTGCAGCTTGAGATGAGGCAGTGGGCTTTCGTACTGTGTTCTCCTGTTGACGTGACTGCAACAACAACAACAAACCAACCATGCGTATCCCCGAAACATCAAAGGCAACAACACTTCGCATCGACATCAACAGGAGTGGCAGGAGACTCACTCGATGTAGTACGTTCCGTAGTGGGGGTCGTCGATTCTTTCCCAGCCATACGGCAGCTCTGCAAATAACCGAGGAGAGAGATCAGCGAGTCAGACAGGACCCGAGACGAGAGCTGCGATGCAAGCGGAGACACAAGCAGCTCCGGAGACCACTCACCTTAAAACGAGAGGAGGAATAGTGAAACCATGCGGTTAGATGAAAGATTATTTTGCTGCAGGAGCACTGTGTGGCAATGAGGGTAGCAGAGGGGCCAAAGTTTGAGGAGGAGACAGGGCACTCACCATACTCCCCGTCGTACGAGACTCGAGACTTGCTCAAGCGGGGGTCGTGCCACTGCGATGTGTTCGTGTTGTGGCTGCAATGCAAGGCGGGGGAGAACAACGTTACAACTGGATGCGGACCCAGCAACGATCAGTTCATGGCTTCAATATCTTTTTGGTAGGCTTGTGCGAATATTCGAGCGCTTCGAATATTCGGAACGAATATTACAGCATTCGAATCCGCTTTGACCCGAATATAAAATTTCCGATATTTCGAAGTATTCGGGGTGAACGAATATCAGAACTGCATTCAAATACTATCAGGAGTTTCGGTTTCGTTAGGCAAGCCACAGTGCCACTAACACCAGGCCTACATCTTGACTACATGTGGAGCACAAGCTAAGTCCCATTCAGAGCGTTGTTGTAGCCATCTTATGCGCGCACGTTTGTCAACATGGTCAAGGCTCCCGTTTCAACGTTTCAACAATGAAACGGTAATCAAACAATTTGCTTGGTTTCCGTCTGGCCGCTTGCCAGTGAGCAGGTGTTGAGCACACTCTGCGCTTGAACTTCAGAGTGAATCAGTTACATCCATCAGTCAAGTGACAAGTCCAATGCGTCCACGGGTGCCATCCCAATATAAAACTTTTTGTAAAGGTCCCGCCAGGCCCGGAAGCTCAGTATCTCAGTGACAGGAGCTCGTGACACCTGACAACTATTCGAATTCGCTTTAAAAGTATTAGGTTAAAACGACTATTCGCTTTGAACTAAAATATTGCTATTCGCACAAGCCTACTTTTTGGTTTCAATGCTCTGCTTTCAAAAATAAAATGGTAACTTAACAAATGCTACCCCATCTGCAACAAGGAAAAGGTCTTGCGGCACTCGAGTGCTCCGTAAACCAATCCTGACTCGCTAAGCTGCATCTTTGGTTCACTTCGAGACCACGTGGACAAGACTGTGCGCCTATCTAGCAGGTACCAACACAAACGTAAAGGGAGTAACATCGCCTCGCCACAAATAAGGAATTGTGGCCAGGAGCGAGTTTAGAGGCCTTTGTATTACATATCTCATAGGCTACGTTTATGCATCCATAAGAATGAAATCACAAGTATGACACAAACATGCTCTGGTTGGGAAAAGACGTGACAATAATTAAAAAACTGACTCCGACTATGAAAGGTTATAAAAACAAAGACGGTTCAGCTCCCATACTGGGAGCTTCCGTACATGAGGACTCCAGCCCTGAAGAAAGTCAATAAAAACAAAGATGTCTGGGCTCCCGTATGAGGGCTCCTGTACGAGGGCTCCCATATGAGAGCTCCCATACGGAAATCTCTTGTACATGAAGGCTCCCATACGGGAACTGAAACGTCTTCATTTTTGTGAACTTTTATGGTCGGAGTCAGTTTTTAAATTACTGTCACATCCATAACAACGATGCCATAGCGACAGGAACGTCCCAGGATTTCACTACAAGAAAACCGACCCAGCTGAACTGGTTCAGCCCGCGGATTTGTAAAAGGAGGAGGGAGACAAGGGGGGGGACGCACTTGATGAAGTAGGGCTCGCCGTCCTCGGTGTAGGCCTTCTCCCAGCACGCGGGAAGGGGCTCCAGGTCGAAGGCGGCGGCCTCTCTGCTGGGCAGCAGCCCGCTGCCCCCGTTCGCCTGCAGCCCCCCCGCCTGGGGGCCAGGCGAAGGGGGGGAGGCGGGCTCGTGCGAGGACTTGGCCGTCATGGCCTCCACGTTGGAGCGGTTCCTGCGCCGCTTGCCCTCCGAGGACGGGTGCGCCCCTGGCAGCAGCCCTTCCTCCTGCGGCTTGGGCGTCCCGTAGTGGTTGCCTGCAATGTCCAGGGTGGCGCACCCACAGCACAGAGTAACCTCACGTGAAACCACTGCAACCGCACGTCCCTCAAACAGTTACCATCCCTCCCTAAAGAAAGTGACAATGCAAAAGGGCACCTAAAGCTTGCTGTCAACCTCTGAAAGTGCCGTCCAATTGATCATCGAACCTTCAAACACTCCAATCTCAAACGGAAACGAAACCATGCAATGATTTTTTGCACACAAAGAAAATGCATCTACAAATGATTTGACTGTACCCCAATATGTGGTTATTGAAATAAAGGTATGCTATTGTACCCCTCCTTCTATATCAACACGGGTTTTGCTTATCTAAAACTGTTCCTTTTCCGTGATGTTCAAGCAATTGTTTTGACACAATGGAAGCCCAGTTTCACGCACATGGCATGTGTCATGGAGAGATTTTATCTGAGCTTTTCAGTCGACCAACCGGTCTATGGGGAAATGCATTAGTCTTTTGAAAGGACACCATTGGTCCTACTAAGAGAGCTTTCGCATTAAAAACTCGAGGCTGCATCCTGGTTCCCAGAAAACAACGGCTAACTTGAATGAGCCAAGCACAGCAGATATCCCCTGTCACTTGTTGTTTCACGCGGACACTTTTTATCCCATTTCTTGCCAAGAGCTAGCTACGAGAAGGCAGGAAGAACTTGGACCCTATCCCCCTGAAAGAACAAGACCCTTCTCATTCACAGTGAACAAGACTTTTTTTTTTACCCCTTCTTATTCTAAAATCAAAAGTCAGAGTCAGTAGCCCTCTCCACCTCACCTGTTTTACTAATGCCCGTAACGGAAATTTCCCCCCACACTACAACGACCCGCAGATCATCCCAACGTAGAGCTAGATCCAGACACACTTCATAAAACAGCCATCTGTTCACTCACAAATGGCCTAGCACAAATACTGCAAGTCTATGCTGCATCACTCCAAATTATTCTGAACTCTCGAAAAAGAGTGCGCAGTGCCCCTGAGGAACTGTCACTGCAGCTCACACTTCCTCGTACTTGTCTTTACTTACACTTTCCTAGTCGTCCACTCCCCCCAGCGAGACCACAGGGCCTAAGTATCTGCCTTGAAAGTGCCACTTCTCAGAGGCAAAGAATAGGCAAAGCAGGGCTCGCTCATGCGGGATGATGGACATTAGAAAAAATAATCACCATAAATATCCTTCCTTCTGTATCCTTCCAAGACTGCAGCAATATTTTCCCCCAGAGATTATGTTTCCACTGTCCACACCTTAGACATAACAACACCCACTATAGGTAAGGTACAGATAAGCCAGTGTTTCTAAGAGATGTTTTTACACAGCTGACTATACCAGCAGACAGCCACAAAAGTCGGCATAAAGTGGCGCATCAGCTCTAAGCCCATACTTCTGTACAGCCTAACATTAAAAAAAAGAAAGAGTATAAAACATGATATTAACAGCATGACTGTTCATTGTCACAAAATTGTGGCACCAGGTGACCTAAGAAGGTGACCTAACCAAGGTGACCTAACCAAGGTGACATAACGGTAACCTAACAAAGCACAGCCCCCCCATTGCATTACAGTACAGCTGAACCCCACTTATCCTCGGTATTCAATGGCGTGGAATGCATGCAGGCAACCAAGCGTGCGCCGCCATATCTGTGGCAAAGCGTCTGTTGCTAGGCGACGTTGTGCGCACGGCCCGCAGATCAGGCACCCCTCTTCTCCTCCATGCAACCGTGTGAGTGCGCCGTCACTCGTTACGTCGAACTCCGTTTTTGCGATACTCAAGTCACCTCGCTATTGAATGCGTTTTCCTGGCTGTTACGTCATGGGGGCACGGTCCCTCTAAAATGTCCACAGACAACCATGTATTACAATCCAACTAGCGTCACCAAACCACGACATTCCTCCTTTATACGTAGGGATTATAGGGCAGATATAATGAAGAAATATAGCCAAAGTGATAAAAGCGTGCAGAAAAAATTGAAAAAAAAAAAAAACACTTTGAAATGCATAATCCCCAACAAGCGCTGTTGGCGCTCCACCGAAATACCGGTAACGAGAAGGCACGGCATAACACCCGTAAGCATCATCATCATCACCACCGTCACAGTTGTCGCTACCCTATCTGCACTGGAACGTGACCTCGTTACTGTGCCCATATAAGTTGTTGCACGAGTTTTCTGCTCCAGAGTTTACTATGTTTCCCACTTTGTTTACCTTCACCATTGCCATTGACAGCATCAAGAAAATGGAAAGTTCGCTCGCTTAGTGACAAACTTGACGTTCTGCGGGTAGTCAACGGGGAACCGAACCAAAAAAACGTACTGCGAAGGAGTTTGGACTGCCACTGTCAATTTTGAACTCAATTGTAGAACCCAACCGAACTGGACATTGTACGAAGGTACGTGAACCACTTCGAATGAGGACAGCCACAAGGGTGACCTAACAATTAGAGAAATGCAATGTCCTTCCAGTACCAAAAGCACACCCAGCTTGTATCAGAGATGTTTTTAAACAGGTAAATTTATTTTGTATTTGAACCAAGGCTAATGTCTTTTTCTATAGTTTAACAGCATGTTTTTGCGATACTCAAGGCACGTCGTGTTATACGTTTCCTGGCCACTACGCATTTTTCCCGCGATCCCATGAAAAACGTATAAGCGGGGTTCTATCATAACATCTTAGCAGGTCCAAGGGCTCACAATGTAGCTTTTGAGAGGACAACCAAGACTATGCCAACTTAGCTTTACTCAACCTCTTTTGTTTGTGGTCGTCAAAGCCCTGCAAGTACAGCAGCAATGGCGCACAGCACAACATTGCTGCCATATATGCACGGCTGAGATAGTGCGCACAAAATTTGCACCCTACTGCAAAACCACACGTAACGCAGCCGCTTTTTGTGGTCGTGCTGTTGATGTTCCTACACTCTAACATCCTCCTTTTGAGGTTTTGCTGCCATTTTCATTCATTCCTTCTTTTTTTCCTTTGAATTCACAAGACCACTTGAACTGCACAGGAAGATAGCTCTGCACGCCGGGAATTAATATCCTGATTGATGTGCAGCAGTACCCCTATACTACTTGGTTTAGGGATTAAAAGAAAAGAACACCTTGTGCTGAAGAAGAGGTAGTTAATTTGCGGGACTCACGAGTTTTAGCAAGCTGCTATTGCTCCTGGATAGGTGACAGTTCACAGAAAATGACTGTCAGGTGCTTGAGAATTTCAACTGAAATTCATTTTGTCTTCTGCAACAGACAATGCTACTTCTATCGAAATAAGATCAAAACAAAAAAAAATGCAGGGGGGGTGTACATTACGTACAGTCGCATACATCATGCACAGCACATCATCACACACGATGTCCTTGAAAAAAAATGTGATCACAGAAGGGGTTAACTGCTAGCTAGTCTAATAGCTAGCTCCCTTTCAATGCCGCTTCATAACACCACCCCTATAAAAAAATCAATTTATAACAAGCACAAAGTAGGCACACACAAAAAGAAAAGATCTGCGGACAACTAGGCACTCCTTACAAGCTGTGAATACAAAGCCATCAAAGTTCAATTGAACGACACTGGGTGCCCGCTTGAGGTTTTGCACTGCAAGTAACTTTTTCAAGGCTGACTGCAGGATATTTGCGGTGTACTTGTGTGGGCAGCCACATTCCACTACTGCCAAGGTTGCAACCACCGACTCCACAGCAGTACTACATTTACTGCCACAGACCGTAAATGTAGTACAGAGTGGCCGTGCAGGGTGCAATATGAAATGCATCCCAGCCAACAGGAGGTTTACAAGCCGTTTTGCTGTAACAGACACCGGCTTTTTCACTTAATGGTCGATTCAATGCTTTCGCAAGCATTGTCCAATACACCTTCCCGGGTATGTGCTGCGTTCCTTGGCCCACGGGAGGTTTAGGATCCATTTTACTGCTACAGATGGCAGATGCTAGCTCGCTTGCCCAATTGGCCATCTAATGCTGTCGCATTGAAAAGCAAGGAAAAGGAAAGAAGCAGCAGGGATCTGCGTGCATCCACTACTTGCCTTCATAGATACCACTCTCGAGCAGGCTGCCACTTCTCTCGAGGGCCACAAACTCCTCTATCGTCAGAAAAGTGTAGTCCACACCATTCACTTCTCCTTCCCGGGGGCTCCTAGTTGTACCTGCATTCACACACGTGACGAAAAGATGTTATCACACACTCTCATCATGCAAAAAAAAAAAAAACTACATAATTTAATTTCCCCATTTTTAATGTTTGTGTGAAATATAAAGCACAGTGGCTAAAACCCCCAGCAATTGGCCAAAGTGCACCTCTTGCACCGAACACGTACGCAGCAAAACACTGATTAAGAACAAAGTTGTCAGGAACAAAGTTTCCACACACAACGAATGGATAACAAGATAAAGTACTGAAAACGGGTGACTCCCTCTACTACACTAGCATCACAATGCCATTCTTCGAATGCCATTCAGAATCTGCCGTGCTCCACTACTAATTTCGATGGCATTGAAAGCTTTAACAATCACTCCCCGTACTGCATGGCACTGCTACTGTCTAGCTCTGTTTTTACACAATAATGCAACAATCAAATCTAGCAGCAGGTTTTACCAGTAAAATGATATCCCACTATAAATAATGAAACCTTTTACACGGCTTTTGCTTAAATCTGAATTGCAATCGAAGTGTTTTTGTGCTGTTTTGTGCTGCCTGGCCACACTGGTTTGTCGCTTGGTCTGCACTGGAGCTGAGGGTATGGAGTTATTAGATGATACTCATGATTTAAGTGAACGAGAAGTATACAAAGTATCACAATTAAGAATATTTTGTTCGTTTTAAGTACACCAGCAATGTATTTGTTTACGCTTACTTGGAACACCACACGTGAGTGAGTGAAATGGCATTCTAGCGCACCAAACGTCTCTCTGGGCGCTCATTTGGCTCGAATGTCATTTGAGCCGAGTGGAATTTCAGAACCCAGCGGAGCAGCACAACTTCGCACTTGAGTCAAATGACATTCGGATGCTAGTGTAGCAGGGGTATTACAACTTCTCTGTAACACAGGTTATTCATTTACATGCACGGACCCCAAACGAAGGCAAGCAAGCAACCAGGGGCACAGATACCATCCTCATTACAGTCCACTTTTTTGCCCAAAAGTAGACTGCAGAGTTCATAGCAGGTTCCCAGATAAAGGCTACAACATGAGCATACGCAGTCGTATGTGACAAGCTAAAACAGTGTATCATATGTGAAGTTTTGACTTCAACAACTGGCGGCACGTAACGCACAGTGCTGTTATCGTCATTGTACACCGCTTCACGGCACTGCTTCTCTTTGCAATAAAACTGCTTGGAGTGCTTGGCTGGTACACTGTGCTATCGCCTGGCATGTTGCTTTTGAGCTTCTGTGAAGGAAAACCAATCAACCGGCTTCATGGTGCGACAGTTTCGCTGTAGGCAAACACTCTAGTTGACCGGGCTCAATTCCCAGAACTTCAGTTCAGTTTGCTTTTTTTTTTTCTGCACTCTCACGCAGCTACTGTTTTGGGAATAATTTATGACACTTCTGCGCATTACATTTGGTACTTGAGGTAGCCTTGTTCTTTCTTTATCAGCTTCGGCTGTTTTGTGCCTTTGCAGTCCTATTCGGCTACATTTATTTAAACTGAGACAACTTTGCCCACCTCAGGCCAATTCTGGCTATTCATTCTCGAGGACAAGGAGGTTTGCCCCTTTTTAGGTTGGTTCCAGCTGGCTGCATATGTCACATAGCCAGCTCAGCCAAGAAAGAATGCCTGTGCTAGCTACGATGCGATATGCCTGTTTGTTGTGAAGGATGCATCACAGAAGCTGCCTTGATTTTCACACAGTATTCACAAGTGAATGATGAATATTCACACCATAACGTCCAAACCATAATCCCTAAGTCGGGGTCTTTTTTTTTCCCCCTCCCATGTGGGAAGTGAAGCACTATTACGCTACACGCACACTGACTAAGTGCTGAGAAAGCGAAAAACTTAAATCATTCGTGGAACAGTAATATATGGCACGAGCCACAAGAGCAATAATACATGTCCTTCAACCACCCAATAGTATAACACAAGAACCACTTTCTGCACCCGATAACTTAACACACACAAGGATGCAATTGGAAGCTACAAGTCTTTCTTTCGCAAACTTGTTCGAACCAGCCTCTGTTGCAATGTTCCTGTTATACTAACCATGAAAAGATAATTAGAGCACTCCTGCATGTTCAATCCTGATTGCAGGAAATCATGCACTGGAAACTCACTAATACCTCTAATGCCACAACATTTGCCAGTAGGGGCTACAAAGCATGCAAATCTCCGATTTCTTTCCCACCCCAATGGTCAACCACATCTCTTTAGGGGCAAGCAATAAAAGTGGAGTTCCTCATGTAGCCTAGATTGTGCAATGCACATTGAATACCTTGAATTGGTGCTCATAAGACCTGTGCTCGCTACACTTACGCTCCTAAGCACTCATGTATCACTGCACGTCATTATACCTGCTAGCCACTACTCAAGCACATGAATGTCATTTGAGAGGCTAATTAACTATCAGGAAGAACCTCTCATTCATGCACAGCATGTAGCAACATTCCTGCAAAACCAAAATAGCTCTGCTCATTAAATGTTAGTTTTTTTTAACAGGTAGACCAAAATCACTTGGAAGTATTGCTGTGAATTAAAAATTATTTACGGGGGGAGCTAACGTTCCGCAGTAAGCTACTGCCCTGCTTGGAATTCAGATAAAAGACCAGGCCAATGTCAACATGAGGTCTTCGAACTTTTACAAAGCAAAACCACATTAGGCGTACACATCTACTTAGAGAGACAGCAGGTTGCCGTACGCGTTTGTACATGTACAGCCTAATTGTTGCTGATTGGAATTGATGAAGAAAGCTTTAACTGAATGTTCATGAGGCTTTGTATTGGCTGACCTTCCTTAGCAAGTCCCGTAAGCTGGTAATCTAGAAATATCAAACAAATTAGCACACCTCTAAAACGAATAAGCAGTAGCTAAATTTTAGTAACCTAGAAGCATCTGTCAGATGCAGCTAAATGTCTCAACTTCGAAAGGTTCCACACTGCATGCATGTGGTACTATTTTCAGTTGTTTTCTCTCCACTGCGGAATATTTGCAGGCACATCTTTTTCATGGTGTACACGAAAAATTTTTGCAAGCTGGAGGGAGGCTGCACGTATTATCCATGACACAACTTGAATAACCCAAGAAGCTCTGTCATTAATGGCACTGACAAAGCACCGCACACTTCTTTAAAAATCAGATTGCAATGAAAGCAACATGCCAGGGGCTACAAAGTAAAAAAAAAAAAAAAAGAGAGGCCGTTTTCAACTCACAAGGCACTGTGCGCAAGTACAAGTTGTCCCTGATGGTGTTCTGGAGATCGTGGTCGATGGAGCCCTTCAGGAAGCGGGTGTTCAAGAACTGCCTCAAGTCTTTGGTGAGGTGTCCTGGAAACAACGATTGCCACAAAAACATCAGAGACCGTTCCGCAGACTTCACGCGGAATGATCTCCCAACACAGTAGCGGGTTGCGAACAGTTTCCAGCGTAGTTCGTTACGTAACAGAAAGGCTGCCGTGAGCGTGAATTCGGACGCAGTTACGATCTGAGCGCTTTTCTCCCCGCAAGACTGCGGGGCCTCTCGAAAGCGTTCGTAACACATGCTGCTCAACCTCCTTTCGGCGCGCGCGGTGAGGTGTGTGCCAGATTCAGGAAGCGAAACGCTCGCGCCGACCAAGAACCCGGTTCGATAAAGCCACCAGAAGCGCAACGTTCCCTTCTCTTATCTCTTCAGATGGAGGTTGCGCGGAGGCCTTATCGTTTCCTACTTTCGCGTTCGCTTCCTACAACTGCACCTGCGTGCAGCTCGGCGCGTTTGTTTGTTTACAGCTGACGCTCATTTTAAACACTGGTTGACCTCCCGTGCGCCATTACAGGCGCGACATCGAGGAATGCCGATCGGCACTAACAGGTGATGTCACCGCCAACGAAGGGCGGCGGCGGTTACTGCATGCATTGCGTATACATAAACGAACGATCGGGTGAATAAGCGAGCCGGCGGTGGTCATCCGGCGACTAACCTGCTCTGACGCATCGAACCGATACGGCGCTGTCGTTCCGTGCGCTGTAGTTTAGAAGCGACAGCACGTCGTTTCGCGTGTAGCCGGCCACACGATGTCCTTGGATCTCCAAGATCGTGTCGCCGTCTTCGATTCGGCCGCTCAAGAAATTCGCTTATCCAAATTGACACAACTAAAGTAGGCAAATTCGCCGCTGTCCGAGCCCCCGTCGACGGTCAAGTTCAAATTGCCGTTGTCATCGGCCGTCAGCACGGCGTCGTAGATAGCCTGGCTCCACGAGCTGAACTCTTTCCGGGCTTGGTTCTGGCCTGTGTGGGACTTGGACTCCTGCTTGGACATCATTTCGGCGGCGGTAACGGCGAAATCTCGTATTCCTCCAAGGCACAACACAGCGCGGCGCTAGGCCTAATCACGAACCGAGCACCGTCTCCGCGTCTCATGCTCCCCGGGGTCCACACAGATCAGAACAAAGCACAGATGCCGTGGCCGTAGAACGCGCAGGTCGTGCTGTGTTCCGTCGCACGTCGTCATCATCCGATTCCCAGTGGCACCGACCAAAAAAGGAAGAATTCCATCACTTGTGTCTACATAAACAAACCGGACACTCAGATTTTCCCGTCCGGAAAAAGCAGGCGCGCCGTTTCTGCGCATGCGCCGTAACGTTTTCCGTCCGTCGTCGGCTCCCGAGCTCCCGTGTTCGGCGATGTGCGGCGGTGTGTGGAGCGGGGGCTCCGTTTCGCGCTGTCTCGCGTCGCTCAGGCGCGGCCCGGCGAAATGGAAAGAGGATGGAGCCGTCGACAATGACATCGTTTCTCTAGATTGACATTCGAACGCGTCATTTTCCAGTGGCGGGACGCGTGCCACGTCGTAACGACCGCGCTCGGCAGCTCCGCAGGTCAGTGGTGCCATTTGCGGTCCTTGACCTCATATTGCGTGCGAGACTTTATAATCGCGTCGCATTTTCGCCCCGTCTTGATGGAAGCGACCAAGGCGGCGACAAAATGACGTGGAAGTTGGGTCATGCGAAAGAAGAAAATAGGTTGCTCAATTTGGCGGCGGTGCCACGCTCTACTTACGCCGGCGAAGTTACGCCGGCGAAGTTCAGAGGTCCGTACACATGTTTGCTTAGCTCAAAGGGCTCAAGCTAGATGGATATATAACTGTTGCGTAACCCGGCACGCTGGTGATTATTCATTTATTACAGGAAATTGCAGTGCGCGTTATATGAATCGTGCGCGATACGCAGTGGATGACAAGTTAAATAATAATGTCCACGTTCGTTATTTGCGATATTCGTTGTATGGAACAAATTCGGTGTAATTATGGTGCCGATCATTCATTTTTATCTGTTTCAGGTGGCAAGCCCGTCAACGTACGTGGAATACGCACAAGCTCAACAATTTGCCTAGCGCGACATTTGATTATATGTGCCTATAAACATAAAGGTATCCGACCGTTTTTTCGGACTCCGAAAATTCGGATTTGCTGGTATTTCGTACTTTCCCGAGGAGCCGCCAGTTGTCCAATAGGAGTAATGACTCACGGATTTTTTGGAGTGCTCTTTTATTCGGAATATTTTTCGAGTCCCTCCAGAGTCCGAAAAATCGGTCGGCTACTGTACAGTTAATACTGTTTCTGCACCCCCCCCCCCCCCCTCCTCTTTCTCTTTTTGTCTAGCTCTGATATCGTATCCAGCATTTTTGCTCAATATTAATTTTTACTGGGCCCGCACGTCAATCACAGAGAGGCTGCACTGCTTTCCTTGTGTACCTACATTTGATCTTTCGACTTTATGGTTTTGCCCAAACAGTTACTGCACTGCCTAAACTGATATGTACTGTTCTCCCCCTCTCAATTGACACTCAGATTAGGACCTGTACTTAGGTCCTGCGGAAAATAAAAGTTTGTTCTCTCTCTCTCTCTCTCTCCTCTCTCTCTCTCTCTCTCTCTCTCTCTCTCTCTCTCTCTCTCTCTCTCTCTCTCTCTCTCTCTCTCTCTCTGACAACGCATTCAGAACATTTTTCTTAATTCTTGCCGAGCTTCCACGTACTACACCTGAGACCATCCTAAGCGCTCTCCATACCTTGCTCTCCTATGGTCCTGTGCAAGTCGACTCTGTTCACTCGTGCACCTATGGTTTCAGCCATGGGTCCCCAACCTGAAAACGCCGTCTGTGTGCTAAGATAGAGGGGCTTCCAAGGCATGAAGCAAACAGTCAAGAGCTGTTGTTTTCAGGGCGATATCAATACCGTTGGAGGTTCCACAAATTCGGCCGAGGAGATGAGCCATGAGCCTTCCGGGTGAAAAGAACGGGCTCGGACAAACTCGGGATAGGCGTGGCTGGAAGTCTTTGGAACAGGGCTTCGTACATGCAGTGGACACAATGATGATGATGATGAATGAATGATTGCCTATCACGCACAAGACCTCCGCCACAACGCTTCCCGGCGCGGTCGCACGCATAAAAAGCTGCAATGAATGGCAGCACCGGTTCCACGATTGGGTATGTCACGCGCAGTTGCATGCATGCTTTCAGTTACGCCTCCCACAGTCGGCTGCAGAACTTCCGTCGCAAAATAAAGTGTCGTAGGTGTACTGGCACCGGCCTTTCTTTTGAAGTGCGAAGGAATTTCTACGAATACTTTAACAAGAAGACTGACTGATTGATTGGTGGGCTTTAATGATAAGGCAACACGCCCTGGTAGGGGAAATGTGGGGAAGATGGATTAGAAGGGCGTGTGGAAAAGTTCTTTTAGAGGAGAAACTGAAGAAGGGATCATCGTTCACATATCAGAGTCAGAAAACCGTAAGAGACAATTTTCTAAGAAAACTGCATAATTTCTTCTAGTAGCGATTTGTCCCTCCGAACCCTTCGCCGGCGTTCTTGGCATTACACGGGAGGGCGTGGGAGAGGCTGATATAACAATTTATCCCAAAAGGGAAGAGGAAGGGGAATCCCACGCGGCACCCGTGAAAATGGAAAGAGCATTTCTAGCAAGAAATCATAATTTCCAGCTTCCTTTCTGACTAGATTTATAGGTTCTAGCTGGAATAGACAGCTTCTAACTAGAGAAATTTTTAGTCTAGTGAGAGACGATTATTTACAGCTTGCAGTTTTTTTCTTTTTCTTGCTGGACTGACAAATTCTAGCTGGAAGTAATCGCTGACAGCGGAACAAAATAATCCAGCTAAAATGAGCTAGAAACTTAATTTCTAGATAGAAAGTGTATTTCTAGCTAGAAGAAATTTCTGGTTCAATAAGACAGCTGGAAAAAAATATTTGCATTTTTTTTGCATTGTTTGCATTTTCTACCCATCAAGGGGGGGGGGGTTAGAAAATGGAAACAAATTCTACGCTAGCACGTGCGATCTTCGTGACTACCAGTGACAGCACGGCGGCAGGTGGTCTTTCCAGAGACTCCGCTCAGCGAAGGAGCCCGTTGTTTTGTTCATGGTAATGAACTTCAGTGCGAGCCGGCATGAAATGAGCACCGCTCGTCCAAGGCCACTAGCACAGGGCTGCTCGTTAGTCGCCCTTGTTCCGCTCGACGGCGCGCTCTTCCCACGAAGCCAAGCCGCTGCCACTGCGGCGGCCTCTTCGCGCAAAACGCGGGCCCGCCGACATCTCGGCCAAGAATGGCAGGAAACGCAACACCCATATCTGCGCCGACGCCAAAAAATTTGCGTTTGCTTCGCGCTTCTTTTTTGTGCTTGGTGTTCCCATATATATGCACGGCGCGAAGCCCTTAGTTGACGAAGCTGGCTGGGAACTTTACCAACCACGCTGCGTGTACAAACGGTTATCATCGGCATTTTTATTCTTTGGGTTAGGGAAACCACTTAATAGGGAAGGGGGGGGGGGGGATGTCAGGGCCACGTCAAAAGTGTAGCACAATCGAACATTGTTATAACAAAGCAGAATGGAGGAATGTAATTTAGTTCGTTATATCCCGATTTTCGTTGTAACAGTAGATTTAAAAATCGGCTCAAACCAAACGGTAATCTGGCCCCCGCAAAAATCCTTGATACAAAAATACAAAGACGCATCATTTTAAGCTTCGAACCTACTATAAACAAGGTAACCCTTACCTTTCTCCTTGTGGCATTTCAAGCTCAATAAACCAGAACGTGAAACGGAAAATTACAACAGAACAAAGTTCATTTGACAAAACAGGCCTGCGTCCTTATTTTTTTCGAGCAAGTATGGGATCTTCGCCTAGTGGCTATTAACAGCACTGAACAGTATGACGTTTTCCACAGTGCCCACGAACAAAAGCGCCTTTTTCTATTTCTGCAGTTTCGGATGCCGGGAGTTTTTCCAAGTAGCTTCTCAGCCTACCGGTCAAATATTTCTTCTTTGTATCCGACATTGCGTGCGGTTTTCGCGGTTTCAGTTTCATTATAGATCAATAAGCGTCATTAAAATGAAGGCTGACCAACCCAACTTCGTATTTAGTTCGCTATATCCGATAATTCGCTATATCAGTGTTCGTTATAACGAGGTTCTACTGCATACGTTTTTACCTAGTGGATTCGATTGGTGTGGTGATGATAATGATGATGTGGCAGGCTGCCATCATCTATGGAGGGATTTTTCTTTCCTCCATGACATCATCGTTACCGCCATTGGTACTTTTATTGACGCCGCATCAATTACTCTGCATTTTATTAACGCAATCGTTGCCGGCACTGCAGGTCGTTCCAAGTTTGAAAGAATAAATACATAAAATAAAGCACGTACGAACATCGTTTTGTTGCGCTTCGAGTCACTTCCGTCTCGCCCTTCTGGCATACGGAGTTCTTGTACCCATGCGCGCGATCTCAAACGGCAGGATTCTGAAGTACGGGCATTCTTCGCTTATATTCTTCGTCATCTACTTGGTGCCACAGTAAGTAATATAAGGCACTTGCGGCGAAGCCGAACTGGACGCACGGCGGCGTGTAATTCCGTTATATTGAACGCAAGGAAGCAAATATAAACCGACCGACCAAATAAGAGCTCCCTTCCCCCTTTGGTGTCTCTTTCACGGGCCTTTCTCCTCAGGGCCATTTTTCCGGCACCTGTTTTTCTTTTTTTCGTAACCAGCCTTTCGTACCATTGGCACTTTCCCAATTGCATACGACTGCATTACGAATCCAGGAATCACGTGATCTGACTGGCAATGCAACAATGGGCGTTGACAGTTGGCAGTTCTTACGCAGCCAGGGGCGTGTGTTTGTGTTTCCATCATGACGTAGGCCGCGTACAGAGAAGGTGCGCTCTGCGCCAGCTGTGGAATTCACGAGTTGTGCCCGTTTGAAAAACGTACATTTCGCGCTCGTTTCAAACTGTGACGTTGTTCCGAATGCGGGGACCTCTGACCAGTGACATCCGCAGAAGACGATTCCCTGCCTTGCTTGTTCGGCATCAAACAGCTGGGTTGTTGGTTTCAGCCAAACAGGGCTCACTCGAAGTAGATACCTTGAAATGGACATTAAATGGACAAAACTAAAATTCTACCCCAGATTGCAACGAAGCGGCTTGATGCGGGCGCTGACCGCGTTTTTGTCTCGGAACCGAGATTTATCTAGCCCTGTTTGCCACGCGTATACAGCCTGCGACGGCGGAAACTTGTAGCTTAGCCATCAGTCGGGGGCGTAGCCCGGGACGAATGTTTCGGTGTTAGAAAACCCCCCGAAATTTATGGATCCGGGCGCGGCCTTTCATTTTTTTTTTTTTTTTTTGGGGGGGGGGGGGGTTGTTTACCGGCGGCATATATAACACATTTCTCGTTACGCCACTGCCACCAGTGTACGCCTAGTCTAAACCTGACAAAAATTCTGGCGTTTAACGAGATAAACAGAGACTGGAGATTGCCCGACAGTTTAAAATCAGTATACGCGACCTCTGGCTCCCGCGTTCTGCCAAGAACGGGAACAAATTCATCGACAGCGGAAAACTTCAGCATATCTTCCGCATTGAACGCCCTAAACTTGACTTCGGCCCGCCCAGGAGGGTTCGCGGTGGTCGCGAAAGGCCCAAAGTTCCAGCGCGTCGAAATCAGATATACCCCGGTTTCGGTTCCCGCCCGTCGGAAGCTGTCAGAGAAGTCATCCGCGCGTGAAGCGGCGGCGGCGCGGTGTCTGACGAACCCCGGCGAGCGGCGCATACCGGCTGTTTACACGGGCACTTGAATTCCGCCGTACTACACGCACCACGGTTTCCCCGGCCAACGCCCCTGTTCTCGAGTGACCGTGTAATTTACGACCGGCAGGCCCTTCTTCCTCGTGCGTCTCTCCCCGCGTTTTCCGGGCCGGATGGATATGGCTCCGCAGAGGGCACTAATGGCGTTGATCCTCGCTTCTGGTCCGCTTCGCCGTTTTTTTTTCCTTCTGTCTGGCACAACGCCGAACGCGGTGGTCCGGAAGGCGGAAGGGAAGGAAAAAAACAATTCGCTCGTCTCTCGTCCCCGTTTGATGGGGCGGTACGGGATATCATTCAGGCTTCCCTTAGCTGCGATTGATGTTTCATTCAAGTATAACCTTGAGAGAAGAACAGTAGGTCTGAGCAGCATTCCGCTACCGCTGCGCCTGCAAACCACACAGACACTTATCTTGTCTATCCTTTGCGGAAATTTTGGTTAGAACGGAAGGAACAGGACTATAAAGGTATGCGTACAACGTAACAGGACTATAAAGGTATATAGAAAGGTATGCGCGTAGAATACACGGTAATAGCCGGACTTAACCAAAGCAGGCGGCATTTTGAACGAGCAACGTCGTAACATTTGTTCCATGGGCCGTTTGTCATCCCACTGTGATACCCGTGGAAAGCATACGCTTCTATCTCAATCGAGGAGCTGGGAGCAAGTGCTGTTAGGGCGTTATGTTAATGCCACAGCCAGATGAACTGGGTACATCCAGATAAGCGTTAGGTAAGTTGTCTTGCTGTGAAGGCAACACATTTCGTTTGTCCCGTAGATTTTTAGTTCCTCCCTTCATTCTTGTTGTATGTTACTATTGCTACTGTCGGCATAGTGGTGAGTAAACACGCTAGCTGCCTGAGGCGAGTAATTACAGAGTATACGTACTCACGTACTATACACGGTGTCTCAACGAAAGGTTACACACTAACATACGGCGGCTGCAGACTGCCCGTGGCTGTCCTGACGGCACTTTACGAGCATTCCAAACGGGTATAAAGAAGAAATGAACATAACAGCGTAACCTTCCCGTTCAAATATCATCCTCAAGGACAAGCACAGAGGCATGGAGACGAGGGTTCCCTGTTCTCGGAGTTTTGGCCCTGCAGGGCTCAAGACTCCTTGGCCCCTCGCCAGCTCTCGATGGGCAGTAGACGTCGAAAGTCTGCACATATCTGAGATATGCGGTTACGACATGTCGGGAGCATTATACGTTTAAGTCCTGCTTTTGCCCGCTAAGGGTCTCAAACGTTCAAATGTACGAGCAGAGGCTTTCGGTACGAGTCCACAGAGCGCAGGCACGCACTGGTTCTAGCAGGAGTACCGGTCAAGAGGCCGCCGCTCCGACCCTGCATTCTTCGAAAGAAAAAAGGCTAAAGAAGGGTCACGATAAAGCGTAACATCCGGTGGTGCCCTTTAATTCAACGCTGCCCTTTAATCCTCTTTTGTCAGTTTGGACTGCTCAGAGCTGCTCCATAGCATCTCCGTATTTTATTTACCCGTGGAATTTCTGTGGCAAGAGCTGTTCTGGGCTGTCCAGGAACGGCCCAGGAGTTCCAAATAAAAGAAACCAAGTTCAATCTGATCCTCCGGATACGGCCTCCGGAATGCTCGCCAGTCTTACCCGCCGCGGTGGCTCGGTGGCCATGGCGTTGCGCTGTTGAGCACATGAACGTGGGTCCGATTCCCGGTCGCAGCGGCCGCATTTCTGATGGAGGTCAAAAGCAAAAACGCCCGTGTGTGGGAGATTTAGGCGCACGTTGGAGATCCCCAGGTGGTCAAAATTAATCCGGAGCCCTCCACTACGGCGCGCCTCATCACCTGCGCGGCATCGGTGCGTTAAACTCTACAATCAATCAATCAATTGTGAGCTACGTCGTGGCTCGAATGAAGATTGAATGGGAGAAACTAGGGTTTGAGAATTTAAAGGTTTAATAATAGAGAAAAACTGAGGTTACAGTGGATCAGGACAGGGGAGCACGGAGAGAAAACGTCTGACGCGGTGCACAGGCGTGGGACGACTCTCTCGGGCGAACAGCACACAGACGTGAGATAGTGAAAACCGAAACATAAACAGTCGCGTTGAGTCTGGCGTCGCCTCGAGTTCTCGGGCATACACACACCCGAGTCAGGGGCGCGAGGAGCTCGGGTCCTTGCGGCGCGGCCGTTTTTCTTTGCGTCTTGGGGCGGCAGCTTCGGTGGTGTCGAGTGGCTAAGCGCCCCGTGGCCGACCGTTTTCGTTTCTCGGCGGAGAGAATTCTTCGAATCGCCAGAGCCAGCTGACACAATCAATCAATCAATCAATCAATCAATCAATCAATCAATCAATCAATCAATCAATCAATCAATCAATCAATCAATCAATCAATCAATCAATCAATCAAATCTGCTTTAGCTTACCCGGAGCTTATACGTTTTCTTCAACGTTATCGTCACGGACAGTATGTGCGCCGCCTGACTGGCGCCAGTCATTCTGCCGGTGATTATACTGGGCCCGTCCGTACAGTTCGCAACTTATCTTGTTCCGGCTATCTTCCGAGACTTCACCCATCGCATTTTGTACTTTCAACTCGTCACGTGCTAGGCTGCTGTATTTGTTTCTGTGTGCTCGTGTGCAGTGTTCAGTTACAATCTTCTAGTCCGCTGTAGTTCAGAGTTGGCTGGCCGCCGACATAAGACGTTTCATTGTGTACGGGGAATTCAACGTATACAAGCCAAGTGAAGTGTATACATTTAAATCGCCTGGAGTGGAGAAGCTGCGGCAGACGCGGGTAAAGATCATTCGACGAAGTGTTGCGAGGCCACGTGTTCAGGTGAGTACGTATTTCTTACAAGGCACCTTCTTCCTTAGCAAGTGAGCATTGAACGCTCCCTACGACGTAGATTTAGCCCGTCGTGAACGGGCCGAAATTCCGGTCGATTTCCGAGAGCCAAGCCTCAAAGCTTGGGTTCAACAATGGGCAAAACAAATTTGACCTCCAACAGTAGTTTGTTCGGGCCAGTTATTTAGAATCCCTCCGATTCAAAACTGCAGAGTGGCTCATTACTTTTAAGTCCCATGATTTCAAGTACCGACAACGTGATAAAATTTATGAATCTGTGTTTTTCTGATTCAAACAACAGAACTTTACTTTTTTGCACTGTTATGCAACGCGTATTGGGAAACGAGCTGTTACTTGCATAACGTAAGCTTGTCTCAAGGAGTCTGAACATTGTTGCGACCGTGAGGGCGCACCCGAGCAGAGCTCCGTCGCCTCCGACATACGTGTGGTAGCGTGGTGAAGCGAGCGGCCAGCCGCTGTTGCAGCCGTGAAGAAGTCCAGAAGCCGTAGGCTAACGTAACTGTTTACTTCATAGCGAGAGGTGAGCCGAAGCCAAAGAACAATACCCCGACGGGTGAGGTTAACAGTACAGGACTTGAGCAGAGTGACAGCAATGATTCGCTGCTCAAACAGGAATGGGTTATAGCGCTTGAGCGGGGTCTATTTATACCCATAGCGCTAACGATTGAAACAGCGTTCCCTCTATTTTGTGCACACGCCACGAACGTCACAGACACACAGAACGCTCTTTCCAGAGTTCGTGAGCAGTCGCGATAGTAGCGGCGCACGCTGAGTCCGAGAGAGGGGAGAGAGGGAGGAGGAGGACTCCGCTGCGATCGCGGGGCCTATGTGTCCTTGGGGCGCGTATAGGCCTCCTGCGCTGCCCAGGGGGCGCTGCGCAAGCGGCTTCCGGGCAGTACTTCCGGGTAGTGCAAAGCTGCGTGGGACCGGTGCATAGGTATTTCTTACACCGTGGTGGACCCATAGGATCCCGTGTTGACAGAAGCAAAATGAGCTCGACTCTCGATTATTTTGCGACGTGGTCACCAGCTCATCCCCGACGCGTCCGATCTATTTCAGCGATCAACTTGGCATTAGGGGAAAAAGCTTTACAGCGCGAAGCACGTTTACAGCGCCGACGAAAGTACCGGGACCGTGACGGCGTCTGCTACTCGCAGGTTCACCGATCGATGGTCGTACGAAGTGAAATGTTAAGTAAAATTTCTAGTTTAAACTAATACTCTGGGTGACCAAGACTTCTCAAAAACAGCCGATCAAAAAAAAAAGAGTGACGCAATCGGCGATGATCGCGTCCGGCGGACCGCAGGCTCGCTGCTGCGGTGCGCCGCTCTTATGCGTACCTGCACACTATGGGTGCACTTTCATTAAGCAGTGCTCGTTTGCGTCGCCGTTACGAATACATGGTGCAGCGTTAGCTTGCCGTTTTGTTGCGTGTCTCAGTGACAAAATGCCGCGACCGTCAGAAGCGTGAAATCTGTTTTGCGATTCCGAAATTAGTGGCCGTAAAACAAAGTGGTCGGGCGAACTAAGAGGCCGCTCGCTTTCCTTGTTTGCTATCACTTTACTTAATTATGCTCTTGCAGCATACATTCCCAGTTCGCACTTAATAGCATAGAATGAGGGTCAGCAACGGCCGAGTTCATGCAGCCGACACGGCGGAGGGCTGGACCTCCTGGCAATCGGGGGGGGGGGAGAGGGGGCTTTGAATGCAAAGAGAAAAATTCAGTGAATTTCTAATAATATTTGACAATAATCTGGCGAAGTGTGAAGATGGGGGGGGGGGGGGGGCAATTTAACTGGAGGACGCCAATTCTCTGTTCTTGTCTCGCTGTCTAACTCCATTTGAAGTCAAAACTGTCGTGTCGGCGTTCAGATTCGACGACCCCTGCACTAGAAAACCAACACAGTCAGTGATGATCGTATATAAATATTCGGGGCCCCGCGCCGTGTATGCGGCTGTGTTATGTTATGCTGTGTTATGTGATGTTATAGAAGTACAGATCTCTGCAGGCAGCGGGCGTGTGATTTGGTGCGTGTTTTGCGTCCTTTAATAACGCTTAATTTGTTGATTTAATTGGCGCTATTGCCCCACCTACTCGCTAGTACAGATGTACCCTGCCGTTCGTAAATCGTGCGGCGTAAAACGTTACGCAAGAATCATTTAGTTTGCGAAAATACGAAACAAAATTTCCACTCGTTTCAAAGGCGGTGCCAGGCCAGCAGTGTCAGCTGAGTCGGCTGCGCAATTCTTGCCTTCGCTTGCATGCTCCCGATGAAGCAACCTTTTGCAGTAACCTCAGGATGTAAGATGAGCAGCATTCCGTGTTTATGCTACTCGTGAACTTTCCTTTGTCGACCGCACGCAAAAAAAAAAGCTGTAACTGTCGTCAAACAGTTAAACCACCCGACCTGGCGATACTGTCCCACGCCGCGACCACCGCGACAGCTCGCTCAAAAGAAAGCCGACAAATCGGCTTCTTTTAGCGGATATTATTTTGTTTAGCCTCTGCAACTACTTTAAGGGCTATTTCATACAGTATGCAGTCATTTAAACACGCCACAAAGCGCCACAACCAACTTTCACTCTGGCTTGTAATTGAAAACACATGGAGGGCGGCGAAGGTCGTCTGCTTTTGTACACTACCCAGAGGCGTCGGCCGCTAGGGGCGCTGCATGTCGCCAAAACTCCAGCGCAGGAGGCCTATCGACGTGATAGCATAGAGAAAATAAAAAATTACCAGTATTTCTTTCTCTATGGTGATAGTGTGAGTCACCGACACGGTGGGGCGTGTTTGAAAGGCGCACGTAGTGGGCTTCGCCACACAGCCGAGGAGTGATGAGACGAAGCCCAGCGACGGGCTCAGTCGTAACAACATGCCTAAAAGGACCTCACCGCTACCATCTCGTATGACGCAGTGGAATGACTTCACGGTTACGTAGAGTAGCGGGAGCTGAAGGTTATGGGACACCACTGCTGTAAGTGTTCTAAGGCTCAGCTCAATTACACCACATAGCAAGCGTATATGCAAGAGCTTGCGCGGTGGATTAATGAACTGCAACGGCTGGAGTAAATGAAGCTTTCCACATGGGAAGTGACCAACTGATAAACGGACTCCAGGCTGTTGCTTGAACCTTCGCGCGATGAAGTAAACTCCGTAAAATCGTGGGAAGGTATACCGAGACATTCGGACCGAAGATGAATAATTTGTTGTACCGGACACTGTGATTCTAAGAATACCTCGCCCCTACCACGACAGGCCTGCATTCACACGACACAATGAATTTTGGCGGACCTGAAACCAACTACTGCAAGAACTAACATTGTTCAATCTGGGTCTTCACTGCGAATGTAAAAAAAAAAATTCTATAGCACGTCATTCTTCGCGTGAGTTCCCGAACCTCGCAACCAGAGGCCGTGTGGCACATCCACCGCACCAGCAGATGTTTGAACGCAGCAAAAAGAAAAAGAAAAACGGTCTTCAAAAATACAGCAATAGAAAACACAAATCTTCTCTTTCCGCCATTGCCGACTGCAGCCTAGACTCCACAACAGGAGGGCTAACATTGTCCTTCGCAAAACTAATAAAGACGTCTCGTAATAATAAAACATGTGCAGAAGAAATAGAAAATTAATATAATGTGTGATTGAAGTCCCAGGCGGTGGGGGGCACGAGGCCGCAGATATGGCCAACGGGTCCATATGGCTCGCACAGCGTCGACGGAAGTAGGTGTCGCCCTCTCGGATTGGCAGGTACAGATACTCGGTGACAGCCGTTGGCGCAGGCTGAAGGCTGCTTGCACCAGTGGTCCATGACGCGTATGCTAACCTGAAACATTGACAATTCCTCCTCTCCTACGTTGTGGACTACATCCTCGACTCCATAACGTAGAACCAACTTCTTAACGAGGGCCTGTGGCCTTCATATTTTTTACCATAAAGACGTTTTATATTTCGAAGTCATGTACACAACGAAGCAAAAATAAAAGTAACGCGCGCCTCCAGGTATGTCCTTGAGCAATGAGAGGCTCAGCTGAGCTGAGATCGTTTACGGATCAGTTCATGTGCGCCTGTAAGCAAGATCCCGACCGAAATGTATGCCAAGGTCTGCATGCCCACATCTTTGCGTCCATGGTGTCCCTTGCTCACGGTGTTTTGTCTGCGCACATCAGGCTGTAGTCCCAGTTGAGGCGGGCTCTACGCGGCCGAAGGTGGACGACGAGTCTGACGGCTCACACTGCGTCCATTGGCAGTAGGCGCCGTTCCCCTGGGCGGTCACGGCATGATCCTTCCGCTCAGCCACGGGCAAGGTGGCCCAGGCTGAAGGATGCTTGCACCAGTGGTCCATGACGCGTATGCTCACCTGAAACATTTGCAGTTCCGTTGTAGGCGCTACACTTCTAATTTATTGCAAATAACTATTTTTTTGAAATGCACGCTCTCACAAGCATGTTTTCTCGTGGTTACGTCATGGACAGCTCAACGGCTCCCATAATACATAAAAATCTGTAGAGTTAGAAGTGAAAAGCTTTATGCCTCGCACTAGGGTTGGCTGTGGGTCGAGTTGGTACTTCATATTTAAGGTTTCTCTTCTCTGCTCATCGTTTTGCGCGGTTCCCTTTTATCTTTTCTTCTGCATACCAGTACACCGAGGTATAAAATGGTTCAGATTGATCCTTTATAAAATTATATTCCAGCACTTATGAGCATCATTTGATCGCAGAGTCATCATAATTCAATAATAAAATCACGAACTACCTTGACTATCGGTCCCGGACCGCCAGTGGACTGCCCGAGACAATTTCCAACGCGGGGCTCGCTCAATTTTCCCATGTACTTTCGTGGAACTTCAGGTCCTATGACAGTCCTGGAACTTCACGCGGACGGTCTAGGACTGCTAAATGAGCATGTCCCGCAAAAAGCAGTAACGGTAATTTCGCTTAAGTTGTTCCTCTCCTCTTGAGGAAGGCAATTTGTCTCCTCAAGCGGGACAATGCACGGTCGTTCGCCCCTCATAAATGGAAGGAGACGTGACGGATCGCGGGGCGCACTTCGAATTCGTTCTACGTACACTGAAGATGGCGGCGGACACGAACTACGCTTACACATACAGAGCCGTAGACGCAAATGTACCCTCGCGGCATCAGCGGCCGTTCAATAACGCAGAAAGCGCCGAAAGCGTGAAAACGAACTGGCCAGAGTATGCATTTTCTGTAAGACGATTTCTGACGTCACAGGTCGTGAATTGCGAAGCAGCATTGGAGGTGGTGGAGGGCCTACATACACAGTGTTGCGCAGTGTTTTGACATTTCCAGATCTGCACAGAGTTGATGAAATGAAAAAGGCTGTATTTACAAAAGTGACGTAGTCAAGAGCGGTCGCCTTTACCTTGAAGCTTTCGACGTGGCTGAGGAAGGCTGCCCTCGCGATGACGCCGCTCACGAGCACGACGAGCTGGAAGTGGCCGTCGGTGGGCGGCGCCTGCTCCACGCTTTCCGCCGGGCCCGGTTGGGGCTCGGTGCTCGCGGGCGCTTTTCCCGGCGTCGACACTACAACTGGCCATTATGACTCTGGCGTCTGGCTTGGTGAACATCCCACAGAGCCGCTGTCACCGTGGCCTCCGAACGCTACGCTTGATCTTCTACTTCTTCACCTGTCTTGCACGCGCTGCAGCAATCTCACGCGCTTTGTGCCCAAAAATGCAAGCAGCTTCACTGGCGCCAGCTTTAAGTTTTTAAAGACGATAGCCTTTCTTTGGTCTGTCTGTATCTCTGTTTGTCTGTCTGTCTGTGACTCGATTCAGCCACCCGGCCAAAGTAATACAAGGCCTGCGCAATAGTCTTATATAGTCACAGCTAAATCTACCCGTCTAAGACCGGTGTAATGTTCATACTTGTCAACATTGTTGAAGAAGAAGACATTACGAACATATAAGACAACAAATTCAATCAATCAATCAATCAATCAATCAATCAATCAATCAATCAATCAATCAATCAATCAATCAATCAATCAATCAATCAATCAATCAATCAATCAATCAATCAAAGTTTATTTCACACAGGTTTTATTTCCACCAATGCGGACGGCGAAAAAGCTGAAAAAAGCACGGCGACAGGTGAAAAAAGCGGACGGCGAAAAAGCTGCAGCTTGACAGGGCACCGTCGTCCGCCGACGCGGCAATGACAGCAATGACGACACAGCAATTTCCGGTCACTTACGACGTACATTGAAAAAATGATTATACAAAATTAATCAAACAGTGAAAATTTACAACTAAAAACCTACAAAAACAAAAAAATTATTACAGAAATGATATTTGCAGTGTTTTTTTATAAAAAATCATACATGCTTGATTTTTGCGAAATTAAATACTTCATCAACTGCAGAAAAAAATTCACTCCGCCATCGCCTGCTGTCGCCCGCGCCACTATAGCTTCTGGCGCCATTTTAAGAAATCAACCTGGCAGCAGTTACGAAAGGTTCCACTAGGTTCCACGTTCTGCTTGGAACGCACGTGGAGTAGGGCAACGTGGTTCTATCAACGCTGAAGTAGGGCGCCTCGATTCACGCGCGTCTCCGCCGTACGACAGAGTTGGCATCGAGACACCTGGCCTGGAGCAGTGGAACGCGGCGGTAAATTTAAAATCATCTAAGCAAACCTTTGGCGTCTTTACCTTGAGAGGAGCGCGACGCAAGAGGAACAACATGAGAGGTGAGCGGGAAAGCGAAGGGAGGCATTTACTTGGCAAAGGTCGATAAAGACTATCGTTTTTCGTCGACATATGGAACTAAAGGAGCAGATACGTGGCTAATTTTTTTTAAGTCTCTCTCAGAGAAGGTGACACGATGTCCTTCTGTATACCAGAAAGCGTATCTGGAACACAAGGCTGAAGAGAAAAAATATTGTCGGTGCACTTAGGCCTGCTCACATGCATCGAAGGCGAAAACATTATGGCTCCTCCAGGCGAAACTTATCAAGGACTCCTTTACAGCTACGTCGTGTATGCGTCTCTTTCTTCCGTTTCTCTTGATAGCATTTCGGCAGGCACACCGGCCACATGCAACGCCCCAGCTTCCCCAGAATCAAAGTCATGCGCGAGTAGTGTGCATCTGATTTACTCCCGTGCTATCACGTTCACCTGATACGTGATATCACGTCAAGCCCACACGCACATTTTTTACAAAGTTGTTGATTTAATTGCCTTCTAAAACTAATCCGCATACCCACTTTGGCACAGAGTCCGACATTTTTTTTTAAATATTTTCACTTTTTACAGCGACGGCCATTTTCTGTACCAAGCAAAGCCGGTTTTTCTCACAATCACCCACTTGAGGCTTTCGCCTTAGAAGCAAAAATTACAACAGGACTTAAATATAAAAGAACACAGAACGCCTATGGCACTGATGATGCTGGAGGAACACAAGTGGACAGAGGCATGGGGAATGAGGGAAGCAAATTTGATTTGAGCAAGGGCGGAGTTGTCGTCCATCAGTGAAGGAGGGTGGGGGTGACATAGTCCGGGTAGGACCCGGTCCTGGGCAGACCTTCTAACGATGGGTATCAGCTCCTGCTGGTCGCTAGGTTGGGCTCTGGCCAGTATTCGAAAAAAAGAACGTATGTGTTTTCAATGCAGGTCCTGAGGTGCATGAATGTCGAAGGTGTCCACAGAGTGGTGTAGGCGTGGTCAAAGTGTAGGAAAGGGTGCACGCCTATGGCAAATGCTGGAAAACAAGTGGAATAGGCATGGGGATCAAATTTGGAATGGGCGGAGTTGTCGTCCACTGAAGGAGGGTGGGGGTGACGTCCGGGTAAGAAAGTGAGGAGGCTAGGGTCAACGCAGGAATCCTGATGTGCGTGAATCAAGACATCGCCAAAAAAATAAGCACCGGATAAGGTTAACAGACAAAGGCCGAGACGTTGTATTAGATAAACGGGAAATTATGGGCAACTTCTCACAGCCTCACAGTTATTGCGACAGGTATTTGACCTCTGCTCGATTGTAGCAGAAAACTTCGAACTCGTGAGGCGTAACTAATTAAGGTAGAACTGCCTGTCCTTTCATTTTCGCACCGAGGGACCACTTATGGTCAGTTTTATTTTCACAGCGAAGCTGGATTAGGGTTATTGTTTTGTGTCCTCGAAAATGTTTTTCCCTCGAATTCGTCACGGACACAAAAAATAAATCATGCATCCCTTCGTCTAAGGAAATGTGATGTAGAATTGTCATGTTGTTGTAAGCCAGTGTTTGAATTCGCCATCAAATTCTTGAGTCGTGTGTTGAGTGATAGGTGAGGAGCAGAGCAAAGGAAGGATAGGTTGACCAGCTTCCACCTTTGGGATCAGGAGTACCTGATCTCCCGGGCTCGGGCTGCTAGGGGGCCTGAAGGCGGCCTGGACTGAGGCAACCACTTACTCTACTTTCCTCCTCCTCTATTTAAAAAAAAAAGAGTACGTGTTATTATTGCTCCTCCTCCTCTTTCTAACGACGACTATGGTTGAACGCGCAGCTTTCTCGTGAGGGATTCCATGGTTGCCGTCTGAGTTTAGACTTTGAGGGAAAGGAAAAACGTTCGTTAGATCATTAATGGTGTTATTTCTCGTTGTAGTAGTAGTTTCCTCTTTACAGGAATTTATGAATCGGCTTAGCATTCGCTGACTCGTTCAGCTTTGACTCTGACTGGCACGCAGTTTGGACTTCTCATCACACCGGCTTTGACTTCGATCCTTCACCATTTCATTCCGCACGAAGAAATGTTAGCGTTTAGCCATCGTCGTCGTTAAAAGGAGGGGTGCACGTCCACGGACCCCTCTTCAAATCCGAACTGCTTCGACGGTGTCGGCATTGCGCAGTCGGATAGATGTCGGCTTCGTATAGGGAGGAACGCAGGTATGATCCCGGCCATGGGAAGCGGTTTTTAACAGGAAAGTATTTTATTCCCGGATTCACGAAGATTTCGCTGACGTCATATCCGTTACGGAAGTGACGCCAGTACAGCGAAGAAAGCTACCTGTGAAGGGTGCACCCCTGCACACAGGGTCTTCTTGCGGGGAAGCAACCTTTAGAACCAAAGAGTACGTTATGCTTATGGTTGTTCATTTTCTGGTTTTATATTTGAACACGAAAGTGTTTTATGCCGGGATACACCAATATTTCACCCACGTCATATCCGTCACGGAAATGACGCCAGTCCACCTTTGCCGAAGCGACCCGCCAGCAGGACGTCGCTCGCCAAGCACACCCACAAGACAGCCAGTGACCCCCAAATCATGCTCAGCTGCAGATTTCCCTGCACATTTCACTTTGGTGTTTTACATACTGATTCCTGTGACAGAGGAATCAACACAGTTTTTTATTTCCCTTCTCCTACGATCATCATCATCGCCGGAGAAAGTTGGCTTCCCTGCAGTGCTATATCAACGCGACATACGCCATCAGTGAGACAATGAAACCTTCGCTTTAATAAACTGATCGCCCACCTGCTTCCTTCGATGCAAATATTGTCGGAAGACGATAGTATTCTGCCGCTACTGCCAAATAACACCCACTATTTTCTTCCCCTTCCACCACTCACGCTGTTCCCTCCTCTTTAGTTCCTCCTATGATGAATGCAATGGATGTTTACTCAGTTCAATCCGACTTACCGCCTTCGCACTGCTTGCGCGCTGTCTGTTGAGACCTTGTGTTTCTGTTGTGCTTGGAACAGCTCAAGATCACAGCTTTTGTTTTGCGCAATGGCCTTCTAAAGCGTTGTTTATATCTACTGTAGGAAACAAAGTCCCGCGTGCATTTCCAAATAAAAGAACGCTGCTTCTCTCAGTTATGTGCTGATGATTTGTCTCAAATAGGCCTACTGCTATCCTTGCGCTAAACAATGCTGACATGTAGGAGGCGTGCCACCAGATTTTGTAGTTGGGAGAGGTCTCGCCTCTATTAGCTTCGTGTTGAAGCGTTCTATCAAGGATTTTTTTTGGCCGGCCTGTTGAGTCAATGAACAGGAAGGGCAGACAGACGGACGAAAACTTTCGCGTTTACGCAGCCCAAGAAAGACTGTGATCTCTTAAAACGGAACTGCACAAAGCTCTCGGCTCTCTGCAAGGGGCGCTCAGCACCGAACCCCGTTAGGTGCGGCAAGATAACGACTTCGTCGTACTCTCCATGCTCCGAAGAGACAGGCCGGCGGTGTGTAAGACATAGTAATAATAATAACAATAATATTAATAATCTTCATTTTGTCAAGGCACTGCAGATACATGTGTGGGCCAGCCCAAACCAGAAAAGGCTTGTAGGGCCGCAGCTTTGTGGTGACGTAGCTTTGCTGACGTCAGAGAAGATTGTGTAACCTATTTTGCTTAACGTCCCTCCCATGGTGCAGGGGACGCTACGGGGACACCCGCCTTGTGCCCCGTACGGGATACGAGTAACTGTTATAATATATGTAGCCTTATTAGCAACCAAGGCTGCCTGAAGCAGATACTACAAAATCCAAGCGGTAAAGTTGATAACGGCATTTAGCTAATTATGGAAAAAATCAGTTTTCATGTTTTCGCGGCATTTTCTGGAACCTAAGGAGCCTCCGCCTCTGCACTGGGGAGCTATTTGTGTTTGCTGAAACGCGCTCGAATCCGGAATCATCTCATAAAATAATTGGGGGAAGAGGGGGCCGAAGTAACAGGATTAGCTGTGATTACTATTTAAGTCGATCAAAGGTCTCCACTCAGCGTGGGCAGTGCACGCTACGGCGCTACAGGAACGCAAGGCAACGGGACAAACCAGAAGCGCCAGAAGGTCGCCGCAAGTGTTGCGAGCAAAGTACGATAGATGGCGCCAGCTGCTCCGCAAAAGTACAATTCCTGCAATTTCAGTAGACGCTAGATCAAAGCAGTTCGGCTGGTTCGGCGTCTCGCATCTGTTCGTGTCTCATATCTAAGCACGGGGAAAAGTGAACAACCTTAGAATAACGCGATGCCAGGCGGTGAAATAATGTTCCAACTGCTTCTGTAATCGTGCAAAAGAGTTATTTGCGAGCTCTCCGCCAAATCAAAATGAGTGCACTACCGCAGCCTTCTTTCGCGCCACCAATGATACCAGGTTTGGTTCCCGAGTTTGCCTGAGCTGCTTGCTTTTTTTTTTTGTCAAGAAGAGTCGAAAATTAAGCCGATATTTGTAGCGACTCAGTCATCCACATACCGATGTTTTCAAATATGTATCTAACGCTCGTCGCTCGGTTTCTTCCCGTGGTGAATTAGATCGGCCGGTGCGTAGGCCGAGGAACCAAATTGTACTGCCATACGAAAATTAATAAATAAATGGGTGCTAAGTTGTACACGCTATGTGACACTCTAAACAAAAACGAAGTGCACTTTGTTTCCACAATGGGGGTAAACATACAAAGCTTACGTGATCATTAGAGCCCTAATATGTACTGGATATGCGGCTGAGGGTGCGCTAATTCTTTTGGGGTACTTGTTCCCTGGCACGGGTTGTTTTATAGTGGCGATGGTCCTCCATGCGAACTGACACTATGTATTGATTTGTTGTCACTAACTTGTTGCAATTACACTCTCGCCCAGTGCTGAATCGAGTCCAGCATTTTGTTAAGGAGCCCCCCCACTCCTCTCCCCTTTCCCCCATCGTCCACATTCCCTCCTGTCGATCTGATATTTTCCTCCCCCCCCTCTCTTTTTTTATTTTGTGACTGATATTTCTGGTCTTCAGCTACCAAATTGCGCACTTTCCACTCTCAATGGGCGAATTAGTGACAGCAGTATCGTATTTGGCAGAATGGGAGTCAAATAAACGTACCTGTTGCCGTGATCAAGGGGGTGCGAGATACTGCGAAGTTTTGATTGTAAATATTGCGTGTCTTAAAGTCGGAATGCTTAAATAGTTAATCATTATTTATTTGTTTCTTTAAAAAAAACATTACGGTTATTAGGAGCTTTAAACGGTACATTCTTAACAAATAGTTAATAACGAGAGACAAAGACAAAATGAAAGTTGCCCTAGATCGATAGACTAGCTCACGGAGAACACGTATCCATACCACTTTTGAGCGTAGCTTTTCTAGAATAGGGTATAAAACAGGCCTGAAGGTCAAGAACACCTGGCCGCACGTGCCCGAGCAGCGGCGACAGCTCGCGGCTTTCTGGACTGAGAAGAGGCCACCCACCTTTATTTTTTGTTTACTAAATTCAGCTCAAATGCGCATTTTTCTCGTTCACCCACTGTCGCGAGCGATGCATCAAATTTGCGGGGCTTCGACGTCTGTGTAATCTCACCACGGCGATCAGCCGCTTGTCAGGGTCCCGAAAACAAAAAAGTCATGAAAAAGCTTATGCAGAGAACGCACACTGCTTATTGCATTCTTTTTTCAACTCAATTGCCTGTTTTTGTTTTAGCTATACTTTTTCTCTCCTTGCCTTTCAGCGCACCTTTTTTTTTGTCATGGGACCCTTCCCCCACTACAATTGCCACCAATGAAACCCTGCGCACGCCTGTATACCATCACAACTTGTATAAAATACTTCCGCATGGGAAACATAAAACAATGTTATAATATGCAGAGCGAGAACAACAAATTATGGGACGACCTGCTGTAAATTCGTACGAAGTACAGAGCAAGTGTCAAAAGTGGTTTATTTGCGACATTAAGCGTAGGGTAGCAACGGATCTTGCTTGTTCGCTTTAACGTGCACGCATCAGACTCAGCCTAAATTCGTGCTTAAAAGCGTTAGTGTGCTTGCCTAGGTTAAGGTTTTTTTCTTGTGGTCGACAATCCTAGTGCTTGCGTACTGATTGATTGATTATTTGGTTGATGATGATTGATTGATTGATTGATTGATTGATTGATTGATTGATTGATTGATTGATTGGCCGACTAGACTGACTGAAATGTCTGAGTTTACTAGGCGTTCAGGCAGCATTGTCTTATACATCGTTACAGGTATGGGTCTCTCTGTGGGGATGTAGCACTGTGCTGGGCTTCAGAGACGCGCAGAGATTTCTGGTGGTTCACACTTGTAGTGCTTGCGCACTACATGCCAATAAAGTATGAATGCACGAAAAATTATCTCAAGAAACTTTAAGGATAACGATGTTAACAATGTCGTCAGGAAGATCATTACAGAGAATCGTCAACCTTAGTAACGGCTGGCGAAGTCAATGGCGTCAGTTCTGCTGGAAACTGGAGCGAGTACAAGAAAAAAGAAAAAGAAATCAAGGTTTTAATAAAAAGAAGTATACCATCGGGTAAAATACGTGTCTTCAAAAATAGATTAGGCACTTGGTTGTTTGCGTAGTCATACACATTCGCATACGTGGGGTGGGGGCTGCTTGGGTGTAAGTAGGTGCACCGTGTACGTTCCTCCCCTCTTCCCCTCAACCCCCTGCCTCTCTGAGGCTTGGGACAGAAGCTGAGGGCGCCAGCGTTGTTACAAAAAATGAACGTAGCTCACACTAACGCGTGAGACTTGAAGGTAGCGAAGCTGTACGCAACCTTCACAACCATCACGAAGGTTTAGGTCCACGATTGCAGCCGATTTGGTTCTTCTTCGCTGCCTCAACAACCTTTACTCCAATATTGTTGCTATAAGCTCGAGTTTCTTTTATTTTTTTGGAAGTGATTATCATCGGACATCACCTTAGAGGAGCGTACGCTATGACGCGTCTTTCTCGCTCCGAGCAAGTGTTGCCACGATTACGGCGAACGCTGGAGTGCTTTCTTTTTTTTTTTTTTTTGGTCAATCGTGGTCAATCTTCCTAAGTGGGTATGCTAGGCTCGACAAACGTGCACCGAGGACGCTGGGCGGTCGCCACGAGGCACGCACACACGAACGATCGGCATTTTCTTGCGGACACGAAAAATTACGATTTGCTAAACAGCTTCGTGGTTAAAAAGACTTTAGGAAGCGCGAGCTCTTTTTTCTTCGCGCACTTGGTCACTCGTTACAAATAGGAACTCAGTATTAACAATCCTAATATAAAACAATAAGAACTATAAGAGCACGCTCCTTGGATATTAAAAAAAAAAAAATTTTGCCGCCTTCTCTATATGTACTCAAACAGAGAGAAAAGAAAGAGAGAGAAAAAAATGCAATGACCGCACAACCCGCCAGGGCAGTTTGCGGAAACTTGTCGGAAAAGTAGGTTATAAATAACAACGCCTGATACACACACTTACCTTAAAAAAAAAAACAACCCCGCAACCGGTCACCCCGAAGCACCACGTATATTCGCGCCCACGCTCACCCGAAATGGCATCGCGCGTAAAGGTTTCCCCGTAAATGCCGCTCGCCCATTTTGTTTGCTGAGAGCTATAGTGAGCTGACTCTGTCTTCGTGAAGACTTCTCAAAGGAAAGTGCACCCTCGCATGCGCGCGTGATGGGCGCGGCCGAGTCGCGCAACGGGCTGGCCGGCAGAGCACGCGTTTGGAACGATCGCGCCGCACAGCGCCGAACACTTCCGTGCTTCCTGCCTGTCCATCGATCAAGTAACGCGCGGTCCCGTTATGTTATGCCAGGCTGTCTGCACGACCACGAACTGAAGCTCGGCTCTTTGCTTCCGTTTGAAAAGTGACCTAGACGGCTGGGAGTTCCACCAAAGCCTCGTATTTGGGAAACAGAAGTCGTTTAACTGCGCGCACCCTCACAGGCTTGCGTCGTCCACTAACAAAAAAAAGTGAACTGTGCATACCGCGACCCAGCAGAATTGGGAAACATTTGGCCTATTTAGGTTTTAAAAGCATCATGCTCCAGTACGAAAAGTTTTCACGAAAAGGTTCCTAACAGAATAGCTTGCTTATTTTACAAACATATCTCTTCTGTTGCGAAATAAAGTAATAATTTACATAGGGCACAAAGACGCCATGCTACTATGCTTCGGCGAATTTTATTGTTTAGGGGAAAGAGGTGAGGTTAAAAAAGGACTGCGAAAATATAATAAAATAATAACGGTTCTCATGGGGTCGAAAGTTAAAGGAAGTGGAGGAGGACGGATGTCGTCCGCCCGATTTCCCAGTCGAACTTATCTGGTCTGCGGCGCACGCTGGCCTCGCAGTAAGCGAGACGGTCCACAAGACGGCTCGAGGGCTTCCGATCCCAGCCAGGGCTAGTCACGTTCCCTGCCATGCGGACATCTGCCAGGGACCGAGGTTCAGGGTCGCTTAAGAAGGTACCATTCGAACTTCCTCCCATTCCCCACTTACATTCCCGACCCACACAATTGCGATACATTTGGCGTCTTTAGGCAAAAACTTCATGCTCCAAAACTCAAACTTTTCACGAAAACTTTCCTAACAGAATTGCTTCGCTTATTTTCCTCCACATCGCTTGTGGGTGCCCTGAAGACCCCTTTCCTCGAATTTCCCCTAAGCGCAGTGGAAGAAGCCCTGCTCACCTAGAGCTGCAAACCGCCCTGGCAACACATCTACCGAAGTCGGCACCCGGCACAATCTGGGGTCCCTTAAACCGCAGAAGGCTCACTAAAGTGTTTCTCTTCTCGAGGAAGTTGCGCAGAGCAGTGAGCAGACGCCGTTGCCCGCTTGGATTCGGCGGGCTAGGGTAAAGCCATCGGTTAGATTCGGTGAGCTGACGATTCGTGCTTTTACCGCGTGCACAATGTGTCCAGCAGATCGTCTCCGGCGACAGACTGAGCTAGACCAGCAATTTTCGGCGTACGGAAAGATTCACAGAAAAAAAAAAGGCATAAGGCCTCCATACTTTGACATAGGACGCCTTTATATTGCCCCTGGAAGAAAAATAGGCCTTTCCAGCAATGCAATTATATTTGGAGGCGAAGCTGACTTTAGGGGGATCAGTGTTCCCTTGGTTTTTGTAAGCTGGCTTTCCTATATGTGGGTTTCACGGTGAAGCATGGCCATCTACTGAGGGAGTATAGTTACAGCCCCACTTGATACTCCTCTCCACCGCCGCCGCCTCTTTCCTGAGTCGTGTATACTCCTCGCCACGCGCGATGTCGCTTTCCCCCGCAACGCCGCGCGCTCGGACACCCGTGCGGCGCCCTATCGCCACCTCCTCCACCTCTTCCCTTCTTCCCCTTCCCAACTACGGCCATGTGGCCTTCCCCACCCCAATAAATGTTATTCAGTTCAATTCAGTATATCCTGGGCCGGGTTTGGAGTAGTCGCACTAAAATAAAATGGCCTTGTCTCTGCCCACCGAATGTGTGCGTCCTTAGTCTGTTAGGTAGAGATCGGGCCACTGCCCGCGTAACTAAACCTAGCTAATCCCAAAAATACTTAAACCCAAACATAACAAATCCAGCCAGCTTCGCTGGACTCCTTTCTCCGAGAGAGTGAGAGAGAGAGAGAGAGAGAGAGATAATAAACATTTATTGATGAGTGAAAGTGCTCACAACAGGACACTAGACCAGTGGAGGGCATCCCTATTCGGGGTAACCACGCTGCGGCTTGCCGTCCAGGCCCTCTTTACAATGTACTGCAGGTGTTCAACGTCCGCATCGGCCAGACGAGCCATCCACTGCTTAAAAGATGGGAAGGGGATAGGTTGTAGGTTTGGAGTTTGTTGGCACTCCCATACCTGTTGGTACAGGGTGCCGGGAGTGGGACAGAAATTGCAGAGGGGGGATACTGAGTGGGGTAGATAGAATGAAGGAGCGTGCTGTGGGAATAGGGATCTGTGCAATCGCCGAAGTGTGGTGGCTTCTTGTCTGGTTAACCGTGGGTGAGGTGGTGGCAATTTTCTTCTGCCAAGCCTATAATGTTATAATGTGCCAGGACGTCTGAATACCAGAGAAGTGGGTTCGCTTTGGTGGCAGCGGAGAACATTCTCTCTCGGGTGATGGCCCGGTGTACGTACGCGCGGGCAGCGGGTGAGCTGTCTCATTACCTTCAAATGATTCATGCCCAGGAACAGAGACGATTTCCGTCTCAGGTAGCGCTGTAATTGTTTTGGGAATGTTCATTGCTGGTGTAGTGATGCGCCCCCGTTGAAATCCTCGACATGCCGCTTGCGAGTCAGTCAGTATTGTGATGAAGTCCTTGCTGGTCGTGGCAGACAGGGCAATCGCAACTTCCTCTGCAGCTTCAATTGAGGTTGTGCGTACAGTCATTATTCATAGCTGTACGTCACAGTCACAGCCTGACCCGCCGCGTTAACAACGCAAACGACGTGTGCTGGTTGATTGGAATATACGGCTGGGTCACTGCATCTTGTAGGGTTATTTACATACTTTGAATTCATGAATTTAGCTCTAGCGTTGCGGCGTGCCTTGTTCTGAACAGGGTGCATGTTTCGTGGTATCGGTAGAACTCGAATTTGCTGTCCAATCTGCAATGAAACACGTGTCTTGTGGTCTTGCATGGGTGGCGTCGCATATCCTCGCTGCTTTAAATTAGTCCTTCCTCCTTCCCGTCGGAGTGAACTTCAGTCGTTCAAGCTGGGAGGTGTGGTGGGCTTCAACTGTCTCCTCCCAAATAATATGTATTCCCAACAGGAGCAACTTGTTTGTTGATGCCTTTGATGGCAGGCCTAAGGCGATTTTGTAAGCTTGTCGAATTGTAGTATTCAATCGTTTTCTCTGTTATTTTAAGGGCGAGACAGGGCGTGCCATATGCGATCCTGCTGATGAGCAGTGCTTGTATGATGCACAGGGTATCCGACTCTAGCAAGCAAAACCTTCTGTTTGACACCCGATGTATGATATGCATTAGCTCGCTGATAGTACAATTGAGACTTAGAGCTATGGTATGCAGTGCCGAGCAATTGCTTTGCCGCCTAATCGTCATCATCACCATTACCATATCAAAACTCGCTGCAAAGGTCTCCCATCACAACCTCGGTCCTATAGTCCAACAGTGACCAATTTTACCCCCGTCTTCTTAATCTCACTGCCGCAAGAACATTTAGTCCTGCTGGCCTGCAACGAATCCGAGTAGGAGATGAACCCCTCTGTTCGCACCCTTAATGACCAGCGGTTATCTTGGAAAAATAATGTCCTTCGATGTACATGGCCCACTCCTTTCTTCTTAATCTCTACTAAAAAAGTTCGTCCGCTCAGGGTTGTTTGGAGCAGTTCACCCATTCAAGCAAAACCAAAACTCTTCTGTTTGACACCCGATGTATGATATTATCCATTGCCCGCTGATAGTACAATTGAAGTTGAAGAGCCTATGGTATGCAGTTTCTGAGGTAGCAGTTTTTGACAATTTTTGGAGAATCACAAGGCCTAAAATACGGAGATGGGGCACGTAGGCAACTGGTTTGCCTTGTATTCTGAGTTTTGGCACACGGATGATTTTGTTCCTCTGAGTGTGTTTTTCGGAGATTAATGTAAGCAGAGCTGATTTCTCTGGGGAGAATTGTGGGCCTCGGGCTTGAAGGTGTACGTGAAATTTGTCGATGGCTAATCGCAGGGCGTATTGCTGCCCTTCCATCGATCCCGCAGGAGCCCAAAGGGTCAAGTATCCCGCATAAAGCGCATGCCGTAAATGCGGGATGTCAAGGAGAATCCGAGGGAAGTCTTTCACGGCTATATTGAATAGGAGCGGTGATATCACCGAACCTTGCGGAGTGCCCCTTGGTATCGTTTTAAATGTTGTTGAGCGGAGGTGCCCTATTCCGATGGTTGCTGTGCGTCCTGTAAGAAAGGCCACAACATAGTTTAATAGCCTCTGTCCACAGTCACTTGATGCTAGCACACGAATGATGGCTTGGTGGTTGATATAGTCAAAGGCACCTTTGATATCTGAGGTTAGTATGCGTCTTTTCTGCGGATTCAAAAGCCTGTCGATTATTTCTTCTTTAAGTTGCAGCAGGATATCTTGCGTGGATAGATGGGGGCGGAATCTATATATAGTTCTTGGGAAATGACCATATACGGGAAAAGATGATTTTGTGCCACGTGTTCTAGTAACTTCCCAACACAAGATGTGAGGGAAATGTGTCGTTGGTTTGCTGGAGCTAGTGGCTTACCGGGTTTTGGAATCAAGGTAATGTCGGTGTGTTTTCACTGGGATGGGAGCTTGCCGGTAATCCAGTGTTCGTTCATGTATTCTAATGAAGCCTCTAACGCAGGGGTTTCCAAATTTCGTAGCAGCTTGTTTCGAATCTTGTCCTTTCCTAGTGTAGTATTCCGGGTTAAGTTTTGGACAGCTGCTTCAATTTTCATGATGGGGGCCACCCATGTATGGTTCATGAAGTATAGGGGTCTTGGTACTTGTATCTTCCCTTGGTTTCTTTAATTCTTCTGGAAGATCTTCTGTGCCTTGATAATTTTGAATGAGACACTTTAGGTGGTTCGAAGCGGCTGATTTGGTTTGCTTGCTACCCATTAGGGAGTGAAGGAGATGCCATGTGTGACGAGTTGCGAGGGTGCTCTGGAGTGTCGTGCAAAATTGAGACCAATTTTGTTGACTGAGGTGCCTTGCATAAGTGGTGGCTTCCTAAGTAAGTTGAGCAATACGGATACAGTTGTTTCAATTTTTTCTGCGTTTTTTCCCCCGCTTTGCGAGACCCGCCGGGTTTCCCAAAGGTGCATAAGGTGGACATCTATGGCCGGGCAGTCCTGCGTTAGCATTCGTTCCTTAGTCTGTTTTTTTGCTGCTTCCAGCATCTGCTCCGTCCACTCTTCAATTTCGTCGATGGGGCCTGTTGGTGTTGTCTCTCTGATTTTTCGCCAATCAGTAATGCGGGCTGTTCCTATTTTCCGCTGTTGGGCTCTGTTATGGGGAGCAGCAGCTGTATAGTATAATGATCACTGCCCAGCGTTTCTTCCAGGCATTCCCATATGGGTTCTTTAACACCGTGTGTTAACGTAAAATCCGGTGAGGTGTCTCTGGAGGCCCTATTACCAATTTTGGCAGGAACATTAATCACTTTGCACAAATGTAGAATATTCTTTCGGATGGTTTCGTATAGCTGCTGCCCTTTTCTGTTATTGTTTAGATACCCCCAGGTAGTATGGTGTGCGTAAAAATATCCTACTATTACGAGGGCATGACATTTTGGGCGTTGTTTTACTGTTCTGAAGAGGAAGTCGATCTCACCGAGTGGTGGAGATGGAGGACTGTATATGTTGAGGATGAAGAGGCTTACTCGTGTCGTCCTGGGTGGGATGAGTTCGACGAGCGTATAATCCAATGAGGTGGGAAGGGAATGTGTTTGGGCTGTTTGATTTGCCTGGATGAGGATAGCCGTCCTTGCCTTCAAATCTTCAGTGTATGTTTGGTCTCAGCTGTACTTGATCTGTATCCACTTCTTGCAATGCAATGTGTTGAGATGCAGAAAGTGATAAAGCGGCAATTACACTGCCATATTGTGGTCGGTTCAGTTTGGAGGCTTTTAGGGTTCGACACTCTGGAAAGGTTCCCATTCATCACCGGTTGCCATTCGGCTGGGTGATTATTGGTGGAATATTCACCGCGTGGAAAGGCTTTGTTTTATTTACCCGAGGCTTGCTGTCGGTAGTACGCAGTAGTTTCACAGAATATGTGCAGTGTTATTTCTGGCTGACTGAGCAACGTTAATACTCTGGATGATCACCTAGAGCACTGTATCTGCTGACCCACTCCGAATACTATGGATGGCGGTCTGTCATTTACTGTGCCAGCTGTGAGGAATGACCTTATGTATAATGTGATATTTACAGTTAATATGAAGAGGTACAACTCGATTACGCCACACGGAGCCCAAATGTCATCCTCAGGCTTAGGTCTGGCATGAGATAAGTAAACAAAATATTGGAGTGTACGAATAGCTGAAAGAAATCTCTTGGGTACGCACAGGTCCCTTCGCTGCTTCCCGAGGATGCGGCAGGGCAGGGCGGATACAGCATAAAGCCGTTTAAATTAGGTCTTCATCCTCAACATAACGCATCTATTGAGCCAAAGTCTGTAACCTGTAGTCCGTACTACGCGGCCCCTCGACGCTTTGCCGCATGACCTCAGGGAACAGATTCCGGCCTCTTCCTTTCCAACGATCCTCTCCTGAACGTGAAAAAATAAAGGAACACTTCGGCTTTCAGCTGTTCGTTTCGTGTTCATCCCCGCCACGGCACTTGCTTCGTACAATAATGGAATGGCTATTCCCGTAACGCCCTCGACCTCGTCAAGGGCGACGCTCAGTCGCCGCGCCAAAGAAAGAGAAAGTTGCATCACGAGGAACACCGGAGGACGTGCCCCCTTGCAACTCCTTCAATGACGACTCGTGTGACGGCACGCTACTCCACACCCCACCCTCGCCGCCACCTCCACTGCTGCTTTTGTCGAGGCTTCCACGGCGTCTGTTTATGTGATTAGTATGGATGCACGCGGTAGGGACAAGGGCGCGATGATGAGTCAGGCCTTGCGTGCCTCGCGCGCAGTGCACCCTCCCGTCCTTCGTCTGACGCCGAGGACGAGGTCTCAGTGGTCTCATCCAACAGCGATAGGAGCCCTCACTCCCGTAATAAGTGGCAGAAGAAGCAACGTCCGAAGCGGCAGCCAGCTCTTCCGAGGGGGAGACGAATGCGGCATTGTCCGCGCGCACGCGTCGGTGCGGTTGCGTGTCAGGGGCTGTGTTTTCCGCCGGGGAGTCATGACTGCCTGTGTTTACACACGCGGCGTCGAAAATTATGTGTTTTGTACGGAAATGGAAGGATGCGGCGACGCAGCTGCCAATTAAGAAGAGCCGAAGAAGCAGCGGTCTTCTACACGTACGGAAGCGTGGAGGTTACTTTCGCCTTCCCCTCGGCCGGAGGTCAAGGAACCTTAACCGGCAGCGTAAGCACAGACGCTTGGTGAACGTCCCTCGCTTTCTAATGCGGCGTGTTTCATGGACGCTGCATGGGCCGAGATGTAAACATACTGCGGAGCTTACCAAGCGCGCGCTGAAGCACCGGTTTGAATAGTTAGTCTTCTATACGACGCATGCTTTCTAGCCGGAATCGTAAATCGTCTTCTCGGTTTATGTACTCCAAAGGGCGCGTCCGAGAGCGCGAAATAAATATTTTTATATGTGAATCGGGGAATGCTGGACATTTTTTTCTTGTCGTCCCTTTTTCCAAGCCGTCTTCAAGTTTCGCCTATACCTGCAGTCGCAAAAAAAACATTTGTACCACAAAGAGAACATGGACGCGAAGCATATATCGGGAAGAGTTTTCCGAAGTGCTATAGCATTGGTGGCGCAGCCCCGCCGCCATGGCTCATTGGCTAAGGCATTGTGCTGCTGAGCAATGGACGCGGGTTCTATTCCCTGCCTCGGCGGCCGCTTTTCTGATGGAGGCGGAAAGCAAAAACGCTCGTGTGAAGGACATTTCGGCGCGCGTTTAAGATTCCCAGGTGGTCAAAATTAATCCTGAGCCCTCTACTACGGCGCGCCTCATCGCCTGCGTTACGTCGGCGCGTTAAACCCTACAATCAACTACAAAAATCATTGGTAGAGCGGTTCATACTCATGAACAGTGTTTAGCGCCGAAGAAAGAGATATAAAAATAGAGAAAGCTTTAATGAATACTAGAGGGGTTAATCCCACTACCGGCGGGGCTTGCTGCTTCAGATGAAGATGTCAGGCGAAAGAAAAGGAAACATGAAAAAAAAGAAAAAAAAACCCCGAGGAATAAACTATTAAGACGAGCCTGATGTTTTGATGTCGTGGCACCCGCCTGGTGGGGAGTTTCCTCTAGAACGGGATACCCTGTCCTGTGCTAGCCACCCGGGCCCTCTCCACCAGGCAATGCCGGGAGGAGAGGTCGGGCTAGAAATAATAAATAACAGAAGGGTCAAAATTAGATAAAATAGTGCACCGAAGATTTAAAAATAACTTACAGAAACAAAAGGAAGTGATCTAAAGACCTCAAGGTTAGGGAACACCGGCTAATCCTGAATAAGACAGAAAAGCCAAGAGTGCCTTTGTTCCAAGTATGATTACACCATAGTCAAAGAAAGTAATTCTATCCTTAGGCATATTAGAAACGAAAGTTAAGTAGATAACCAGGAGTATACCAGCATTTCTAATTGAGAAGTACACGTTCGACTGTTTTTTCTACAATAAATTGGCCGCGTATCTGCTCCTTTCGTTGCAAATGTCGTCAAAAGACGATAGTCTTTATCGACTTTTGCCAAGTAAATGCCTCCCTTCACTTTCCCGCTCACCTCTCATGTTGTTCCTCTTGCGTCGCGCTCCTCCCAAGGTAAAGACGGCACAGGTTTTTTTTAAAATCATTTTAAATTTCCCGCGTTCCACTGCTCCAAACCGGGTGTCTCGATGCCAACGCTGCCGTACGGCGAAGACGCGCGTGAATCGAGGCGGCCTACTTCAACGTTTATAGAACCGCGTTTCCCTACTCCACGTGCGTTGCAAGCAGAACGTGGAACCTATCTAGTGGAACCTTTCGTAACTGTTGCCAGTTGATTTCTTAAAATGGCGCCAGAAGCTATAGTGGCGCGGACGACAGCAGGCGACGGTGGAGGGAATTTTTTTTCTGCTGTTGATGAAGTATTTAATTTCGCGAAAGCCAAGCATGTATGATTTTTTATAAAGGAACACTGCAAATATCACTTCTGTATTAATTTGTTGTCTTATATTTGGGTAATGTCTTGTTCTTCTTCAACAATGTTGACAAGTATGAACACCGGACTTAGACGGGTAGATTTAGCTGTGACTATATAAGACTATTGCGCAGGCATTTTTACTTTGGCCGGGTGGCTGAATCGAGTCACAGACAGATAGACGGACAGACAGACATACAGACAGACCAAAATTTCTGGGTTTAAGTAGCCCAAGAAAGACTATCGTCTTTAAAAGTACAACAACCGGGCCAAAACGGCGTTGAAAGGAGGCGAGATGAAAATGCAACAAAGAAAAAGAAAGGAAAAGACGCTGTTTTGTGCGGTCGGCAGCGGTGGTGGCCCGCATTAAATCGCGCACGACCGTTCAACTCACCGGGTATGCTTCTCATTAAGCAAAAAAAGAAAAAAAGATTACCATCCTTTTCTAATGAAAGTTGAGAGAAGCGCATAAACTTAAAATGCGTGAAACTTTCGCTTAAAGTTATTATCAAAAACCCCAATCGCAAACGAACAACTAACCCATGCGACGATTTTTCGCGCACTAAGTAAACGCATCTACGAAAGATGTAGACGTGTGCCGATACGTGGTTTATGAGATGAAGGTGCTCTATACTTCTCCATCATGATCCATTTATTGTGCTATATAGAATTACCATTCCTTTTCCCCGATTTTCAAGTAACCATTTTGACGCAGTGAAACCCCGGTTTCACGAACGTGCAGTGGGTCCAGAGATCCTATCAAAGCTTTGCGGTCGACCAACTGGTGCATGGGGAAATGAATGACTTTTTTCAAGGGACGCCACCTGTCCCACTACACACTAAGAAAAAAAGGAGTCCCTGTGACCCTCTTTGGGGGGTATTTACTTGCCACAGATTTGACTCTTCATCGACCCCCTTCGCAGAGTCACGCTACTCTTATTGAAAGGGGGTCACACGGACCCCGTCGCAGTAGTCACAGTAGAATATGGGTGACTACCTCCTTAGAGTCAGCACTGACTGCCACGAAAGAAAAAAGAGAGTCACGGGACCCCTGCCTGATGATCATCGCGACCCTGTAACAAGAGTTGTGAGGACGCCCCTTTTTAAAGAGTCCCGTGATGCTTATGGCGACAGAGTCGTGGAAGTGTATGGGTGACCTTCCCAGAGATGGTCAGTAATACTGCTGGTGGAATCATTGCAGTATACGTGCAAGTGCAATTTTAGCCCACATGCATGCAGCTTCATGAGCAGTTTCATACAAGTATAGCAAAGCAACCAAAAGTATTTGAAAATTATTTTATTAAGACGAAAGTGATACACATTTGAATGAAAAGCCAGCTTAGGGTATCACAGCTTGTTTAAATTACAAAATAACTAGAAAGCTTGCTAGAAAGCTTTCGCTTTAAATTAGAAAGAAGCGACGTGTGCTTTCGGTGACACGGACGCACCCGGGCCGCGCTGCTTAATAATCAGCTGCTGCTAGTGGTTACTTCCAACGGGCCGACGGTTTCGGTTGTTAGGGTCGGTGGTTAGGGTCGTTTCCCCCGTTTAATTTTATTCTACTTCGTCATAAGTCCTAGTTCGCTTGTTCCAAGAATGTCGTTGAAACTTGTAAAAATGTCTGTGTTCGTAGCGTCAATTTTCTCTTCTATAGTGGCTGTGTATTTTGCAGTTTTTCAATATGAAAATGAACCCATAATATTTTGTTAAACGAATTTGGCTAACGACCAAACATACCAAGTGTCTTTATGCGATAGATTAATTATATACATCGAATCCTTCTGTATTTTTTTCGCCACGCGAGGCAACCATTGAGCCGCCTCCAATGTTGCGCAAATCCTCCACATGGGCATGTGCTTCCTTGGACGGCGATTGACCATAGCACTGTACCCAGCGGTATGTTTCATGCCGTCTGTGAAAGCCTTTCGTAGTTTATTACATTAAGTGCGCGCCACTTTTAACAAAAAAAAAAATAACGTGTACGCCAATATTTCTTTAATGGCAAATTCTCTGCTCTGTCCTCATTTGAACTTGCTAATTCAGAAACGCTGTTCGCGCCGCCAATGCGGCACAGCTTTTCGTTGTCGTCATCGCATTCTCCATATTGATTCTACCGCAAGGTAGCAAGGCAGTTCTCGTCGATGTCTGCGATTGTTGATTGACGAGGGACAGACTTCATGTTATCTCTACCTCCGTATGACGACGAAATCGGTGGCCAACCAGAACAGGACTCAGAAGCGTGCGCTCAACGCCTCCAGATCAGTCGGTGAACGTGAGTTCCGTGGCCGTCCTCAGCAGCGCGGAACGGACCAGAAGTTGGCGCTGGCAGCACGGCTGGGCGGCGTGTGCATGGTGTGGCACGGTCCCCAGGAGGGCAACGTCGGTGTTGGCGCAGAAGCCGAAGGCGATGCCCAGTTCACCTACTTTCAGCGGCGCAAGTTACCTCCTGAAGACAGTGCCCTCTTGGCAGCAAGCATACAAGTGCCAGCGACGAGCCTATTGCCGTCAGGACCGCACCAGCGTCACCTCCCAAAGCAGCCTCGAGCAATACCTGTCACTGAAAACGTTGTACGAGGTGCTGCTGTACGTATTCTCGTGCTCACCAGGGCAGGTCGACTCGTGCCGGTAGGTATGCCGCCGCCTGAACGAAATCTCCAACGAAGAGCCATACAAGAGGCTCTTCCGGAGGGTATTCGAATACGACTAACCTCTATCCCACCCAGCAACCTGGAGGTGCTACTTCGGAGCAGCCAACCAAGCAAGCCGCCACAACCCGGCCACGCCCGTGAAGAAAGCACGAAGAAGCTGTAAGAGTTCTGCCGGCATTGGTACCACAGTCGCGGAGTTGCGCGCATCCCATGATGTGGAACATCTACGAGGGGGGCATCCGGGTGTTTTTCGGGAACGTGGAAGAGGACCTCATCGCGGGCAAATGCGTTGAGCGCTTCACAAGCACTGAACATAGGAGGCCACTGCTTCGAGATCCGCGTACATTTTTGATGGAACTATAATTTTGTGTCTGAATATTTGATTAAATTTCACTTCGCTCTCTACTTCTGTTCTGGTACTTCATAACAGATACATCTTCATCCAAAAAAGAAAAGAAATAAAAGCCCCTTTCTTAGGAGTAAGATGGTTAAAACGTGAAGCTTTCTCCCGTGGTACCTGAGTCGCAGTCAAAGTTCGAAAACCAAACTGCTTTTAATGTGTCGGCTTCATAACGCGAGGAACCCCCGTTCGAGGAACCCCGGTACAGTTCTTCCTGTACCGGCTCGCGGATAAGCGTTTTTGTCCGCAAGTAAACCCGCCCCGTATTCAGAAAGGAATGCACTCGCTTTGGTATTGTCGACGAACTTTTCCTCGTGATCCTCCAGCTCCTCGATCCTAAGGACTAATATTTGTATGTGTATATGTAGTTGTATTTATTGTTCCGTTTGGGCAGTACAATACAAAAATGACGGCGAGGCAAAGCAAAAGGATGTATACCCTCCTGATTAGTGTTCACCCCGCTTGAGCAGCAACAGAAGCAGCTGTAGTGCACAAACAGCATACAATATATAAATAGTCTTCATACATACGTAGAAAAAACAAACACATTCCACTTCAATACCGTAGGACAACGTAATATATAGCAACCACGTCATAATAATTTTTTAGTAAGAGCCCACATCAGCTCAGGCAACATAAACCAATACAAGGAATCACGAGGACAAAGATGGCGCTTTAAAGTACTGGAAGATGCAAATTTGCATCATTGTAATGATAACTCATTCGCGGAACGAAACACCATTCGAGCAGCACTTTTGAATTTGCGAACATTCCTGCAACTCTAGGCAATTAAATAACATCAGGGTAGTCATTGCAAAGCTTCATAATGAAATAGTCCATCATCTGCATGCCGTAATTTGTACGTGGCCTATCTACAACAACATATGTGTGACGTAGCGAATACCCAGTAGTTCTATTTAAGAATTTATTAAAGAATACATCGTAGTTTAAGAAGACTTGCTTGTAAACAAACAGCAAGTTTGAGCGAAAAGGTTTCTTTTATATCTGGTATATTGTACTGCATCATAAGATTCCCCGAAGTAATATACAGTATTTGTTTGACTGGTTTAGTAAGCGAATGGCTCGGCGCTGCAACACAGAAAGATTATCAATATCACATTTGTTACCGATACCCCATAACAGCACACAATATGTAAAGTGTGAGTGTATAATAGAGTAACAGCACTGCAACCTAAACCAACCAGTAAAAAACTATAAAGACGGCGTAGCATGCCGACCCATCGTGCTACCTTACACGAATATTGTTCATGTGATTTGTCCAGGAGAGGTGTTTGTTGAATGTTACGCCTAAGAATGAGTGGCTGTTGACGTGCTGTAGTGCCGTACCGCAATACTGAAGCCTTATTTCATAGCTTACCATTTTCCGTATTCATAGCTACCATATCTAAGGGACTATCCTTGGATATTTAGATATCTAATATCTAAATATCTAAGGACTTCTTTGCGTACATCCTCTTTTTTCAGCTTTATGATTATTTCACTTCATTTTTATTGCCTTGATCGCTTCCCCTACGCTTCCAAGTTCCTATAGTTTGTCCTCAGCCTCCTGGTTCTTTTCCTCCACTGTGTGTCCACGCTTTTCGTGTAATGACGCCGTAACACTCTGTTCGCCCATCTCGGTTTGGGTTCGCTGCGGTCGGTCCCCTATTTCACTTTATTTCCACTCGCTCATAAGACCATATTTGGTTGGTCCGAGGAAGCCTTGGCCTAAGGCTGGAGCTCGTGGAAGTAAACACAATAGTTTTGTTCTTTAACAGACTAGCTATCGATCACGTGAAGGGTAATTACCTACGCGATTGATCCCGTGAGCAACCTTCGGAGGTATCTGGTATTATTTTCGTCACTCGAAAGGACCACTTAGGCTGCCCCAAGGTGGGTCAATCTTGTACATGGGTTTGTGTTTCATTACAGTTCAACATTTTCACTACGGGAAATGACCATGGACCTTATAATTTCTACCCACGTTTTTTTTTCTGTCATTGGCACACGTTTTGCGAGATCTTTAACGTAGCGTGATATTTAACAAAATTACTGTGTTCGCCCTCATTTATTTTATCCAGACCCTCTGCTCCTTCCTCATTTTATATTGTACCTCATTTTATATTGTACCGGAGAGCATTTTCGCAGCGACAATGCAGCGTATTTCTTCCTTGTCGTGTTCGGATTCTCTATATTTATTTCTGAGCAAGGATGATTGGAGCTCTTGTCAATGTCCGCCGTTGCTGATCGCTGCGGGGAAGACTTCGTGTGAACTCGGCATACGGAAGGGTGACCAGAAGAGCAGCCAACCCGGACAAGACTCTGACATTATGACCCGAAACCTCCGGGCCAGTCGATGAATCCTGAGTGCTGTGGTGGTCCTCAACTGCGTGGTGCGGGAGGGAACGTTGCGCTGGCATCGCTGCTAGACGGAGTGTCCATGGTGTGGCATGGTCCCTACGATGATAGATCCCCGCAGAGTAGCGTGTAGGCGGTAACATGCCGGCAAATCTCTCTGCTTTCATCTAATATAGAGCTCTCTCTCTCTCTCTCTCTCTCTCTCTCTCTCTCTCTCTCTCTCTCTCTCTCTCTCTCTCTCTCTCTCTCTCTCTCTCTCTCTCTCTCTCTCTCTCTCTCTCTCTCTCTCATCGGGGCGGGCGTGAATCGGACGGCGACGGCCAGTTCGCCTAAGACCTGCGGCTTAAGTGGCCTCCTCAAGACAGCGCCCTTCAGGCGGCAAGCACGCCAGCACCAACCACATGCCTATTACCCTCAGGAGCGCAACACCACCTTCAGCCTCGGGAAATAGCTGCCGCCGAAGATGCTGTGCGAGGTGCTCGTGGTGGTCAGCACCGGGCGACTGCCGCATGTGGGACGCTGTTACCAGAAAATCCTGGACAAGAAAATTTCTCGGGGAGCCTCTATACGAGAGTGTGTTGGAATACGACTGGTTGTGTCCCACCCAGCAGACTGAAGGTTCTACTTCGGAGCGGATGAGGAGGCAAGCTTCCCCGGCGCCTTGTAGGGTTGGTTGTTCGTCTCCGGCAATCCGGTGATTGGCGAAAAGGAAATTTCCAAGCCGCCGTGAGAATTGTTCCGGCATTGGTACCAAACTCGCGGAGTTTCTTGCATGCCTCATACCGTGTGGGACATCTACGAGGGGGGGATCTGGGTTCTCGTTGTTTGTGCACGGGGAAGAGAGCGTCACCCTGGACGGAGACGTTGCGCCAAAGCCGTTAGAAGGCGTCACAAGCACTGAAAATTGGGGGCCACTGCTTTGAGATCCGCGAACACATTTGATAGTGCTTTAATTTCATGCGTGATCATTTTATAACATTTATCTGCGGACCCTTTTTCTGCTTTTTATCTGCCCTCTCTAGTCCACATCCGTGGCTTACTGGTGATAATCGATTCCTAGCAGATATAACTAACTCTACAGTTTCGTGAGGGAGCTAGAAACCACGAAATAATTACCGCTTTATTCATGACTCGTATTGTAAACACACTGTACGTCACGCTGCGCGTTGCGGTTGACGACATTAGTTCTGTACACTTAACGCTGAGGCTAACTTTGTTGAATGGGACGTGAATTGGCCGTTGAATGGGTCAGCTGCTGTCGCTGTAAGTTTCTAATACAGCTGAGGAAGTATATATGTTCCTGGGGCATCGAAGCAAATGGAAATTTCGTTGAGGGGTTTCGGGCTACATGCAGCCAATGGGAATTTTGGTGGAAGGATCTGGCCACGCTTTTTGGTTATGCGGATAGGAACGCCACTTTTTATGAAGGATGCTTACGCATAAAAAATGGCAGCGTATATGCTGACGTCGATGCAAACGGCGCCGAAAGACGGTAGCGTTCACGCCGACGACGAAGCACTCGCACAGGGCGAGCGGAAGGGCCCTTTCTCTTTTTAGAGGTTGCATAAAAAATGTCCTCCAAACGGCGCCGAAAGACCAAGCTTTCCGAGAAAGGGCAAACAACTCGCATACGGTCCTACTGGGGTATCGCTGAGAGGGCCTCAACGCTGACCAAGTGTGAGTTTGGATGAGTGCGGAAACTCTGACGCTTCTGATCTTCGTGACGCCACCAATTAGCGTGCTCACCGCGGCCCCATGTTCTCCACCCAACCCCCCATGATTGCGTGTCCAGCAAAATTGTTGGTGGATGTCCGTAACAAATTTTCGTCCGCCTCACGATATTTACAACCCATTTTACGCACTAGATGCTCCATCGTTGTGAAGACATCAACTTTCCTTTTTTTCTGAGCCTCAGGGTCCTCAGAGTAGTTATGCTGAAGTAATGTCAGTTGACAGTTCGTGGCAAGCAAATAATTGTAGGGGAGACCTCAATTTCCTCGCTCTATTCTATCAAGCCGACGTCTCAGGTACAACTTCCAAGACTGGGCTCCATACTGAAACTTTCACCACACTGTTCCGGGTTCTTTGACGTGCGCTAAAAGGGCGTTAAGCCATGGACAAGTAAAATGCGAACACGAAAATGCGAACCAAAATACGCAAAATTGAAAAATACTGTTAGTGGGGGTTCAATAATGGTGGACTGTTCGTACATTTAAGAGCCACATTTCCCAACTTTGTTACTGTGATTTAGCCAAGCATCCATTTGACTTGCATTGAAAGAAATCGCGCTATTTGCGTATTCTGATTCATATTTTTGTGTTCGAATTTCATTTGTCTATGACTCTACAGTCACGGACAAATGAAATACGAACAAGAATACGCTCAATTGCAAAAAATACTCTTCATGGAGGCCCAGTAATGGCGTGCTATTGGTATATCCGGAAAGCGACATTTCCCAACTCTGTTTTTGTAACAAAGACACGCGTCATTCTTACTTGCTTGGAAAGAAACCGCGCCGCTATTGTTTGTTCTGGTTCATACTTTCGTGATCCCGTTTCATTTGTCCATAACTGTACGTGCTGAGAGTCATATTGATATTTTCTGTCTCTCGGACTTTAACGTGACGGTCACCACTACAGTGTTCTTCCGGGAAAAGGCGGAAAAGGGTCTCCTTTTTATCTACGCGCCGCTATGTCGTCGACGAGCAACAGCCGCGCGTACAATTCTGGGAAGGAACGGCACGCGTCCGGGCAAAACAAAGTACAGTTAAACCTGGATATAACGAAGTTGACGAAAATTCGCAATTTTTCGTTACATGCAGGTATTCGTTACGTGCAGGCTTCGAGCTGAGGATCGCGTGAATGAAGCAGAAACGAAATCAAAATTCTATAGGCATAAGTGATGGTGAACTCACCTTTAACGTCATTTCACCAATGAAAAACTGCGTGATTGGCTCCTGCTGCTTTCCCAGAAACTAAGTGACTAACCCGCCGCGGTGGCTCAGTGGCTAAGGCGTTGCGCTGCTGAGCACGAAGTCGTGGGTTCGATTCCCATCCGCGGCGGCAGCTTTTCTGATGGAGGCGAAAAGCAAAAACTGCCCGTGTTGTACGAGATTTCGGCGCCACGTTAAAGATCCCCAGGTGGGGTCGAAATTAATTCCGGAGCCTGCCCTCCACTACGGCGCACCTCATAGCCTTGCGTTGCGTCGGCAGCGTTAAACCCCTACAATCATCACAATCAATCAATCAATGCAATCAATCAATCAATCAATCAATCAATCATCAATCAATCATCAATCAACCATCAAGCAATCCAATCAATCAATCAATCACTCAATCATCAATCATCATCAATCAATCGAAACGTAGTGACTACACGGCCCTCAAAGAAGCAACGGTCGCTTGACCCCCGTATGCACAAACCGTAACGTTAGTTATCACATTGTGCCTTTTTAAACACTTTTGGGTGCCCTTACCATCGTTTCAAGGGCAAACTAATGTTGATAAGGGCGCCTTTATGCGAACTTGATGCTCTTTGTCCCCAGGCTACAAAATGTTTGATAGGGGTGCTAGCTGGGATTACTGTTATCCAAGCGGCGATATTCATTTTTTGGCCGGCGGAGACGGCATTTCAAAATTGGGAACTTGTCTTCAAAGACAAAACGTTTCGTCTTCTGTTAGCAGAACTCATCACCGACGAACCAACACCACAGATAGCAGTGGAGACGCGCACGTACACGCCGACCGGCAGGCCTATACACAACCGAAACCGCACTGACACTGGCAACGCACGGCAGTTTGCTGTGCGGACGGTGTTCGCTAAATCAGTGCATTTCTCCAACCAATTTTCGAGAAAAGGGGCAAAATACAATGACTCATCAGCGTAGCGAATTCTGTCCATCGAGGTTAACCGTCGCAACGCCTTCGTTACATGGAGGTCGCAAACACATGGGTTTCTGGCTGGCACCAGGGAACTGAAAAACGTCGTTATATCCAGGAATTCGTTGCATAGAGGTTCGTTACATCCAGGTTTGACAGAACAAGGCGGCGTTGGTTGCGCACGCTCGGACACGGAGCGGCAGCGAGCCCGCCAACCACTCACAGCGGAAACAAAAGGACTGCTCTCGCACCGAGGGGAGGTCAAGGGTGGCACAGCACGCGCCAGTCTCGCTTAGGGCGACGAGCGAGGGTCCGCACGGCTCACAAAGGTTCGCCACTTCCGTCACGCGTTGGCGCCGGATGTGATGAGCAACAGCGACGTCACTCAAGGACTCCAATAATAACGGTCCCGCTACACGCGTTCCCAACGCCACACCAGCATATATAGTGAAAGGTATATCACACGGCCGTTCGCCTCGTAGCCGTTTTAAAGCGTCTGTACTTGTGTATGCCCTGGCATAATTGTACGCTCTGGAGGGGATCTCATCGGAGCAGAGCTTTCGCTCCCGTCCACTCGTCTTCTCTGTCTCTGTCTTTCCTGAGCGCTTTTTTTATTTTGAAATGTCATCGGGCACGTCGTATGCTTGTTTTCTCAAGGGTGATGCGCTGGGGGTGTTCTTAGGGGATCCGAACGTTCTGACCATTTGCAAACGTCCCCTGGGGGAGCTCTTGGTTGCTCTTTTGGGTCTTTCGAAGTAATAATGGCTTTTACACATATGCTAGTGAACCCTCGTTACCGGGGCAGTTTCACCAGCGAGGTCTGAGAATGTGGTAATAAAATGCGCTCCCCTGCTGAGAGTTGAGCTCTGCTCCGCTTCAGAGGTCAGCCCTATCGGGTGTATGTGTATATCTGTACTAATAAAGACAGATGAATTAAGTGAACGACTTACCGACCGGTCGACCATCACCCTGTGGGAGCTGCTGGGCCCAGGGACTTGAAACTTGGAGGGTAAATTAATTAATATTTGGTGTAGCGGCTCACTCAGGCTGAAGTTCTTGAAATTTTTCTAACATAAGGTCATGAGAAAGGCTGAAGCAGGTTTTACAGATCCTTTATCACCTCTTAACGCCATGTGATCCCAAGGCCCATTTGCCACAGCAAAGGGGTTCCGCCCCGAAGCTGTCCGCCTCAGGTGACTGTGAAGCCCGTGCAACGCTGAACCAGTATTCCTTTCGAACATTCCGCGCCCGTGCACCCCCTCGTTCCGACACTTTACAGGAAGCGGGGCATTATTACGTGGAGCACCTCTGAACTCGTTACCTTCGGGAGGGATATGGGACGTACGGGACCCTTCAACTTGAGATGGATACTGATGAAAACAAGAAAAAAAAATAACCACAAATGATGCGCAGGTGCTGCTCGATGTGCCGCGTAAATTGTCAGGCGCGGTAAAAGGTCGACAGAAACGGCAGCAAAAACACGTAGAGCCTGGCAGCGTTTGAAGCGAGCCTTCTTATGTAATAGACACGCGTGTTGGAGCTGTTTCACGTGTACTTACAAGGAGGTTAACACTTGAGTTGATAGGCGTGGAAGGAACGCGAGCGCAGGTGGAGTTGAAACTCGAAGAGGCACGTGTATGTGCGCACGTCCATACTGACGTCAGAACAATGCTTGGTGCCTCCGAGATGAGTAAAGTGCATGCGTGCCGTGCGTTGCGTATGCGATGATCAAGACGGACGCGTGCGGATACTTGTAATTTAGGGTTCAGGCACTGCACATCTGCGGGTCACTTTTGACCGGGTAGAATGCACGTGGGATGGGAAATGAAGGGGCTGGAATGGTCCTTTTGTTTCTTTGTATCGTCTAGCTTGCGTTATGTAGGCCGTACATTAAGCATCGCTTCCCATGCCGGTTATAATGAACTCAGCTAATGAAACGAAATAACTCCCTTTTCTTCTAAGTACGTCGTATCACTTAAAAAATTCTTCGGGGCATTTAAGTCTTCTTATGTGCTTTGAACGGAAAAGCAAAATGACTGTAGCTTGCGCTGGCGATACTTTACAGCCACATCGCGTGTGTCTTGCTGCTATCCCGAAGCTACCACGAAAAAATATTCATAGTGTCTCAGTACGGTATGCGGCAACCATGAAGTCACTTGAATTTTCGCTGTTTTAATTTCTCACCTTCTTCCACGATGATGAGATCACATTCCTAACTGGCCAATCCCCCAGAATGGGTACGCACGTCTGTTCTCTTGGCTTCAACCAACTAGCAGACGGAGAAACGAAGTTGAAGAGAGGAACGCGCCCATAAGGGAGGTGTAAGTATGCGGCTGACTGACGTCTCCATTGCGTATTGAAGGGGCTGCCGTTACGGTTACCCTCGAACTTTGGGGAGTAATGTCATCAACCAGTACCCTTAGCGTGCGTCACAATTTGACGCTACTTGGACCAGCGCTGGATCAACGTTACGGTTACCTTCGCTAAGGCTGAATGTAGGCATGCCAACATTCCCGCATGCGCACTCAAGGGGGTTGCTCAGTGACGATGCTAGCTGCCGTTAGAAGCTCAGGAGAGATTCTACTGGGCAGTGCGTATTCTGAGGACCAGTGGATGATGATGATCATGAACAAGAGGTAATTTGCAACGCTATTCTGCGGACCAGACCACAGGTTTATTCAGGTTTATTCGTTAGACCGTACCACAGTATAGTTGATCGTTATTCATTTACATCAGCCTGAAAGATACCAATCCGCACTTATCTACATATATTAATGCGTAGAATTGACTTAAGAAAACAGGATACCGCAAAAAATTTACTTGGAAATAAAAACTGCATGACTACTGGGACTGGAACCAAGATGCGTTAGCGCCAAAACCAAATACTCTGCCACTGCTGCGCCACGGATGCCGTAGCTCAAAACAGAACATGACCATCAAATCTGGACCTCGAAATAAACCTTGACATTATTCTGTGGTCTGGCCCACAGAATAGGCAGCACGATTTTACTGCAACTACATTTGTTTTCGGCGTGAAACGTGAGCATAGCCACATCCAATGCTGTTGACACGACCATTTAGGGGTGTTGGACATTCATGACGACAGCTGCCGTCTGAGGCTCAAGGCCGATCCACCAATCCAAATTTCCCGTAATGCCTCGCATTCAAAGCACGAGAGCCCGAAGCAGTCATTTTTACTTGAGCGGCCAGCCAACCAAGCCTGCTCACTGCTTCCGCGTCTGCTCCGCTGCCTTCACAATTTTTGTTCTAAAATGGTTACTTCTTTACCTCAGCACATTTCAACAGTCTTTTTTTGTACTTTCTGGTACCTTGAACTCGGTTAAAAAGCGGGCACTATTCAGGGGGCAACAGCAATGAATGCGCCCGCGAAGACGCGTTTCGATCCGGGGCAGAATCGTGATGACATTGCCTGCCAGCGATGGCTGGAAGAGAGAGCCACAGCGGCGTTGGAGGCCAGTGGAATTCTGGAATTAGGATTGCCGCCTTCCTTCATCCCTCTTTTTTTTTCTGAATAAAATTTTTTAAATCAAATCATAAACACACACGCAACCTTTTTGGTGCGTTATTTATGTTTTACGAATATAGATTGTTTCAGCATCTTTCATAATTAGACACCGGATTTTAGGAAAATGCTTATTTTATCCTTGCGCTCCTGTCGCCACACTTTGATATCTGAGCATGAAGAAGAGGTTTACTAACAGGTGTTTTATAGTGCCTATAAATGCCTATTTTGGAAATCCGTGCCTACATGCACATTCACTATTTGCCCTCAATTTTCGCTTTCGATTTCAGGCTGAGATCGTTATTTGTGTTGCTGGGCGGCATGTTACGGGAAGCACACTAGGATCGCAGTGCCGACTAAGCCACTCATCAAATTTTCTAACGTACAATTGCTTTCTAATAACATCTGTCGAAGTCGAGAGTTCCTTCTCAGTGTCCAAGCTCATTCTCAATGACAAGAGGCAAAATTTAGAATCCAAAAATCTGGAGAAGGTGGTAGCTTGCCATTGTTGTCACAATTTTCACAATGATTCTTAGACTGTATTCCGCGTATTCTTTAAAGAGATTTCTTCAAAGACGGGGAGTCACATCCTCGTTCCTGGATGCATGCCCAAAAAAATATTTTCAACGCAACGGTTGAGCACACAACACGCCTTGTTAGTCCACCATTCTTATATATTGGCGAGTTCGCACGAAGATTATGGCGAAACATCACTTCGGGGCGGCATTTCCTTCCGCCTTAAAAATTACACTGTCGACGGGCTCTAAAATAAGGTTTTTCCGTTAAAAATATGTTCGGCTGCTAAACACCTTTTCAGAAATGCTCTTCAAATGTGCAGAAGTGTTTGTGGCAGTGTTGGGACGTCTTGTCTGTACCATTGAGATAATATTATTGTGTAACAGAAAATTGCCAAAGCTGCTTTTAATTTCTTAAAAATTTGTCACTTCCCGACCGTTTTTTATTTGTCTGTTTTTGTTGTGTCACAATGTAATTGCGAAACAACACTTTCTTTCGAGAGTGTTCTCAGCTTTAAAGTGTTTTTTTTTTTTGTTCATGCCTTTTTCCCGGTATGCGACGTACGGGCAAGCGAAAGTGGCCATTGTGCAATTGAGCCATTGAGCAGTGCTCTTGGGGAATTAAGCCAATTTGACGTCATTAGTGTAGCAGTTTTGTGGGGCAATTGAATGGATATCTTCAACTGTTGGTGCCGTTGTGCGATCAGAAACAATCACATTTTTCCTTCTTCCTGTTGTAGATACTGGTCGCGCACGTCTTCATTTGAAATTATTCGTATTTATGTTTATATTTATAGTGCCTGAAATTGGGACGTTGGAGGCCTAGAACGTTGCTTTCTATGCCCATTTTTGGCGCCGAAAACGCGTCTTTTAGTGCCTACAAATCCCGCCTCTATTCATAACATTTTACCCTGTGTGTTTGCCTGAAGCAAAATGCATTCACACACACCGAAGGCTGGCAATAATAGAAGCGGTATTGAACCGCAACAAAGCAAAAGATAAATCCCCTAAGTCTAATGACGACGATGGTAGAAACGCGGAGCTTTTTTGCGTGCGAAATTCAAATGGCGAAGCGCCAACGTGAAAACTGCCTAATTTTTATTGTGCCGGGTCGAAGTCCGAACTCAGACGACCGCAAATAAATCCCTCACGAGTGAGATGAGCTACCCCTGGTCGTTGTTCAAAACAAATAATTAAAATTCACTTAAAAATCCAAACTGGTTTGACCGTGTCGGAATGGCTCATTTGTGTACACGCCACCCGCGGCAAACATTTTTTAGTGTGTAATCCACAACCACCACCACCACCACCACCCATGCCATCATCATCATCATCATCATCAGGGACCCATGTTCATTTTGTAAAGTTGGCGATTTCTCATTCACTCGACCACGGCGTTGTTGTCGTCCGCAACATTTGTTTTATTGTGTAATCACCACCACCATCATAATCATTAGAAAGGAAGCATCATCATCCTCACCAAATCATCATCAGCATCATCAGTTGCAGCAGACGCGCCCAGGCTATGCCTCATCTTTTTGTAAAGTTGGCTTTTCAACATAGCGTTTTAGGTAACGATACCGCCACTACAGATACAAAGTACGCTTCCCTTTGAAAAATTCTGTGCATGCTCTGAACTTTGTAAGACTGTGAAGGCGAAAGCCTTGTTGGACATATCCATCTGCTTTTAAACTTTCTGGCCAGCGTTGCGGCTGCTCCCGCCACCATTTGACTACCCCGTGGACAGGTCCTTCCAAAGCTCGTTCCGCTCGCTTGCCATCGCTAAGAGCCTCCTGTTGATCTCCTGTTGAACTTTCATTCGAACTGGGCGCCGAGCCCACCACCACGTGATCCGCCCACTGGGCAGCACCCTCCGAAGATCGTTGCGCGCGATTGTTGTCGCCAGCACACTCCTGTTGAACTGCAGTTGAATATTCTGTTAAACAGAGCAGCCGCGCCCGGAACCACTTGACCAGCCCCGTGGACAGCACCTTCCTAAGCTTGCTCCGCTAGCTGCAGAAATGGCGCGCTAAGTCACCCTTTTTTGGAGCCCTCCTCCCGCACTGCTGTTCGCCTCTCCTGGCACCTGGTCCCCGACTCACGGTGCGCAGCTCCTGCAACTTCAATACTGATTTTCTTGTACCACCTTTTTTCTGAACATCACAACGCGCGTGCTTAAAGCACCAAGATTTATGGCTTTCGCTTTAAAGATTACGCATAATTTCAATCTCGATCGCAGCACCATTTCCAGCGCGACAAAGATTTCAAGATTTAGTGCTGCACCGGTTGGTCTCTCGACAATGAACCATTTACTGTTTGCATGTCATTGTTTGAATCTTTGAAAGGCCACGAATAAAATAAGGAGGCCTGTAAAAACAGCGTAAAACGCACGGCTAGGGTAGAAGGGTTTCGATAATTTGCTAAACGGCAAACAGGACTTCAATACGCGAATAACAGACTTCTGAGAATGCATAATAGAGAAAGATCAGAAGGCACAGTTTTGGTGCAAAAGCGAACGAAAACACTGTACACGTTCGAGTTCTTGTTCTGCCTCGCAACCAGTAGCTCATTCCTAGTTTCCCATTATTTAGTTCATGCTTCCTTCACCGAAGTTCCACAGAAGCAGCATTGGCAAGCCTGCGCGGTGGTCAAACATATCAGTTCCGATGTCTGAATGGTCGGAACAGACGCGCTCTGAACGCTTCCGGCATCAAGTTGACGCGGGAGCGGCGCTTGTAGATAGCCGACCTAACTGGACCTTTCGGCAACGAAACCAGCGACTCAACGAGGTAACGGTCCGGTTGCACGAAGCCGGATATGCTCGGCCACGTGGTAGAAAAGAGTCTGCCGGCTGTAATGGTGACGCCGGAGATGTGGGAAGGCAAGTAGCATGCGGCCACAGCGGCTAGCGACGTCATAACGGCTGTGATGCCCAGTGCGACGTCTTCGCGCTTCTGTAGTACCAGAGAGAACGCAGCATGCCCCGCTTTGTCGGAAAAAACGCCAAAAGCGAAGCACGTCGAAACCACCATACATCGCATCCTGGTTGGGTACAAGCTGATCGTTATGTAGAAGAGGAACGCTGTAGGCAGGTGGATCGACAGCCGCATAGTTACGTGCAGGACGGTATGCACCAGTGGCGCTTCCCTGTCCGTCAGCGCGAAGAGAAGCGCTGACGAGGCGCTGAAGACTAGCAGGGACGTCCTCACTGCGGGCGTGACTCGTCGACCACCCTTGAGAAGTGGCCACACAAGCATAAACATGGGTACCAAGAGGAGAGTCGTGCCGACGCTCACGGGTCGGCTGACAAGCTTTCCAAATCCAGTTGTATAGTGGCTGTACGTCCACCCTACGACGAGCCAGACGAAAGCGATCAGAAGGAACCGCCTCCAGCGTGGCGTCGGAAAAACAGAAGCAAGGTCACCTTCCTCCCCTGGCAAACGAGACTTCTTCAGGTGCGTCCTGAGCAGCGTGGAGCATTCCTTGCTCGGCTTGCCGTTGAAGCGGGCCACGTCGCGGACGACACGATCAGCCTCGTCGATGTTTTGCTTGGCCAGCAGCCAGGCTGGTGACTCCTCCAGGGTGAAGTAGGTGGCGAGAAGCGCCGGGCCCAAGGCGGCTATTAGCAGCTGAGACATGGACCAGCCGACTTTAAAGTACTCCACGAAAAACAGGTAGACCTCCCCGAAAACAGTAGCGAGGGCCAGAGCGACCGTGCAGTATGCCAGTCTCCTGTCCGGCGTCGTGACCTCGTAGAGAACTACGAAGAGAGAGACCAGCGACGTTGACGTGGCCGCCGCTATGGCCCGCGTCACTATGAAGGTCTGCAAGTCGACAGCAAGGCTACTCGTAACGAGCGTGAGGAGGAGGGCTGTCAGCGCGACGAAGGAGACCGTCTTGCGGCCAATGTGGTCCGCTGCTGCGCCGGCCACCGGAAGCGACAAGATCATGGCGGCAGAGTTCACGAAAGAAGCCACGTCGCTCAGATAGGCCCTGTGGCACACGAGGCTCCACTCGCTGACCACAGTGTTGCCGTACTCGCTCAGGTTGAACTCCCACGCGGTGCAGGCCACGACGCGAGCGGACAGCCCTCCGTCGGGCGGGTCGCGCACCGTGCAGCGGCTGTAGCTGCCGTTTGCGCTCCGAGGGATGGCGAACTGCTTCCACGCGCCCACACTCATGTGGGCGAACTCCTTGGGGCGCCGGCACCAGTGGTCCATCTCGCGTGACGAGAGCCCGAAGAGCGTATACTGTATGAATAAGACTCCACCGGCAACCGTCGTGATGAGCAGGACCAACAGTTGGAATGGTCCGTTGCCGAATGGGGTGCACTCGGAGTCGCGCGGTTCCTCTCCGGTGTAAGGATCTGTAGTGAAGTGCGTGCGCTTCGACTTCTTCGCAACGGTGGGCGTTGTTTGGGACAATGACATCCTCATGCGTTTGGTTGGCAATTTGCGTGAGAATAAATGATGGCCGCCGTTCCTTGCGACTTCTTCTTTCTCATTTACCCTAGCAGAACCTACCAATGCTCCCTAGTGTCAAAATTCACATCAGCTGGCCCCCGAAAATCCGCTCAACACACGCTGTTGTGCTACAAATTTACGAGGACACGTTCTTCAATCTTCAAGAGATATCAGAGATGATTCTGGATGGTGGATTTTGAATAGATATTTTACGACCCCTTTGTGAAGTTGCAAGCGCCAGCTAGGCGATGGAGAGAGAGAGAGAGAGAGAGAGAGAGAGAGAGAGAGAGAGAGAGAGAGAGAGAGAGAGAGAGAGAGAGAGAGAGAGAGAGAGAGAGAGAGAGAGAGAGAGAGAGAGGAACTTTACTGAAATGAGAAAACACAGAAAGGTCGGCCTGATGGTAGTATATCTGGCCAGCTATTCTGTTTGTGAGTAGGGAAAGGGAAGGAAAGAGTGGGAATTTAGGACGACAGAGATGAAGATGGCGGAGAAATGAATAAATGGCTATGTGCAGAAGATGCCTATACTTATAACTGTACATGTGTTGAAGTGCAGCCGGACGGGCCTCAACTACAATATCGCTGAGAGGTCGCTGCTGCGCGGAAATGTCAGCACAGTTTTAAATGCCTCGTGGGAACGCTGTGCGTCTGGCCAAGGTCCCAGCAGTACCGTAATTACCCGATTCTAACGCGCACCTTTTTTCCGGAAAAATAGGCCGAAAAATCGCATGCGCGTTAGAATCGGATACGAAATCAAAACTGCCGAAACAGCGAAAATTTCGTCCCACCCATCGCCATCGCCATCTCCATCTCAAGATGGCGCCAAAGCCTTTAGCAACAATGTTTCGAACGCAGGAAGCATAGGCGCCTAGGCTTTTCTATCGGCGTTCACAGAAATTGTCAAATCGTTCCACTTGCGCGCTTGATAACAGCAACGGCAGCAGCGGCTCTCACGCGTTCAAAACGAGCGGTCGGCTGAAGCGTGCGCCTCTGGAGAAGCTCGCGGGATGGGCGTGCGAGGCGTGGGCCACGATCCCATCGACCATGGTTGAACGTTCGTTCAGAAGTGTGGCATCGCGAACGCTCTTGACGGCACCGAGGACGAGATGTTGTGGTCAGCGGAAAGCGACGAGGAGTAAGATGAGTGAGATTACTTCGGGAAATAAATCGCCCATTTCCCTCGCATTCGTTTGCCTGGGTCACAAAGTTCCGTGCGTGTAGTGCAAGTAAGTTTTTTCGGTTTTTTTGCCAGGAAAATCGGGTGCGCGTTAGAATCGGGGGCGCGTTAGAATCGGGTAAGTACGGTACTTCCTCCAACACCACACGACAGCCCAAACGGGCCAACGATCTCGCTAATTGTTCTCGAGGATGCGCGTAGCGTGGACAGTGGCAAAGAACATGCGAAATAGTCTCTGGTACACGGCATGTTTCACAATCGGGGTCACTCGTAACTCCGATGAGGTGCTTGTAGCGACGGGTAAAGGCTACGCTAAGCCGTAGTCGGTGAAACAGCGTGGCGTGGTTTCGCTGAATACCAGGAGGTAACCGAAACTTGCAGTCGGGGTCCAGACGGTGTAGTCTTCTATGACGATTGTCAAGGTGGGACCAGTGACTCGCAGAGGCAAGCGGAGAATGGTAGACAGAAGGGCGGTCGTGTCCGTCCTTGCGAAGGGCAGACGTACAATATCTGCATTTGCAGAAACCCTTGCCTCCTCGTCAGTCCAACCGTTACCAGCTAGCCCGCAATGGCCTGGTACCCACTGAATGGTGAGGACATGTCCTTGTTGCAGTGCCAAGGAGCATGATTCGAGTACTTCCGCAGCAAGGGCATAATAAGGTCCTTGCCTCATAACTCCATTGATGACCTGGAGTGCTGGCTTTGAGTCACAAAACAGGGTCCAAGCTTGAGGTGATTCACGGGAGGCTAAACGAATCGCCTCCCGTATGGCAACCAACTCAGTAGCAGTAGAAGTTGTCTTGTGGTCTAGTGTGAATCCTCGGGTAACGCATAGGCTTGGAATTACCACAACCACGGTAGACCTGGATGCAGTCACAGAGCCATCAGTATATACATGTACAGTTCTGGCGTACTTGCCTCACAAGAACGCTAGGGTCCACTGTTTGAGGGCTATTGATGGGAAAGAGGACTTCTTCACAATTCCTGGGGTGGAAAGGTGGATTGATGGTTTTGATAGTAACCACAGAGGATTCTGAAACCACCATTGGGGTGAGACATCATGGAATTCTATGTTGATGTAGCAAAATGGCTGCCGCAAAACTACTTCTCGAGCATGTAGTAGGAAGAGCCGATAATGGAGGGTGTTCATGCCTTGTTAAACATCTAAGGTAGACTCGAAGGGGTTCGCACAAAAGAAGTGCGTCCATTGGAAACACACGTGCCTCGGCAATTGTTCCCACAGTAGAGGTACATTGTGGTAGTCCCAAGCATATTCTGAAGGCTTGTGCTTGCAAACCCTCCAATGTTTGCCGGGAAGAAGTTCGCAAGTTTGAAATGGCTGGCAGGCTGTAACGAAGATACCACAAAAACAGGCTCCGGTACAACTGGAGAAGAGCGCTCTCAGATGGTCCCCATCTCATTCCCGTCACGAAGCGAAGAATATGCACAAGGCTTGCAAGTTTAGTATTCAGCGAGGCGATGTGTTTCGTCCACGACAGACCGTGGTCTACAGTTACCCCTAAAAATCTATGGTGCGTGACGTAAGGTATCAGTGTCCCCTCAATTATGATAGGATATCGGAGCATCGACTTTCTGGTGAATGCAAGAACGGCGCATTTTGCTGGCGCTAAACTCAGACCTTGTCGGCACAAGTACCGAGACGTCGTTGTTGCCGCTCGCTGTAAACGGGCTAGAAGCTGCGGTCGAGTTACACCAGAAGTCCAGATGCAGATATCGTAAGCGTACATAGTGACTCTGACGACTCCAGGCATTTTTTCCACGAGAATGATTAGGGCAATATTAAAGAGGGTGGGGCTCAGTATTCCTCCTTGTGGAACAGCGCGGTAAACCAGGTGGCGTCCTGTGTCACCGGCAGACGTGGACATGAAGATTGTGCGACCAGTAAGGTAACTCGAAATCCACGCATAGAATCGGCCGCCTACACCCAAAATCTCTAGAGCATCCATAATAGCATTGTGGAGCACGTTGTCATAGGTGCCTTTGATGTAAAAAAAATTACACCCTCTCCCCGAAGGGAACTATGTGGTGATGCAAAGCATCTCGGAGTTTCCAACCTCCCCGTCGCGCGCGCGGTCGCGTTGACGAGCGGCATCCGGATCCGCTTGGCGACGCTGGCGTTTCGAAGCGGCTTCTCGTTGGCTAACCGCATCCGGATCCGCTTGGCGACGTTGGCGTGCCGAAGCGGCTTCGCTTTCTCGCAGTGTGGGATCCGCTGCTCGACGCTGGCGTTTCGAAGCGGCTACACTTTCGCCATTTCGCTGACAGAATTGCTGGCATCCATTCAGTTCATCGGACAAGCACCAACTGAGGGAGCGGCGCGCGGAGAGGAGGAGAGGAGGAGGAGCGCGCGCGCTAACGCACAGCTGGTGGGGAGAGTGCGGACGGACGCCGATGGACGGACATAGCCCCGAGCAAGAGATGCTTTGCATCTAAAACAATGCGCCCGCGATTCGGTGACGGTTTCTTTCTTGCTCCACTTGTGACATCAGATTGATGACACTGTCTATACAGGATCGTCCTCTTCAGAATCCTGTCATGACATTGGGGTAAATGTTGTTTTTCTCAAGAAACCATTCGAGTCGGGCCAGCACCATTCTCTCCACAACCTTTCCGATGCAGCTTGCCAAGGCGATGGGTCTGTATGAGGAAAGCTCCAAGGGGGATTTTTCTGGCTTCAGTAGAGTAACCACTCGACTGCATTTCCAGTGGTTGGGGACAGAGCTAAAGATCCATGTTGCATTGAACCATGATAAGAGAGCTTTCCGACCTTCGCTGCCAAGGTTTCGCAGCACGCAGTACCGTACACCATCAGGTCCTGGAGCAGATGAACGGCAGGAGGCTGAAAGAGCGGCATCCAGCTTTTGCGTCGAGAACGGAACGTTGAGGTGGTCGTCTGTGGTCTGCGGTGTACGCCTTTGTGTACTGGGCAGCAGGGTGTGGGATCCATCAACAACCATTTTGCAGTATGTTTCAGCTACCTCTACTTCGCTTTTTCCTGTGCTTAGAGTCAAAGCACGAAAAGGGCACAGTTGTTTTGGGTGGTACTGAAGACTTCGCACCGCTTGCCAGATTCTTGAAAGGGGCTTGCGCGGATCTAATGAAGAGCAAAATCGCCTCCAGCGCTCTCTTCCAAGCTTTTCTAAATGGCGTAGTATTTTCAGTTGCACGCGGCGGCATTCTGTTAGATCTGCTGCAGCCTGGGTCCTTCTATACCTCTTCTCTGCGCGGCGTCGTATGGCACGGAGTTCTTCGTACACGACATCTATGGGTGTTCGATTGGGAGTGCCAAAGTACTTCGTGGTGCACTCCATAGCAGACAATATGACGCTTTCTACGTCGGACTCCGACGTAATAGTTATGCATGACTCCACAACCATCAACGTAAACTTCCGCCAATCAGTACAACGGATCCTAGGGATATCAGACGTGTGGAACCAGCGCAGTTGTACGTAGGTTGGAATGTGGTCACTCCCATGTGACTCAACATCACAGCACCAAGTTGCAGATGGCTACAGAGTCCTCGATGCGATTGCAAGGTCCAAGCGACTACTGTACGAGATCCCATGAAGAAAGGTAAGGGAACCGTCTTTAATAACCACGAACTTTCGTCGTGGATAAAGTCTGCCATGTCATTTTCTTTCTTGGTAATAGCCGCACTGTCCCACAGGGTGTGGTGGGCAAAATCACCGACGATAATGTGTGGACCGGGACAAGTGTGCACCACAGAGCTCAGGTACCTGCAGTCAACGTCCGCGCGTGGAGGTATGTAAGCCCCGATGACCGAAATGACTCGACGCTTGTGCGTTAACGTCACACAAATATATTCATTAGAAGCATGAGCAGAAAGCGCATGTCTGACGTAAGGCATGTCCTGTCGTACGCATTATAATACCTTACTGGGTAGCCTTCCTTCTTTGACAACAGGAGAACGTAACCGGAGACACAAAACGGGGCAGATCTGTTTGGCTCACACAAAACCACGGCTGGGAACTTGTACTCAAACATGCGCTACCGACATACAGCTCCATGCGGGTGACGGTACTACCATCCCAAGAGTCAGCACCTTGCGTGTCCTGGGCCTCCACATCGAAGAGCTACGCTACAACGGCCACACCGTTAAGCTACTGGATTCCAAGGTCTCCACAGCCATAAGCTTAATTAAGAAGATTTCAACCAAATACGCTGGCATGAGAGAGCACAACCTGCTCAAACTCGTACAGTCTTTCGCCATCAGCCACCTGGCCTATGTCGCGGCCTTTCATGACTGGACCGACCTCGAGCGTAGAAAGCTGGAGGCGCTCATACGCAAGGCACACAAAGCTGCACTTGGTCTTTACAACCACACTAATAACGAACGGCTCCTTGAGCTAGGCGTGCATAATACACTAGGCGAGATAGTCGAGGCGCAGCAAACCGTGCAGCTTACACGTCTCGCGCAGACCCGAACGGGCAGGGCAATACTACAAAGGATAGGATATCAACCGAGGCTGCAGGAAGGTAGGGACTGGATGCCGCTTCCGCGGGACCTACTGCGCAAGCTGCAGGTCGCTCCACTTCCCCGCCACATGAGTCCAGGGGAGAACAACGAAAGACGGCTCGCTCGAGCGCGGGCACTTACAACCACTCACTCCAACGACACCGGGGCCTTCTACGTGGACGTGGCCAGGTACCCGGACCGCAAGAACACGTACGCCGCCGCCGTCGTCGCAGCCACCACCGGTGAGCTCTACACGGCCGGCAGCATCGTGGCATCATCCACTGAACAAGCGGAAGAGCTGGCCATCGCGCTGGCTCTCTCCAACCCTAACTGCACCACCGTCCTCAGCGACTCCCGGACGGCCGTCCTGCGTTTCGCCGAGAACAAGGTGCACCCGAGTGTTGTGAGGGTGTGCGGGGCCCTACGGTCATCACAGACAACGGTGTGCATCAAGTGGTTCCCAGCCCACATGGGCACAGTGGGACCCGAAACGAACCGCAACGAGGACGCGGACCGGATGGCGAGTGCGCTCACTAGACGCAACGCCGGCTCGGTCTCCCCTCCTCCAGCGGACGATCACGACAACGAAGGTGAAGACTTCAACCCGATTACTACGTACGGGGAGGTACTGAAGTGCTTCCGGGACTCCCGGAGACGATACCCTGGGCCTCACTCGAACCTCTCTAGGCAAGAGGCAGTACTGTTCAGACAATTGCAAGTGCGTGCGACGTGGACCCCTGTATGGGCGAAACACGTCCACCTACAGCCGAGTGATGTGTGTGTGCTGTGCAGTGCTAGTCGCGCTACTATGGCGCACATGCTATGGACATGTGCTGTGACTCCGGACCCAACAGACGACGTGCTTCCACCCCATCTTGCTCGTGCGGTGGGCAAGGAAGACTTAGACTCTCAACGGGGAGCCGTCCAGTTCGCGATGGAGGCCCTTCCAACGCCAGCAGTCATAGATGCTGCCTCCCCTACAGCAGGTGCTGCCTCCCCTACAGGAGGCTGGTATCTGCGACTAATTTTAGCCGGCCAATAAAGATGTTCTCTCTCTCTCTACTGTGAAGTGATTGCTCAGAAAAAAAATTGGCTCTGTGACTGTTCATTTCCTTGCAAATGCCATTGAAAGACGATAGTCGCCTGCGCCCCTGCAAGAACATGCTTTCCTTCTCTCTTCAGCTCACCTCTGATGCTTTTCCTCTCCAGTCTCGCTCCTCCTCGAGAAAACACACTAGAGGTTTCTGAACCTAATTTAAATTTTACTCGTCTAACTCAATGCTTTGAACCTTCAGGCCAGTGATGTCCGGCCGAAATGCGGGTTAATTAGGCAGCCAACTCTACGCAGCGTTCCCCCGCGCCATCCATTGAAACCTTTCGTTACTCTTGCATTTAACCTCTTAGAATGCCGCCAGGAAACCGTGGGCGGCACGTTTGTAGTTTTCTGGCCTTGTTTTTCGTTTAATCAACTATGCGTGTATTTTTAAAAAGGAACAGTGCAAATATATCTTATATGTTGCTGTTTCCCCCCTCAGATATGCGTGTTGTTTTGTTTTAACTGAGCGAATGTTGACACATATGAACATTGCCCCCACCGAACTCAGATGTTTAGAAATGGCTATCTATACAAACGTATCGTTCAATCTGTGGAAAACTTTCTGGGCTAAACATATTACCAGTCTTCAACACAAATGTACAACATAAAAATATCGACACGCTGCATGTGGTAGGACACACGTCGACTTGGTCCTACCAGCCGTCACTCCTGCTTGGCCTTATCATTTGGTCGTCACCTAATTACAGTTAACGGCTCTAAAAATCCACCAATCTGGCCTGGCTGCTGGACTCTGCCCCTCTTCGAAATGCGTGACACTGTCTCAAAGAAACTGACGGGCCGTTCGGCCACGCCACGCGCCTTACACCTCCCGCCATATGCTATGAAGGCCCAGGAGCATTATTGAATCGTAGGACACTCCTCCGGTATTATTGTATGCGGGTAGATACGGATAAAATGTCGTAACAAGAACGTTAGCCGGGCGGCTGAATCGAGGGACAGGCAGGCAGACAAACAGTAGGCAGGCAGACTGACCAAAATATCCGCATTCAAGTAGCTGAAGAAAGACTGCAAAAAATCTCCAAGAAAGTTAGTGTTGCAACACCCACTACTTCAAAAAACAAACTTTCACTGCAAGAAGGTTGAACCACCAATGTACAATAGCCATGTCACTGCACCACGACGCATTTAAATTATCACGGTTATCTCTCTTTTTGAGTAACAGCAATAAAATATGCATTTACCGCACACCGGTTCCAGCATGCACATGGATTTAAAGGGGCCACAAGACAAGGCACAAGTTTTCTCCTTTTTCAAAATATTGTCTCTTTAGAATCATACTGACACACTCTTAACGTAAACTTCGCTAGAACAAGCTATATAATTAGGAAAAACGGAATGCCCATGCGACCCACTAGCTCATTTCCCCCAACAGAACCGCTGATGTCATACCAGCCAGCCATGCTGTGGAAAGAAGGCCGGCAACAGCAAACACAATTAAGCAGAACTTGTGAGCTTGGCGAACGAGCTATTTGCGCTTAAAGTTAGGGCACATTCTTTCTAAGCAATGAGAATATTAGGACAAACAGTGGAAGTTACGCAAGTATGTAAGCTATATGTACCGAGGCGTACTGCCGTTGGTGCTTAGCGCACTATGTTTGGCTTAGTTGCACTAGACGTCGGGCTTTGGGGTTATCTCAGACGACCCTCGCAATTGACGCAAGCAACGGTGTCCTACGTGGCCATATTTGTCGAGCGAGCACTACTGTTTCACGAATCGATTGTTTTCTCCCTGAACAAAATAAGGCAGGTTTAAATACGGTCAAAAACAAACCAAAGGCAGAACGGGCTTTTTCCCATGTGGTGGCGCCCCCTAAGTTCACTAACGGCAAAGAAGGCTGGCAATAGGCTGCAGAGTGGTCGGTTAATCTGACGTCTTTACGGGCCACAAAAACAGATTTAGAGGGAAAATAAAATTTTAGGTTTAAATGATTATTTCTCGGTAAATAAACCATCGTTTGCATCCAGAAAAGCGCTGGGGGCACTATAAAACACAATTTTTGTGTAATAAAACAAACCTGTATTGCGTCTTTATGACCCCTTTAAGGAATGCAGCATAGCTCGTTCCTTCGTGTATGTGCGTGTGCGTGCGTGCGTGTGCTCGCGCATGCTTGTGGGTGCGTGTTTCGAAAGTGTAGGTAACTGAATAACACGTGAGTTGTTTCTGAAATACTAAGTTTTTGGTGAACTACGAAACATTTTGCGAAATACCCTCCCGCACCTCGTCCTTCCGTCGTGAACAATTTCCTTCAGCATTACTCACAGCGGTTAACTGTTTTTTGGTTTTTAATATATCGCATCATTGTATTTATAAATGCTGTATTTTTATTTTCCACATTTAAATTTTCTCACAGCCTGCTCACTGAGTTTGCGCTCACACCATTTCGTCTTTATCGCGCTTTCGTGTCCGTATAGTTCGTGGTGCTGACACGCGAAGGTGCGTAATAATTGTCTGCTTCCTGTGTTTCCTGAAGTTGCTTGCTGTTTTTTCAAGCAGTGCTGCACCATTATCTCATGTTTTGCGGTTTGGAGTATTCCGATGGAATGACAATCACACTATTGCCTTTCGTGAGCATACAACTGGTAATGAAAAAATTCACGGAAGCTTGCTCTCATGCGCAAGAGGAATTGCGAAGCTGTTTTAGGTAAGCATTGATGGCGATTGTTAAGTTTCAGTATCATTATAATAATCGCGTCATGTGCAGCGAAGAGGTCGTCGTCTTCTTTTCGGGGAGTGGTGGATGCAGTTATGATCAGCATTGTAGGCTTCCATCTGCTCTTCGTAACCGACTCGAGGCAGCCGTGGTGGGATCTGCAAGTCGTCTCGGGGGACTGGCACACTCGTAGCCATGTCTCCAATTAGAGTAATAACTTCTAAAGAATCCGGCGGCCACGGTGCCTCTACCAAGCAGAATGTTTCTTTATCTTCAGCATTAGCGCTGGAGGTTTTTTACATGCGTGTTAGCGCTTGGTGACAGTGATGGAATTTTTCCTTTGGCTACAGCTACGGCGTGAGGCGGGGACTCGGCGGTCGCCAATGGCAGGCCCTCAGGGTTTTCGCCAGTTATGTTGCTAGAGCCATTGTGCGTGCCGAGAACGGTAGGTGGTCGCCGCGAGGCACGTGCTTACGGGCGCTCGGCATTTTGTTGGTATTTTTTCCCTGCAACTGCGAAGTATCGGCGTCTACCGCAGCTCCGCTGTTAATAAATATTGACATTACTTAATTTTTATCCACTCTGGTATGAAGAACGAGTGTTCCTTTAGCTACATGAGAACTTTTTAACGCAGATTGAAGCCTCATAACTGCGAAAGCGCCTTATCCCCGTCTTTTGAGACGTCGTCAGTGGACAACTAGCCACCAATCCGTTCATCTATTCTTTCGGTCGCTTCGCTTTCGCCGTCGAACCGAAATCCGTCCTCTGGTTTCAATATGCGTGTTATACTAATGCAGATAAAGATTGCCGTATATTGTAGCTTTCATGAAAACCAACCGCGCTCCACACTTGCACCTAGCCGCAACCTAGGTGAAAAGGAAACATCACTGTTTTAACATTAAAATTGTGCCCTGCAATAAAGATTCTGGTAGAGAGGGAATAACTGAACGTTAATTGATTGATTGATTGACTCAATAATTCCTTGATTGATTTGATTTGGGCAAAGTACCGCTACATCGCAGAAAAAGATTTCAATTTTCAAGTTTATGCCGAATTCTAAATAATTTTTGAAAACTAAGCGTCTTACTGGAAATGAAATGAAATGAAATGGTAATGAAATTAACATTTTAGCTGTACAAGGAATTGGGAACATCATTATACAAAGTCTTCCAAGAGAAACTTGCATCTCAGCAGACAATCTAAAGTTGGAAGCTCCTAATCAATTACAAAATTTATAATGTTTCCGCGAAGCATGTATCGGTTTGTCTATTTATTGTTGGTTTTACCGCCCGGCCACCCCGGCTGTCTTATCTGCGTCCCAAGCGAAGCGCGTCTCCATTCTTTATTTTTATGCCGCACGGGCTACACATCCAGATGAGCAGGGTGGTTCGCCCTAGCGTCACTAGCCCAGAATTATCTTCCTTATGGTCTGGATGTAAATCGACGATTCCAGAACGCTCGCGCGAAAGCTAAAAGCCAGCAGAGCAGAAACCACGGCATTCGAACAGCCGACTCTCGCTTGAGCACGTCACTTAGTTCTGTGCTGTTTCGCCACCTGGGTATTCTTTGAGTTGTTAGCGGAGCACAAGTTCGCTCCAATAAACTTGTTTTCCTTCGAGACACCTGCGTCGTGTTGGCTACGTGACAATATGGTAAAATGGGAACAGTAGATTGCCTAACGTTTTCAACTGTGACGTTGCGAATGCCGAGTGGACAGTTGGCGTTCAATTGCTAAGTTGTTTGCAGTTAGCAAGCCGTCAAGTGATACGAATTGCTTGTTTAATTAAATACTGCTCGATACCTTAACCAAACTTTACCAAACACTTCCGAACTTTACCGAACTTCGCAAAAAAGTAGAGTTGCCTTTACACTCTCTTGAGACACACGGATACACTGCCACAGAACGCACACTTTACTTCAATGTGAAGGGCAGTGCTACTACATTACTATGTTCCCACGTTGGACGAGGGGGGAAGAACTTAAACTGAAGCATCTTGCGTGAGATTCACTTGTTCGCAAGGTTCGGTTCGGATGCTTCGGTCACGTTTTGCTTTTCTGTTTTTCCACCACCAACCTGCGAAAATAGTTAGAATGTAATTGTTTCAATTAAAACCCTTTCGCGTAAAAAAAAGTAAAAAGAAAATTATTCATTGTTGTAATCGTGTTGCTCAAAAATATTCTTTCCTACGGGCGTACTTCAGCAATCTTGCACTTGTAGTAAAGTCTCAATCCGTTTACTTGCAGATTTGGGGTTAAGCAGAGCTGCAAATCATAAAGGTATGGTGTGGTAATTTTCTAGAAAACTGATCGCGGGGACCACTTTATTCTCGTTTTCTCACTGTTACTATGCAGATGAGCGGCAACAGGTTCACCCGTGGCGCGGTTATTCTACAAGAAATCCTCCCTTAGCGTCTGCTGTCCCTGCTTGCTTTTTAATAATTAATGGCATCAATTATTTTAAATGTGGGTGACATAAATCTTGAAGGTATTTTTTGCGCTGTGTTTACACATTTTTATAGCGATTTCGTCCTAACGTGAACCTAAGGTGGGTACGGCAGGTTAGACCATTACCAGCTTCCGTTCTGAAGTCAAGAGGCCAAGTCTTCGCCACAGAGGAAACAGGACACTGCTTGTAAGGTGGCTGTGGACCTCCGAGATGGGCTTCCTTCCATCTGCGCAGTTTGTAAAGCAGTATTATGGCAATGCAAAAAGGGATGGGAATAAACTTACTATTTAAAAAAAAGTCCGTTTACATATGACTGCAGTGGTACTCAACCGCTCCGAGTCTCCGTTCACTGCGATAATCGCGATTCGTTTATTACAGGGGCAATTTTTTTCAAGCAGCGTGGTCAGCGCGTGTCTGTACACGGGTGTGCTTCGACAGTCGCATAGGATGGCTGTTGTCGTTTTGTAGCGAAAGCTACAGGACATTCCTCGGGCAGTCTTCGCGGGGTGACAAGTTTTGACCTTGAGAGGTAGACGTCAAACCACACCCCCTCTCGCAAGCCCCGGCACGGAGCAGCGGCCCGATAGCGGGGAGAGATAGGTGGCAGGGGGAGAGACAGGCTAGGAAAAGAAGAGACGCGCGGGGGACCCGTGTCACCACATAGTGGACGGAGGGGGGGAGGCCGCCGCCGCAGCGATATGCGCGCGCCACGAAGGAAGGACAGGAGGCCACGTGTGGCGCAGAGCCGTTGTGCGATGAAGGAAGACGAACATCTAGCTGTGGTCGCTCGTACAGCGGTGAGGGCTATAAAACAACACCGTGAGGCGAAAAAAGATTATAAATAAACAGTTTATTCATTTGAATTGTCTGTATATTATTGCCAAACCACACCTCGACAATGGGCCTAGCCAGGGCAGTGAAGCTTTTGTTTGGTCATGAAGGAAAGGCGTTACTGAAGTATGCAACAGCAAACAACAACGAAGAGAATGTTACCTGCGTAAACCCCAGAACATCAAAACGTTTTCTGAAAAGCAAAACGCAGAAGCTAAATATATCGCACCCGCGCTGGTTCAAGACATACGGGTCTGCTGAAGGAATTCTCATTTGCCATTAGAGTAGGAAGAAGAAGTTTAAACGCCTATGCAGGGGTGATAAGTATTGCAGCCGAAAAGGTTAATATTCCAAAGTGTCTATGCAATCATTTGTTAGAATATAACTTTGGTCCATATTTCGGGGAGAGAGAATGTAATATTGTCGTTAGTTAGTGCCTTGGGTTGGCTCCTTGCAATCTCCGTGTGGGGAATTAAACTCTGCCCCTTTTATTAAAAAGAACTTTCCTTAAAGCGGAATACGACAAGGTCAATGAGTTTTTTTTTCAGTATTTGCACCGATTCCTCTCCACGGCTCGGAAAAAAAGTGATTCCTGGTAAAGGTCAACAAATTGCCGTGAACATAAGAATGGAAACTTACTCGCGTGATCACAGCACAAATTTGACATGTTGCGGACATGTGCATTGCCCGATCATGAGCTCTTTCTATCAGTGTCGAGTGCGTTAGCAGTGACTACGCACAGATAGCTTGCACAAACGTGTAAATTTAAGCTTTTTAGATATTCTTCACACAAGGTGTGCTTCAAACTAATGTGGCATATGCCTTAAGGCTGCGGGGATTACTCGGAGGGGAAAATAAACGATGCGTGTCTCAATCCTGGCGTGGCGTGGTTTTAAATTAAAGTTAAAATCTAGTGATAAAATCTAGTTAATATCCAGGGTATTGATTTAGGGCAGTGGTGATATTTTATAAAACGCAATCTCAGAGAGATGTTCCACTTTTTATTACGAAGAAAACCAGTGATCGGGGTTGATAGCTTTATCTTTTCTGTAAATGGCCCCCAAGGAGGAGTCCCTGCTAAGGAAAATGCCGAATAATTTTAGCAGATATTCTTCACTTCCAGATGATGCACATAGAGCCCTTACTGGTCCCTCTAGCTGCACTATTTTTCTTCCCTTTCTTCAACATTTGAATCGCTCCCTATGCCTTCCTTGTTGTTGTACACCCACGAGTTCTGACACATTAGAGCAATCTTCAAGGCAAGGCAATGTACGTTCGCCTTCTACACATTGGGTACTTCGTTATAACAGCAGTATGCTACTGTTATTTTCAAGATCCCTGCCTTGCGGTGGCTTTTGGTGAGACAAGAATGGTGTTCGCATTCTTGGGCCCGCCATGCCGTCGCAATACAAAACCGCACCACAATATTCATCAGCAGTGCTCCGCTGGCTGCTCCCGTTACACAAGTTCACTTAATCATAGAACGCATACAGTTTTATTTACTTACATGAATGTACCTAGGGGAAGGACATTTGGAGCCAAGAATAAATATAAATGAAGGCCGATTGATCTATATTTCAACTTCCAGGGTATCTGGTGCCGCTTCTTCCTAAACGTGAGGGCTGTACTACTGCGGAAAACGCTGGTCCAGGTTCAGGAGCCCACAACGCAGCGTTCTCCGATGACAATCGTACACCTTACTAAAGTGATTAACGACCCAGGGTATCAGTAGTAACATATGGCAGCTGCGTATGGCTACCATGCGCCTTTAAGTGTATGTCGTGTCTTTTGTTGCCCAAAATACCGATATTTCGCCACCTGGAATCCTATCCCTTTCACTTTTGCGGCCCACACTGGCAGGAGACTCAACTGTACAGCGCTTTGAAGTGGTGGCAGAAGTCATGGCTCCCTTCCAAGCAGAGGTAGCTGGTTAGCTGGTAGCTGGTTAGGTGGTTTTCACTCTCTCCTGATTGCTTTTTGCCGTTTGTTTTGGTACAGACCAATGGGGCTTAACGCAGATCGATAAATTATAGGTGTTGCCTAAGGCCATAAAATGTACTTTTAACTATACACTGGTTATTTTGGGCAAATCACTTTAATACAAAAGCATCGCATCGTAAAGCCCAACCACATGAGCGCGTAAACCGACGTACTCGCGAAACAACGCACGCCTGCGGCGACATACGCGCTGCCTTTACGCCGGCCGACGACGTCGGAGAGGGCGAGAAACCACATATCACCGCAACGCGCGCGTAAACCAATGCGCCGCGCAGTGTGGCTCGACTACCCCGGACTCAGCATTGTGTCGACCAGTTCAACAACATTTTAACTCAAATAAAACAAATAATGCCTATTCTCACAAAAGTACGTATATTTAATGCAGAAACAACTGAAACAGTTCTTTCCATGTATTTTTACCTTTGAAACTTCACAACGTTCTGGCCCTCGAAGCCTTCTAGGAGTTCTTGATCAGACAAGTTCAGAAAGTCTTCATCAGAGATAACACATCTGGTAGTGTTCATGGATCGGTGGGGACTGATGCTCACAGATTGTCACCAACAGTGGTTATTTTCGTCAACTTGGCACACTGAGCTTTAAAAAGAAGGTCACAGCTTACAAAATTGCTTACTTTGCTGCAGAAACAACTAAAAGAGTTCTTGGGACATTAAAAAACGTTAAGGATTAGTATGCATACTTGGCAGGCACAAAACCTTCCGCTACATTTGGCGTAAACTGCCTTGCTCCCATAGTTGCTCGTTGCTTTCGTGTGTTTTGTCCGTTTGTTTGGTCTCCGTATTTTTGCAAATTACTTCGTTTTATCGCATAATTTGTTAAAGTTAGCTCATTTATCAATTCGTTGACTTGTATGATGCGACCTGACCACCGATAAAACTACCACCAGAGGTCTAGGACAACACCGTGCGCTTGAAAGTTCGCGTCGTTGTCTGGCGGGCGCTGACTTGGGCGTAACAAGCGCGTAGCAATGCATTCGGCATACGCCGGAGTACGCCGGTTTCTTACGCCTTACGCCGGTTTACGTCGTTCCGCGAGTACGTCGGTTTTACGCGTGCATGTGGTTGGGGCTGTAATGTTCAGTGAGCGCGTTAGGTACAACAAATCGTTGTGAGTACACAAACTCACAAAACAAATCAGAGTGTAAACCACGGACCACTCGTCAAAAAGGCGAAAGGGTGGGGAGAAAACGTCTGATGAGGGGCGACCGAGTACACGTGGAAGCGTTGTCCGCTGCGCATTTGCAATACGAGCCACCTTCAGAAGTGAAGCTACCGACGGAGGCAATCAGAGCATTCCGAGTAATGGCGAGCGACAGGAATGTTCTTCGAAGGGTGCCGGTCAAGTGGAGACGGGCGAGGGCGCTAATTTAAGCAAGAAGGTCGTCAGCAGATGTACCGATAGTCCAACCAGAACTTGGCCTTCACAATATTAGAAAGTGTTTAAGCATGCACGTACTTTCCGCGCAATTGTCAGGGGTTAGTGGTTGCGGAGGCAAATATTAGAATTCATAAAGTTGTTCTTTGTTTGCTGGCGTGAGGGGCAATATTTGGGGCCCAATTTGGGTAGATATCAGAATAAAAATACCTATGAGAAGGCTGAGTACAAGCCCGCCGAAGTAGGTTACTACTGCACTGAAGAAACTGCTCCACAGAGAAGACAAGCGGAAAAGTGCGAAGGTATCGTCCTCCCTGAAAAAAGAGAGCGTAAGAGAATTATATGAGAACTAACAAATGTGACACTTCTCTCCAAAATCACACAAATCAACCAGATCCTGGGAAGTGCATGCGAACCTGTATTCTATATGAATTATGGCCGCGGATGCACGCACATGTGATAGATTTTTATGAAAGAAATTCTCACTACTCCTAAATGGTGAACTGGCTACGGATCAGTTCTCTTTTATTCATCATCATCATCACCAGCCTGTCTACGCCCACTGCAGGGCAAAGGCCTCTCCAATTATTCTCCAATTACCTTGGTCCTGAGCTAACTGTGACCAATTTATCCCCGCAAACTTCTTGATCTCATCTGCCCATCTAACTTTCTGCCGCCCCCTGCAACGCTTGCCTTCTCTAGGGATCCACTCTGTTACCCTGAATGACCAGCGGTTATCTTGCCTTCACATTACATGCCCTGCCCACGTCCATTTCTTCTTAATTTCTACTAATATGTCTTTAACACCAGTTTGCTCCCTGACCCACTCCGCTCTCTTCTTGTCCCTTAATGTTACACCTATCATTTTCTGCTCCATTGCCCGCTGAGTCGTTCTCAATTTAAGTTGAACCCTCTTAGTGAGCCTCCAAGTTTCTGCCCCGTAGGTGAGTACCGGTAAGATGCAGCTGTCATACACTTTCTTCTTCAGCGACAATGGTAGGCTGCTATTCATTATCTGAGAATATCTGCCATATGCACCCCACCCCATTCTGATCCTTCTATTTATCTCTGCCTCATGGTTGAGATTTGGGGTCACAACTTGGCCTAAGTACATATATTCGCTTACCACTTCCACTGCCTCGCCACCTATCTCAAACTGCTGTGCTGTCCCGAGGTTATTGATCATTACTTTAGTTTTCTGCATAATAATTTTCAGGCCCACGGTTCTACTCTGTTCGCCAGTGCGGAAAAGCATGCTTTGCAATTCGTCCCCCGAGTTACTTAGCAAGGCAACGTCATCAGCAAATCTGAGGTTACCGAGGTATTCTCCATTAACCCTTACTCCCACCTGTTCCCAATCCAACGTTCTGAATACTTCTTGTAAGCATGCTGTGAATAATATTTGAGATATTGTGTCTCCTTGTCTAACACCCTTCCTTATAGGTATTTTACTGCTCTCCTTATGGAGGATGATGGTAGCTGTAGACCCATTGTAGATATCCTCTAGTATTCTTACATAATGCTCATCTACCCCCTGGTTCCGTAATGCCTGAATGACTGCTAGGTTTCGACCGAGTCAAATGCTTTCTCATAATCTATGAAGGCTATATATAGGGGTTAGTATACTCAGCGCAGTCTCTATCACCTGATTGATCGTGTGAATATGGTCCATTGTTTAATAACCTTTACGGAACCCTGCTTGTTCTTTAGGTTGACTGAAATCTAAGGTTGCAGAGCTTCGTTAGCGATTACCTTGGTAAATACCTTGTAGATGACTGATAGTAAGCTGATCGGCCTGTATTTTTCAAGTCCTTCATGTCGCCTTTCTTATGGATTCTCTTTTATTACATTGCACTTAACCTGCTAAACTGAGCGCTCATGCGATGAACTTCACCCGTCATTCCATTCTGCCAAGGTGGCTGTCCAGTTATGGTGTGTGCATTAATGGTGTTATCCTGGTGCTTCCCCGGCGAGTTTGTGACAGAATTTTGTGTCTGCGGTCGGGTTGTTATTGTACCTCAGTCGGTAGCACACGCTGCAGCTCTGGCCGAAATGACGCTCGAGAAAGTCTTTGACGAAACTGCGGTTTTCAAACTTCAAATTTGGCACCGCGGCAGTGAAGTCGCCTTGAGGCCTTACTACACTCACGACGTGGATTGCTGACTCCAGCTCATCGCTTACGGGCCGTCTCGCGAGCATGCTGATCCCACGCCATGTTAATAACCGGCCCGCTGTCGACGATGACACTCGCGTCGCTGTGATATTGCCCCGTTCGCATCGCAATTTAATTTATTGGTGAACTTCACTTTGGAACCTACAATGCTAAAAAATGAGCTGAGAGAGACAAGGTTGTATTGATCTTTTTGGAGTGGGCGTGACCACTGGACCACGATGTAAGAATATTCTTACAACGTGCTACTGGACATAGGTACATTAGTGGGAAGACATTTTGTAGGAGAAATATAATCTATCTTTTGTTAAAATATGAAGGCGCTGGTTCTTTTTCGGTGCAACCTTGTTCTTAGTAAGCTGACCAAGCTCACACAATCGCCTGAAGTGGCTCTGTTTGTAAAAAAAAGCGCTCTCGGGTAGGCATTCTCCTTGGGTCAATTTGGGCCTTCTTATATCTTGGTCTGAAGGCCCTGGACACTTTCGGTGTAAGCGTGATATTTTTAAGCTGCTCGAGGTTACTCCACTTGTGTAAATGAAGCTTTATTTCTGAGCAGAGTGCATTGCTGGAAAATTTTTTTTCTCTGGCTTTGTGAGCCGTCTCATATCGCAATAAGAATACCGTAGGATCTAGTCAGTGTAAGCTTGCTTTTCGAACGCTGGCTTTCCAGTCTGCGTTTTTCCGGTTGGACACCGTAAAATACCACATCACAGGGAAGAATTATATCAACAAGGGCAAAAAAACAAATTAAAAAATGGGAAGACCATACATATTGTTCTGATGCTTTACATAAATCGATGATGCTCTGCGAAGGCGTGAAAATCAAGCACAATATTCACCAAAAACCAGCTCCAAAAATACTCATTATATATTTTGACCTTCTCCACAGCCAGGAAGACAAATTACATATATGATTTTAAAGATTCAGAAATTTATAGCATCGCAGCACTTTTTGCCCGCAAAATGTGGTCTATTTTCTGAAACAAAAACAAATTAGGGCAAAATTTTAGTGATTTGGCCCAACCATCTGGTTTGTGGCACCGGCATTGACGTTTTAAGACAGTTACCTAAAACGAAAGTTAGTATGTTGTCTAACAGCTGTGTCATTTGCAAAATATATCCTTCACCAGCCGCATTCACGTTACCAATGATACCCCTGAAGCACAGCTGTCCGCACTCGATATTTGTTTCTCACCGGACCTAAACCTGGCTCTTTTTCTGGTAATTGGAATCGCTTCGTCAAAATTTGGGTATTACTCGACAGGCACGGTCACGTAAGCGCAGTATGACTTAAGCCAGTTGGCCGGTGTTCTGTCACACAAGCCCTACGCGTCAAACGGCTCTGCATTGTCGGCCGCCATAGTGCGTAATGTCTATTGTTCGTAATGTCTTCGTAATGTATATTGTTTACACCATTATTCCAACTGCTCTAAAATGATGTTCGCTAAATTTCAAAGGAGATAGCTCGTTCTGGAAGCTTATGATAATAATTAATTTGCTTTCAATTTTCGCAAACTTCAATTTTGCAACTTACTTTCAATTGCAACAAGCTGCCCATAACACGTCACAAGTTCTAGGCGGATATCTAGTTGCTGACTCACATGGTTAATATCTTTTTTGTTCATTAACAAGCAAATTAAGTGAAGTTTGCGTTAAAGTTGTGGCAGTGTTAATCTAACCAGGCAACCTTTCGAATGAACCAAACTTGCGTGTTGTCTTTTTGGCTCCTGGAGTGCAACTCATCTTTTCAGGGCTCGGGTTAGAACAAACGAGGCAGTTATGTGCAAAAATAAATGATGACGACGCAGTTCGCCGTAGCTCTGGCGGCAACGACCACGTGAGACCCTAAACAAAATCTTAGCCAAAAATAATGATTTGCCACTGTGGTAGGGCTGCCAACACATAGGTTAAACTGGTGGTTGTACGAGCCGTCTTTTAATGAAACACATGTACACTGTCACAGTAGGAGCGAGGGGTATGCTTGCAGTGAAATTCTCCTTGTTCAACTGTCGCCAGTAGTTCTTGAGGTGTAAAGTTTTAAAAACACTAACCTTTTCAGCCCTCGTCTGATGTCCTAGAAGAATTCAGAATAAGGAAAACTGGCGCTGATCTTTCGAGCCAACCGTCAGTATCAGTAGTCTTGCCTCGGAAGTGAAAAGAAATTTGGCACGGGTGGATTTTTACGTAGCTTTGGAATCCTTGAAAATCAGTTTTTATAAATACGCTCGGTGGAAAAGATGTTGCGCTGCAGACCACGAGGTCTCGGGGTCAATTCCCGGCCGCGGCGGCCGATTTTCTGATGGAGGCGAAAAGCAGAAAACGTCCCGTTTGTACGGGGCTTCGGCGCACGTTAAAATCCCCAGGTGGTCAAAATTAATCCGGAGCCCTCAACTACGGCGCGCCTCATCGCCTGGGTTGCGTCGGTACGTTAAACCCTACAATCAACATAAAATCAGGTTCGTGGCTTTTGTTCTAGGTGGTGTTTGCTTTCACTCTTATTTCTAAACGTTTTGGATAACATCTTATTATGCGTGAAATAAACACTTTTGTTTCTACTCATCCCTTCAGGATTAGTGTGAGTGATATTTCCCACCATAACTCTATTGTTTTCACCGCACGAACTGATAAAGTAGCAGTCCGGGCGGGCGAATATTTTGGTGGTCTCTTCAAAAGTGCGTCATGCAGGACCAGTGCTAAATAAAACATTCGCAGATAAAAATTCCACTTCACCGGTTTTGTATTTTCAAAGCCACCCAATACTGCATCAATGTGTCCACCAGTGCTTTCGGTGAAGGTGATTGTAATAGGAAATACCTTGAGGCGTATTTGCTAGCAGTCCCGTTAAAAACATTATCTGGAATGCTTGTGTTGTCTGGGCAATATTCGTTGCTAACGGGCATCCGGTGCTCTTTATCCCCGCTTTGAAGTTTGGAAAACATGTGTACGAGCTGATAGGCCACCATTAATAGGGTCATGGTTCCTGCTCCCTGCGAAATAAATTGCATAATGGGAACAATTGCACGCACGGTGATTTAAGTCCATGTTACTGTTTTGCAAAGAAAGCGCTGGTGAGAAAATACTATTTAATGTTAACGGGCTGAATTTACAGCTGCTAAATTTTCTTTGAACCAAAAAAATCGCCTTAAAACAAGAACGACAAGCACATTCTGCTAAGCTTGGAAAAATCAGGCGGTTAAGGAACGTAACTCATGCTTATTAGAATGTGCGTATCAAATCTCCGACTGACCTATCTTCACAGCTCCTGACTGTAACAGGCCACGCAAATCAAAGAAATTAAAACATCTACTGAGCTATCGCTGACCGTTAGCCGCTCCAATTGCTGAGCTACGTTTTGGAAAAATTCAAACGAGTTTACCGAGCTGCTGCTTCGATTTTTGTAAAAAAAATGTCGAAAGTTTTTATTTTCAGGCTTCGTTTGTAACATGAAAGCAAGCAAAAGCTTGGTGGTGGTTTTTTTATTTGCTGGGTGCTTTCGAATTTACTAGCGTGATCTATTTAAATACAAAAAACGGAGCGAGTATATTTCAGTACATGACCCGCATTGTGGTGACGGGTCGCGTATGCGCAGTAGAAACAAATCAAGAGAGCTCATGACCAACCTTGGTATGCAAAGACCATCGTCTTTAAATTTATGTTGAGCAGTCTGCACGAAATACATAAATAAAAGAATATAGCTGCGTGTGCCGCTTGTAGTGTGCGCGGTGACCAAGTTACATAAAGCTCGCGTAAGCGGTTGCCGAACGGGGATGGAAGACAAACCAAATGCTCCCACACCGAACGATAGTCCTTTCATACCAATGTTGGACACGAACTCTCGTATCTTGTTCGTACTGCGCCTGCGCGGCCTGTCGCTACTATGCGGGGCATGTACTGAAAGCCACGTACTCCGTTGTTCGTGTTTCAATATATCACGATAGTACGTTCTTGCCGAGATTGCTACGCAGTATGCTACGCGCAAGAAACAAGGTCATTGCAGTAGTCGTTAAAGGGGTGAAAATTACATCATGAAAACCATATAAATGTGTATTCTTCTGGGCATCCTAAGAAAAATCAATTAGATTCAGGGTAGTATTGAGTGTCATGGTTGATAAAGAACGCAATTGCGGTGTTGTTCAATGAAACTCTGAACAATTAAATTGCATCTAAGAAACCCTAGCCCACAGTCCTTGGATGCGTCTGGGATTTATTTCTACCCCTCGATATCCCTCGGCCCACACAATCTTCGCCATGTCTACACCTCTACACCGCGTAAGAGGTTAGAACAAAAGGCATATTAGTTTGTTTACGTGAGCACACCACGTAACTACCCTCCGTGTGAAAATGCGCAAAACATTTGCAATGCTATAGTAAGAGGACGAGGAGGATAAACTTTATTGGGAGCATCGTAATGGGGTGTGGGGCCCTCATTCCAGGACTCCATTGGAGACCCCTGCCGCTACGGCCCTTTCCACCAGCCTAAGCTGGGAATCGAGACCGGAGCTGGACAGCTCCTTCTCCCACTGCTCACGGGAAGGGTGCGCGATTCTTGGAATTTTGGGGTTTGCCGAACACTCCCATACCATATGGTACAGGGTGCCCGGGGCAGTGCAAAATTTGCACAGCTGGAAGTACTGAGTGGGATGGAGCAAGTGAAGTTTGACGGATGAGGAAACGTATTTGTTTGGAGGAGCCGGAGGCAGTGCTCCTGCTCTTTGGTTAGGGATGCATGACCGGGGCGATATATCATTCTTTGGCACTTATAGTACCCCGTTATGTCTTGATATGTAACCAAAGGACACGCAGTCTCTAACCTACACCCTCGTGTCGCCTGGCGGGATAGATCTCGGACGATGTCATGGGCGGTCGTGTTGCCCTGGAGGGTTGAGTGGGCTGGCGTCCAAACAATCTTCACTTTTCTTTCGGGTGGCTTTTGCAGCAGGATGTTCAGAGCCGTTTGGAAATTCTACCACGAAGGAAGTTGCGGATACCGTTATTACAGACTCGCAACAGGCTTGCAGAAACTCCTTCGTGCTATAGTAAGAAGCATTTACTATTCTCTCGTATAGAAAGTTGAAGAAGTGCGAAAGCCTTCTCACACCAAAAATATGTCAGCAGTGCCTCCACCCTTAGCTGACAGTGCTCTTTATGATCGTCAAACCACCGAGGACCCAAATAAAGCCGAAGATTGAACCCATGTTAACATTTTTCGCGCAATCAAGAAACGCATCGACGAGCAATTAAGTGTATACGATATATGGCTTCTCTGATAAACTTATACCATTGCACTGCTTGTACTCATGATCGATGTCTGTATTGTAATATCTAGAACCCTTATATTTTCGCCATTTTCAAGTGAACTTTTTACTCAATGGCAGTACGGTTTATCGCACGCACCGCTGTCGAGATTTTTTATCAGAGCTTTCAATGGCACAACCTGTCTAATGGGAACTGCATTGATTGATTGTATGGTTTAAACCGCCGACGCAAAGCAACAGATGAAGCCCGCCGTAGTGGACGGCTGCACAATAATTGACTACCTGGGGATCGTTAACGTGAGCTGAAATCTTGTACACACTGTTGTTTATGGGAGATGCACCTTAGGAACTTGCTTTGTCCATCGCTTGTCCCTTGACGTGCGTGTACAGTGTTGCGCATGCGCGAGGAGCATGGATTAGATTGGATATGATTGGAACGGATTTGCATTTCGATTGGATTGTACTGGATTGGAATAAATTGATTGTGTTTGATTGGATTGGACTGAATTGTATATACTGTACACACGCGTTGTCACTCATTTAAATGCGCGAGTGCGCAATGCCACGGGTGATTTACGGTAAAAACGATCCGCAGTGCTTCGCCCACAAGTCATGATTCACTTCGTGGAGATGCGTGCATTTTTTGTTTGCTTTTCGCCTTCATCAGAAAAGGCCGCCGCCGCGGCCGGAAATCAAATCCACGTCCTCGGGCTCAGAAGCATAACGCCTTATCCACTGAGCCACCACGGCGGGTGGTGAAATGCATTAGTTTTTTTTACAGGACGCTGTCGGTCTAACTAGGACGTTTTCGCTGTAACAAATATTTGGCGATGCAACAATAAAGGGGAGCCCCCATTCAATAGGTCGAGTCATCATAGATGACGGTCCCGTCGCTTTGAGGACAGATCCACGTTAAAAATACTTGATACGACCCAGTTATTGCTCATGCAAAAAATGAAAGATTCGGGTGCTGCGACTCATGTGCGGTGGCGTTGAACCTGCGGCGGAGGATCCCCCATGCAGTGAACTTCGCATTTTCGCCGCTTTAGCTTCTTTAGCCACGCAAGTAAACTATTTCACTCCATGCATGAGTTTATGAAGGGAATATTACCAGCGAAAAGGAGAGAATACTTCACCCTCAAATATGTTATCGAACGTTTTTTTTTGCAGCTCTCAACATTTCCAGCTCCGTAGTAAGCGAAATGATGAACTACCGGTTGAATATATTCTAAAGAATATTGAAACCTTTACTCTATAAACATTTTTCAATAGCCAGAGATGAACAAGAACTGCAGACCACAGTATATGAACACGCCAAGTAAACAGTATATTGTGTTTTTTACCGACAGATGGCAAACATACCCTGCTGCCTGCAAATGGCGCCGTCAAACCCAGCAACAAAAGTCCCACGAAGGGGCCAGTGATGGCCCCGTTGGCAAGCATGAACATCTGAGTAGCACATCAGAAAAGAACCAGTCACTCGAAGCCCCGCTCCAATGTTTGCTGGACTTTGCCAGTTTCTTGTTTAAACTAAGAAATGTATTGCCCTTCAACACTAAACTGTAAAGCGATGGGACCAGAAAAACTGTGATGCCTAATGTTAGCGTGGTCATAGTGGGTAATTACAATATGATTTGTGTCTGGATAGTTCTGGAAAAAAACCAAATAGAAGCGTTTTCTTTAACCATACTCCCTCCGTAGATGGCCATGGAATGACAGCAGATAATAATTCTTTACGTTTAAAACTTTGCTCTGAACTAGCGATTATTAAAAGTGAGTGAAACTCGGAGTAATAGTAGAACCGTCTGAGCGGCTAAACGTGATGTAATTTGTATCGCGATACTTGCTTTACCACAGAAGTCAGAGCCCTTTTGTGTTGTACTCCGTCCGTGTATGGCCATTCTTCACTGTCAGTACACAGTGTGGATCAGCAAGGTTACCAAGAGCACACATATACCGATTCCCTTAAAGTCAACTTCACCTCTAAACACACTTATACTGCTGGGAAGACGTCTTCCTGCGGCAATTTGTGCCTACTTATAACAAAAGAAAATTCTTGTATATTTATGAATTTGTTCCGTAGGCTGAAATTATGGCGCACAGTTTTAAGACACCGGGGATTTGAGTGGGCCCAAACTGGGCGCCGCGCTCGCATGCAAAGCCTGGCGACAATGCTCTGTTGTCAAAATAGTGTGCTTGGTACATATTACCTCTAAAGAGCTTTGCCACAAATTAGAGGCGCTGTACGCCCTTTTTTTGCCTAGGAGCAACACATTTATAAGCGAAGAGTGGTACCTTTTAATTTTAATATTCTAATATATCTATAGTATTGACTGCTGCCTGCTACAAAGCTATGCACTACAAGGCCCCGGCGGCTTCCCCTGCCGCTTGTAAGAATGTGGACGTCGACATCGTTGCTAAGAAAATGAAATGCGGCTCATTTTGTTGCCGTTGCTCAATCTTGACTGAGTGTTCATTTATTTTCTTTGGTCATTGGCAGATTGTTTTTCTGTAGCCATATGTTTCCTTGGATAGTTGGCATATTTGTATGAATAAGGAAAGTTCATCATGCTGTCACTTAGAGTATTCTTTATAGAAGTCGAACACCAGAAGGGAGGTATAGTCTTTCAATGTAGAGGTAAAAAATTGATGCTTTCAGTGAAAATTATCAATCATTTTCATAAGGTGCGTGCAGCTAAGGTTGTGCCTTCCCATGTTTCTCGTTTTTGTCAAGTGCCTAGGACTCTGTTGCATGTTACCTTCGAAAGGATAGAACAACTGCACTTGTTAGTGATGTGATCAATACGTATGAATACTACTGCCGCCCCAGCTACAATGATTCTATCTATAATTCCATCTTTTAGATACCAGGGCCCTACTATGTGGCCTCTTAAATTTCTGATAAGCGCACAGCTGCGCGGCGGGGAGACATTTAAGTTGCGCTTTTCGATTTAGGCTAGCTATCTTTCGATTTCTTTTTATACTGCCAATTCCTTGTAAAGGAAATATGTTTACAGATGCAATATTACACTGCACTGTAATTACACAACGCTGTAACTACTCTGAATTACATTATGATTAGAGAAGGGAGAGAAGAGTCAGTGACCCGACAAACAGTGATAAAAGTCTTACATCTGTGCAGTGCGAAGAGTGCGTAAATGTTAACACCGTGCACATATCTAGCTTTTTTCTCTGTAACAGGACTAGGTATCCTTCACTCACGGCCATATATATTGCTCAAAATATTTGTAAGAACTACACAAAACTTAATCAGGTACTTTCCAAACAGCTGGTGTAACTTACACTCATTGCAGACCCGAGGTATGGGACTGCAAGGCTAAGTACCGTCAAAAGACAGCCGCCGGAAAACGCTGTAGGTAAAAGAACAAAGCAATATTTAAGCAACCACCTATATTTAAACGTACGTACGAATGTTACTTACCTAAGCATTTTATAATGCAAGAAAGTCCGGCCACAGAAATTTTGTAGAAAGGTGTGACAATGTCCAGGTACAATACCGCAGCTTGAGAGTTCACCAGCGAAGACACCGTGCTGTCAACAAAAAAGAAAAAGAAAGTTAGTTGCTCAAGAACTACGAAAACTGCAAGTAAAAAATGTCGGACCAATCTTTTTCTTTTTCATATCATTTTAGGAGACGATGATTTGCAAACATGAATTTGCCTGAGTCACAGCTAGCACATCGCCAGATTCATTTCAGAACATGCGTAGTAAAATGGGAACTGATGGCAGCCAAACGTTTTACGTTATCGGATGGAGCGCACTAGTTGTCTACGTGGCCTGCTAAAATTTGCCGCCACCACTTTCGATTCAATAGGCTCTGATCTCTTCGAAAAACATTTTTCAAAAAGATCCGTAAGCGTGCCTGCCCAGTCTAAAGCAGTCTTTTAATTTAGAACCTTGCATTGTTTGTAGTGTCAGAGCAAACTGTGTATATTTTGTACGGCCTTAAATAGCACTCTGAGGCGCTGAACTACATGTGCAGTTTGATCCCTCAGAAAGTTTTGGCGCTGCCCGGTACCTGTTTAACACGGCTATAGCCTCAGCTTTTGTAGCAGACTCATTGTCACAGCAGTTTCCGCCTCCTTGTTGCGTTATTGTTCTTGTCGCTAACTTGTAACGTCGTTTGGGTGACCAGATAATAATTTGTTATTGAGCATGATGTAACAAAGGAATAATAAACAGAGGCCCGGGGTCCCTTACCAGAAGTAAACGCATGTTTACAATTGCTCTTAAAAGAGAAAAGAGTTCTAAATCTGGCACAAGATTTTGGAAGAACTCGCTTTGGCTTCGGGTGCTAAATTGCAGCAGAACTTGGTCGGAAGTACTGGTCCTCCACTTCGTTTACAATTAAATACGAAGAGCATTTACATCAGCACCCCGTCACAACGCCTCGCAGAGTAACCGGCACTTTGATACAGTAAGGTTTATGAGTCTTCAGTGCTTTCTAACGTCGTGCAGCGCGACAATTGCGAGGTACATGTTTCGGCGACTGATTTTGAAAATTGTTGCCCAGGCTGTACAAAAGGGCTGTGGAATCACGAAAATATTGGATATTTGAGACTACCAAGGCCCACCCAATGAAGTATATAAAATAATGGCGCCAAATATTCGTCTTTCTGAAAGAATGTCGGCTTCATACAACGTATTGGATATTTCATCGTCATATCCAACATCATCATCAACACAACAGCATCCTTCTCACCTCAACCTGTAGGACGAAAGCCTCGCGGCCTCGCCCTTTGACCTCCACCGCTCATGTCCTGCGCTGCTAGAGTTCATTGATTGCCCCCCCCCCCCCACACACACACACAAATTTTTAATTCTTTCCTTTATCGAGTTATTTGCCTTCTTTTTCGTCTTGCCCGGTGTCTCAGTACGCACTGTGTTACCCTGATAATTCACCAGTTGTAATTTCGCCTAACTAAACGGCCAGCCTAAGCTATTTTTTGTCTTTATCTCAGCTAGGATATCATCTACTCGAGTTTGTTCCCAGTTCAAGAGAGAACGCTTCGTGTCCCTGACTATTACTTGTACCCTCGTTCGTTGCATGGCCCCTTGAGACGACCTGAAGTTTGCTTTCTAGTTGCTTCGTAAGGCGGGAAAATTTCAGCTCTGTATATCATAACCGTCAGTATGCACTGGTTGTAGATTTTTCTTTAGAGGAATAGAGGTTGCTTACTGTTTCTTATTTTGGAGTGCTTGCCGAGTACTCCCCAGCCCATACGGTTCAGTGCCAGATTTCTCTGGTCGTGGTTGAGGCCAGCACCAACCATCTGTCCTAGGAAGTTATTTACTGTTACTTTATCTACAGTTTCGTTTCCCCAAGCTGAAGAGGGCTCTTTCAGCACGTTTATTATCATTGCGGTATATGTATACGTATTTATGGTAGCCCCACGGAAAAGCTTTCAAATTGTAGTTCGTCAGCCATTTTTGCAGCTGCTCTGCTTACCACTGAGCAATACTATCTCTTTCGGAAAAGTCACATTTCTCAAGTATGCTCCGTTTATCCGTAATACTGCGTTTTCCCAGTCAATATTCCTAAATATCCTCCCTAGAAACGACTGCGGGCAGTTTTGGTCATATGGTATTTCCTGTCATACACCCTTACTGATATGGAGCTTCAGTAGGATCTCGTAAACTACCCTACCCGTACGTCCCTTATATATGTGATCTGGCAGTTTCACATATGTCTATTCATTTTCTGGTCTGTCTCTGCTTCAAGCCCACTCGTTGTGTTTACTGAATGAAATGCTTTTTTACAGTCCTACAAATGCCACGTCGGGCCTACTAAACTTCGCGAATTTTTGTAATATTTGATTGGCTTCATGGAGGGTGGTGTATAGATTAGTGTCCTTTCCGCAACCCAGCAATATTCAATTGGTTCTTGGGAATTTAGTCTGTCACATTAGCTGCAACCATTACTTTGGAAACAGTCCCTGTATAACTGAGAGGTACCTGATGGGTCTAAAATTATTAAGGCTGTTAGTATCTCGCTTTTTGTGAACCAGAATACGCTTCGTAATTTATCGGGCTTTGGACACTTTTAGATTCCTTCAACCTACTGAAAATACTGCACTGTGCATTTGCAATATAATCTCCTCCCTAATTCCTGAGATACGCAGTTATGCCGTCTTCGTCTGCTGCTCTTCCTTTTTTATCTCTTTCAAAGCCTTTTCAAATTACTGTTTACTTACTAATGGGACATCACAAGCTAAGCTTGTATGCGCAGAAATTTACCCTGGCCTAACGTCTCTGGCGTAAAGCCTGTCGTAGTATTGTTCTGCGACGTTAGGTGCCCATTCCATGGTCTACGCGGGTGCGTATGGTTGCCTAGGCGCCTTTAATTGCGTGCATTCTGTTTTTCTCAAAGCTATCTTCCACTTTGTTGGCTGTTGCTTATCCCTATCTCCAGCGTTTCCTCGATCACTGCATTGCTGCACGCACGGATGTCCTTAATCTTACTTCGAATAATCAGTTTTAACAGCTCTGCTAATTTAATTTGATTCGTCGTTTTCCAAACGTTCATGTTCTTACACTTCGTAATTATTCTCTTCGTTCACTGAGTAAGTTTTTCAGTTTGTTTTCTACTTCTTGTTTCGCCTACATCAGGTTCTGATTCTATGATTGCCGTTGTTTGGTTGGCACTTACTCTGTCTACGCTATCCTCCTTCTCCTCTATTAGATGGGCGAATTTCTTCTGACAGAATATTTGAAATTACGGCGTTTAGGCTGTGACTGGTTCCATGCGGTGTTATTTTCCTTTTAACAACTTCTTCGTTCTAGTTTGAAATTCGGCAATACTTTGCACGTGCCCACTGCGGAGAAAGGGACAAGCCACCGTGACCCTTTCTCAAGACTGCTTTACTGGCACCTAACGGTGATGATGATGATGGGCACGAGGAAGTCGAGGCGTCTTCTTTTTCAACATGCTCCCCCGCGCGAAAATGGCTACAAGTTCTACTGCGTCTTTAGAGTCCATGGCGGGAAAGCGGTCCAGTTCGCAGGCATCAAGAAATCAGTCCGTTGAAGCAAGCATATTCGGGAACCTCGACGCTTCTGCTTCCATCGATGAAAATGTCGCTTGTTAGCGTGCCGAAGCGTAGACTTGTTTTCTTGCTGAGAAGCCGCTGATCTGTGGAAAGGAGTCCCTCTTCTGTGTGGCAAGTTTGTTAGCCAGCCGGCAGTCGTTTTGTACATCACAGAAGCTGACATTACTCATATCACTTTTAAACGGCTTGCAGACTTCTGTAGAATGATAGGCGCTATTTTCTTTCGTCTTTACTTTAGCTTCATTCTCTCCGTCTTGCACAGGCTGTTCGCGACTCGGTCTTTCCGCTTCAACTTGCGAGTCCGTATCCAATATTTGCACTTGTGCCTTGAATGTGTCACGTTGAGAAAGAAACCGTTCCTAAATTTCTTGTCTTTCGGCGTTGTTTCTGGTAGCGCCGATCTTGCTGTACCCAGAATCAGCCCTACTTCTTTTGGGCTGTTGTTGTCCGTCAGGTTGCGCAAGTTATTTGCCACACAGAAATCAATACTCTTCTCCTTTAGAGAAGGTGCACCATCTGATTTTATTTCTCATTTGTACTGGGCTTCTGGTTTTTGGATTAGCAGGTTAATATTTCTGTCTTCGCTTTCCGTATTTTCCCGGCGCTGTCTGATCTCTCACCTTACTCGGGTATTGAATGACATAATTAGAGCTTGGCGGTTAGTTCTGGTCTCGGGTATTTTCACTTCCAGTTTAACTTTTGCCGATATGACCATGGCCTCAATATCAAATGCTCCAAACATCTCCGATTCCAGCTTCTCGATTTCCACGGTGTTTTCTATCTCTCGGGTAATCTGGATCAATGAATCGTTTTGCTCAGAGATTTCAAACAGGTGAGTCAACTCACCTAAGGGGTGAGTTGACTCACCTAAGGGGTGAGCTGACTCACCTAAGGCGAAAAAGTCTTCGACATTGCCGATCACATCTGCCAGTTTCTCTCGGACGATCCGCAGCCTTTCGTATAGGGCCTCCATGGTCCAGTCCAGCGTCACAGAAGTCGTTGATGATGGGATCGGACTCACGGGCAAAAAGTCAGCGCTAGCCTTCCGGCAGGTACGCAGCGGCGAATGCGCATCTTATGTGTGTCGGCAATGGTGCAGCACGAGTGAGTCCGGCTCGCGTAATCTTCTTTAGCCGACCCCCAGTTTAATCAACGAGTTCGGGGAAACTACGGTTTCATTCTTGCTCCCCAGAGGTGAGAAGGCGGTCGAAGGTAAGCCAAAATCCACTCGGTATGGCTCAGCTCTGGAGGTCTCTCTGTCCCGGGTTTCTTGCACCAAAACATGTGGAGAAAAGACCGAGCCGCCCTGACCCGTTCCGATGAGTGCTTTAATCTAACAGATTATGATGATGATAATGGGCACGAGGGAGGCGAAGCGTCTTCTTTTTCAACATCCTCCCTTTTTTAGCCATCTTCGCGCGGGGAAGGATGTTGAAAAAGAAGGCGCCTCACCTCCCTCGTTCCCATCATCAGTCATCATCATCATCATGATCATGTTAGATTAAAGCACTCATCGGAACGGGTCAGGGCGGCTCGGCACTTTCTCCACACGCATCCTATGATCTCTGCTTCGTATCCTGCCTACCACTTTGAAGTCGTGTGCAATAACCTGATTCTCACTTAAAATTACTTCAATTTTATTTTTTTGTGTAACCGTCGACCCTTAACCATGTTTATTTCCTATTGTTTCGTTTCCGACAGAATCTGTTCATCACACTTCATTAATTTCCCTCCGCAAATCCCACCAGTGTATACCCCCCACAGTTTGACTGCCTTTTCAAAAGTTTCGCAGTGCCGTTTCAACCACTTCCCTCTCAACTACGTTTGCGTAATGTCTCCCATTATTCATTACATAAAATATTGTATTTTAGAAATTTCAGAGATATAACGAAAGTACGTTTGTAAGTTTGTTGTCTATCGTCCACCAGCTTCGCTCTGTAGGCAGCTAAGCAAGGCACAGCAAAAGACACTGCTCGATGGTGGAGTGTACTGATCTTGCTTTCTGTAATGTCCACTTTCAGACAGTTTATTGTCCTGCATTTGAACTAAAAGAACATATTTGATTTTGCTCGTTAGGAATCGCGTCTGGCACTGCACTAACTTCACCTTCTCCCAGCGTAGCTGTAACCAGGGTACTTCAGGCCAAAACATTGGGTTAGACGTGAGCAGCGAATTACCAAAGATGCTCTCCGAAGTCTTCGAGATAAGACAATGTCATAGAAACGCTGGCGTTTCCTGAAGATTTATTTTCTTTTAAAACCACGTGTGGTGCGTTTGTTTTCCTTTAAAAAATTCTGTTTTAACTGGAATGCCCCTACGCGCCAAACCCCCTCCCTTCCCCATCCCCTGAGCAGTGGGAGCGCGAGCTGGCCAGCTCACGGTGCGAGGACCAAGAACGCCTCATCACTCGCGCCCAAGCAGCTGCGCTAGCTCGCGGCTATCTGGACTGAGAAAGCCACCCACTTTTATGCTCAATAAATGTTTTCCAATCCAATCCAATCCAATGGGTCATGGACATGATAATCGTTTTTTTATTGGCCAGTTCAGCGTTTCAGACGTCACTACGAAGAGAACTGAGATTTATCTTCCTGGTATACTGGACGTACTGTTTCCATACAGATTGGGGAAGATAACGTTCGGACATACTGAAAAAATGAATTCAGTTTTTATTAGGTTTTTGTAACGTTTACTAGTGAAGAGCACCTCTAGAAATTTCGTAGTTTGTATAAAAGCGGGTTTTGCAAAGAACCAACGTCGTATAACCAACGAGGGGATCGGAGCTTTGTCACTTTCCTCAGACGGGACGGAGTACATTCCAGTGCCATCTTTTATGAAAACCTCTTTCAGCCCAACTGGCCTGACTCCCTGTTTTTTTGGGAGCCATCTTTGGGTAGGAATGTCAACATGGGAGATAAGAGAGTGTCACGACAATAGTAGCTCTCTCGGCCGCGCTTCCCGGTGCCATATGCAGTGTGCACCCAAAATAAGTAAAGTTAAATTTCTTCGACCGAGTGAAACCTACAATATAAAACTTTTGACACCGGAGGTGAGTTTGTCTTTTACCCGCACTATGAATGCTCGAAAAGAAGCGGCTACTAGGCTTGCTGGGACTGCAACGGCACGAGTACGCCTCAGTCGTAGCACCATCGGGCCCGTACTTTACCCATTCTGGACACGTCGGTGTAGTCGACCTAGGCATCACGTTGTTTTTTCTCACTTGGGTGTAGTGCAGTAAATTACTGCAATTGTCTCGACTAAACAGTTGTGGACGTACAAACATGATCCTTGAATAGGAACATATTTTTGTTCTAGCTAATCTTCCTAAACACGCAGAAAACTGTGTGGCCATCTTGTGTAATGCCACGACTTTTGAGGGTGCGCAGCCAACGCACCCTCAAAAAAAGCCTCCATCGCCTTCTGTGGTTGTTGTTATATTGTTAGTTTTTTCTTATGCAAAGGAGACTTCTCCACCCAAATGACTTGCCAACTTGGCATTTTGTATCATTCCAGAGGTCTCAAAAATAGAGGAACACCAACATGGCGCCCATCTACGAGCACACAGATAGAAACCCCGCTATAGAAAAGACGAAGTTCTAAAGTCTCGCAGATAAACAGCTATGCAACGGCAGCATAAACAAGTAGTATGGAACACAGTTCTCACTGGTGGATCTGAAAAAGTGTGCAAAAAGCATGATCCCGAGAATTGGGGCCAGCACCATGCGCAAAATATTCTTTGTCGAGAAGCTTCATTTATTCAAGCAAAATCATGCTCAGGACTACCGGGCAGCGCATGTGTACGTACGCACCCTACATAGCTTGGCATACTTCTTACAAGCGCAGCGGTGCTGCTTCATACATCAACCACGCGATGTCTTGGCGGTGACAGCGCTTCAAGCGTCTGCCGTCGTGTTAGGTGTCAAGTTGAAAAATTGTCTGGCCACCACCAACCTTTTTGCGGTGTGCATGTGCTTCAACAATAGCTACGTAGTACTAGGCCGGTTCAAGGTATGGACCCGAGAGACACAAGAAGGGAAGAGACCACGAAACATGGCGGTAGCCGCCACAAGAGACAGACACCGACAAGAGGCCTACGCAGGCACTCACACGATAATAGAGCCACGAGGGTAGCAAAATGGACCCCCAGAAAACACCGAGCCGCAACGAAGAAATGAACAAAAGTGGCAACCATAAAGCCAGTATAATCGGTACTTACAGTCAATTCCGTACATTTATCGGTCAATCATACAAAATACATTGACAGTGTTTCACGAAAACACACCATTTTTCAATGCCTAACCGAGGTGACTGCCTGTAGCAGCTTTTGTATTCACGTGCCGTAATGTTCACCTGAACGGGATATTACCTCAGAGACAATTGAGTAACAATTGTTTTGTCGCTGGCGACATTCTGATGTAGCGAGGGAGTAGCGGGCTTGAGTCCTACTCAGAACACACAACTATATTCCCATACAAACGCAAATGTACCCAGCTGTCTTCCTAGACTACCACATTTCTTTTATCGATTTCAATACATATACGCAATTTGTCTAAATTCGAACATGCAAGGTTTTTTTTTTGCAGCAACGGCCATTTTGTGAATGTGCAACAACTCTACCGTATTGCAAAATGAGCCCTTAAGGCCTTTTTTTTACAATAACGTCTAACATACTGAACAAGTAACGGGAGTTTCTAGTAGCGAACTCTCCAACCCGATTAAGAATCAACCCACCTATGGCATTTTACGTGTGTATTGCGGCAACCAGCAGGTTTGTTCGCCGCTTTTTGAAAGATAACGCTACCCGACGCACCTTGGAACACTTTTCTAAATTATTGAGCGGCACTGTGTAATGCTTAAAGGGTGAAAGAATACTACTCTCTTCTCGGCATTGCTCGAAAGCTTTGAAGGTCTGTGTTAACAGGGTTAACAAGGAGCTGGAAATACATATTTATGTCGAGAAGTCACTGTGTTCGCAAATGTGGCACATTACGAGAGTGTAAATGTTTCTGAGACGATCTTAGTCTGGTACAATCGGTCTGTACAAGCGTCAGGTGTGCATCACAGCTCGGCGTCGCGAAACCGGGATATGCATATGGAGATGATTGTGATTACACTGCCCTGAAATTTACTAACAGTGTCTCCATAAGCGCAGTTTCCTCAAATGGTCATACTGTGGTTATACACTACGATTTAAATCAATTTCGTGCAGTTATACAATCTAACGGAGCACTCATAACTGACAGCACGCCAATAACATATCTCAGATATTGATCACTACCCGTGGACATAAATTTCACAAACATTCTACGAATAAGTACGATCAATAATCTAAAATTATACCCGGGATCAGCGCACGACAAAAAAAAATTGCGCCGACCTCCCCGCGAGGGGAACCCTGTGTAGATGCGAAGCATCGTGGGGTTCACTTGGTGTTTCCGTTGGATTGATTCTGAAATCGCGTGAAACGTGTCGGGAACGCGTATGATTATTATGTTTTATGATTATTATTATGTTTTATTGGACAAATCTTAGTCAATCTCTCCAAGTGGTATGCTTGGTTCTTCGCTGTCGCAACGACCTTTACTCCATCATTGTGCTTGTAAATGGGAGCTTCTTTTCTTTATTGCAAGTGTTAATCATTGCCCCATCACGCGTTGTATCAGTAGCATCTTGACGTAGTTTGAATGAGTAAAGGATATAAGGCGCGTTCGTAGCATTTGATTCTGTCTTGGTTTTGGTGGCGCAGTGGGAAGAGCACCATGTACCTCGCGTTTAGCCCACAGGGTCGTGCGGTCGAAACCGGGCGCCGCTAACTATTTTTTTTTATAGTGTAGGGGGAGGCGTGTGGACGGACAACAACGCCGTATGGAGGGACAAGGCGAGCTGAATGAGATGCAGTCGCCTCTAAAATTTAATGCTTGGGCGTCTTGTCGTGAGCTGAGCGCCCGCAAACATTCATATATCCTTCTTATATCATCCGCGAGCAGCGCGGAGAAGGGCTTCCTTAGTAATGCGCGTCCGCGACTAAACATTTCTTCGAAGCATAGTCATATGACGCAGGGAGCCTGCAGAATCTAGCAAACACGGAAAACGGAAGGCCCCATAAGATATCCCACTCTTCTTACGGCACCTTTTATCAGTTGTGAAGTTGTTTGCCTCAAAAAATGCCTCCGCCGAGTGAACAGCTGTTCGTTGAAGTCTAAAAACTTGAGTAAGGTGGATGCGTATCTTGTGTGTTGTGATTACTAAAACGTCCATCCCTTGATCGTTCCGCATTGGTACACAACGATAGTTATGCGTCCCCCTGCGCCACCCCTTCCCGACGTCTCGCGAAATAGCAGTGCATTTCGCACACTAGTTGGTCTCGTGAGTCCCACCTGGCGTAAGTTTAAACGACCGTTTTTAGCATTTTAAAAACTAGAGTCAGTTTTTTTTCATTTCTATACGAGCTATTTGTTTCTTCCGGACTTGCAGACCATTACTTGTTCCGTTGTTTATTTAACGTTTCTTGTTTTTGCTATAAGGTATACAGGAGTGTACATCTTTCATGACGTACAGCCTTGGAATATACTTAACATTTCAGCGTGGGTTATATTCTTATAAAAGGCACAATTTATAATCAGGTATTGGATAATCACATCCCCAAAATATATTTTTCTACGACGTGCGTTTTCTAAACGAGGCCGCATTCGTTGTCCGCGCTGCAAAACGAAACACACCTCTCATTGCGCCAGTATCAGGTCTAAACTAGGCTGCAATAAAATTCACTTGTGCCGCACGTATTTGGAGGTGACAGCGCCGGTATGCTGCGGCCGTCGCCGACGCCCATAACGACGGACAAGAACGGCGCAGAACCGCGTTCCCGGATAGCTATTGTTGGCGTTTGAGCAACCTAGCAAGACGGAGCGGCTTTTGAAGTGCCCTAAACGTACTATTTACTTACAGACGTCACCATAACAAGTTTTTTAGGGCGCAGAGGGTGCAAAAAGAAGCGAAATAGAACCAAAACACTGCATGAGCCCCTATCAGTCGCGCAGCGCCAATCCCGTCAACGCCGCGTAGAAGCGGCGGCAGGCGGCGCAGCGATCGCAAAGCTCGAGGCGTATACCATGCATCAACGCAAGCAGCGCTGCCTTGCGGCTGTCAACGCAAGCGCACGGCATGCCGCACTGAAGTGGCGGTCGTTTCTTAATGGTTTCGGCCAACTTTTTCTTCCTCCGTGGCTTGGGCGATGCACGCCGTGGTCAGTGTACCAGTCCTCAGAATGAGATCACAAACTCTGGCACCCTTGATCGCTTTTATTTGCTTCGGAAAATGGGAGTAGGCCTCTAAGCGGACGTCTACGCTGGTCTGAGGCTGGAACAAAGAGCTCAGATATTAGCCAATTTAACACGTTAGTTGGGCAAAAGTTGTTTCTCGCCGGGGGCCGCGAGCGCGTGCGGTATGTGTGTATAAACTTTGATGACAGCTTTACTTCGTTGATTGCAGTGACACAAAACGACACTTCTTTATTAACTGCGTTCTCTTGACAACAAGCCTTTCCAATACCAATAATATATACTGCGACGCTCTTTGATACCCACGTTATAGAAAACTACTTCCGTATAGTGAATTCAGTGTGACATAGCTAATTAGCGAGTAATAATTCATCTGCCCGTTTTCCAGCAGTTTTTCTTCATGAACACCAATAGTGCAGGAAAGCAGCAACGGGGGGACCTAGCAGGAGAAGGCAGGTCATTCGGTGAACTTGAATTACTATGGCAAGTAACAACATTAGGGTAACACTGCGCAGTTTCCCGATACTGCAATGAATAATTTGAAATAAGAATACCATTTAAGTAGAAATATATAGAATGTAAGGCAGATGCCGTGGGGTAGATTTAGTTCTCCAGGTTTTGTGTCGTTCTCCTCCTGCAAAGAGGCTTTCGTTTTTGCTTGTGAATATAATAGCCGAGATGAGACAAAATACAACAACGATCTTCTAAGCATATAACTGCATGCGTAGCATGATGTGTGCGGTGTAAAATGTGACGGAGTCGGTTACCATTATGTATGTACCCCATTACAACATAAATAACGTGGACTAAGTACCATTGAGCGCGTACTACACCACAGCGATTTGATGGCTGAGCGTTGAACAAAAACTGCCGTTTCTGCGAAGCTTTGTAAACCAAATGCATAACATGTAATAGCCTCAACAAGTATTTTGTTATGAAGGTGCTCACAAAAGCACCATGAATTACTCAGCACTATAGCAGTTATGGCTTCGCCCGAACGGCAAATGAGGAAAGGGAAGACGTTTACTCCTTCTCAAATTCAAGTCCCTGGTGATTTTGTACTTCACGCCTCAAATTAGAAAAACAAGATGTTCACAAAAGCGGAAAGCGGTTTGAGTGCCACAGAAACCTGAAAATGGGTTCCTGCAATTTCTTCTTTTCCCCAAGATAGCCTTCTCTAGACATTTTTGAAGCTTTGTACGGCGTTGGCAAAGAAGTGCGATTTCGTTTTCTGTCGAAGGACATCAATAAAACTACACCTTAGCCATATTATGAAAGTTAACTGCTGCAAGGCAGTTTTATAGATGTCGGCGAAGTTTATTATAATATGCTTTGTGCGCGTGTATATTAAACACGTAAGTGCATCTTCGGTCATGAAGCACCAAATATATATGCGGTTCATTGTTCCAGATGATGCATGAAAGAGTGCACACTTCACTGCCGTGCACGAGTTATGTGGAACAAGACACGAGCAAAAAATATACAAACGCACCCTCAAGAACCGTTAACTGGAAATGAAGTGGAACAGTAACCGGAACCGCCGACATCGCATGACCCCATTTTTTCGGTTCCTGATAAAAACCACAAACATAAAGAAAACAATTTGATGGTTCCAGATGACATCCACCTATATCCCTCGTTCCACTTATTTTTTCGTTCGGATCCACATAAAACATGTGGATCACCTTTTTATCTGGAACTTATATGGAACCCGATTAAGAGGGCACACGTGGCACAGAAAGAAGAATGGAACACGCGCTTCCCTAGGCACAGAGATAACACAGACCGGCGCAGCCGGGCGGTAAAAGCAAAACACAAATAAACACAATGCATGGTTCGCGGCAATATCATAAGTTGCGTTTGTTTGCTATTGCGTCAGTTGCTGTTATAGTAGTATTTAAGCAGTGGCTTGCTTGTGATAAATAGGGGTCCCCGTGGCGGTAATGCTGTCGCCTGGTCGAACAGAAAATGACACGCGCAAGCGAGATGTATTTTTAACTAAAACTGGTTAGCCCAGCGGTTGGCTCAGTTGTTCCAATGACCGTCTTTCATAGAACTATACCCACAACATTCTATTATTCGCACCACCCTTCACCTGATTTGGTCAAGAAAGGAGTTGAATCAAATTACCACAACTTTAATTCACAATTACACTGAGACTACGATTACCCGCACACAAAACCAAAGCAACACATAGAACGGAAAATACATTGACCGCGACAAAAATGAAATATAACACGGGAAATCATACACAAAGTTTATTACAGCGGTAATGGTTCGAGAACGCTACCACAGAGCTTCAAATAAACGGAACTGAAACAACATACACATTTTGTTTTCATTTTTAATAGCACCGCAAATGACATGTAACGCGGGAAATAACGCACAAATGCTACACAGGTAAAGGTTTAAGATAACGCTAACATAGAGATCTGAATTGACATTTTTGACCAACGCATTTTCATAACTCGCCCTCGATCATTAGCGACGGATAAGTTTAAAGTGCTGCTCCCGCCTTCGCATGCAATCACGGCAATTGCTTAAACCTTTTATTAAGAAATCAATCTGTGTAAGAATGCATACAGAACGCAATCAAATTTACTGTCAAGGTGTCACTGTGCTGGTCGCAACCAACGCTGTTAAGGTGTTTGTTGTTAACAAGTGCTGCAGCTCATTCATAATTATTTCATGGTGGGGCTCCTTGTCGCTGAAGCAACCAGTAAAAACTTTCTAGAGATCACTAATAAACTTTAAAAAATGCACGGAAGGATTCAGAAGTCTTCCCAAATTACAAGAGGTAGAAAACACCGCAGCATCTTCCCCTGGCATGCAGGATTAATCGTGCAGACTTGGAACTTCGTTTACAATACACAATTCGTTACCAAGTGCCGGCGACATAGTAGGTTAATACAATAAGAAAGCCCACTAACGACAGTACAAGGCATCAACGGTAGGGGTATCGCAGAAAAAGGCCCTTGGTATTTTCGTTCCAAATAGGAACGTAAGAAACAGTGATTTTCTTGCAGCCTATAGAATGTGCGCCCCACCGCTTTTGCTTCATGCGCAGAATCAAGAAGGGGAAGGAGAAAACATTCCTGTTGCCTGTCCATCAAATCAATCTCTCGTTAACTCGAACTCTGATATTTCAAAAAATCTTCTCGAACCTTTTTCTCAACGTGTGTTTACCTCTCATAGGCGCTACGCCTTTGCCCGCTTTATCTCGAAACGTTTTCCCGGAGGACCACGGATATCTCGAAATACTGGCAGAGAGCACACAAGGCAAATTCCGCTACAGGCAGCTGATAAGGTCCACGTTCGAATGCTTACTCCCACTACGCGCTGAACTCCGTCGTGAAGTGCAAGTTCACACGGTCTACGCGTCCCCGTTACTGGAATGCTGTCTGGCGCGGAGGTCATTGAGATAGCTGTGGACGACGCAGCTGATCATGCGGACGAAGAGAGGCCCCCAGAAGTGCCTAGAATGGGAGAAACAACATACATGCTGAGTCTGCTTTGTAACAAGGTAGAATGTAGTGGTGGTAACCGCCAATTCATGGTATGCATTGAGAAGCTCGAGTACGGTTTTCTGGAATGCAGATGCGAACGCGAAACAGCCGAGCACAACACGGTTCTTTCTTCTGCAATAGTAAACGTTTCTTTGTCCTGCGAATTATTTTGTCTTTATTACGAAAATCTGCCCTGTGCAATAGAGCTTTTGTTCGCAGCACTAGCTGTTATTTCAGGGACCTGGCCACATTTGACGTAACTCGAAACGCCTCGCTTATCTCGAAATTTTCAGCTAATTTTGCGACTTTGAGTTGACGAGAGATTACTGTATATCAGCAACGTTTTCATCATACGCATGAAAAAATGAGAAAGTATCGTTGGGAGGGGCGGGCAGGTAGGGGTCGATAAATTTATGTCGGGTCGTACTAGTTTCCTCAAGCCGAGTCATAACGTTCTGCGTCTACTTTCTAAATCAGCTGACCAAAGCTGCGGGTTCGATTCCCGGCCGCGGCGGCCGCTTTTGTGATGGAGGATCAAAGCAAAAAACGCCCGTGTCTTCGAGATTTCGCCGAACGTTCAAGATCCCCTAGTTGTCAAAATTAATCCGGAGCCCTCCACTACCGCTTGCCTCATCGCCTGTGTAGCGCTGGAGCGTAAAACGTCATATTCCAAAATAAATCAGCTGCGCAAGCGCAAAACACCGCAGCGAGCAACGCAAATCTTGCCGCGCGCAGGCTGGGAGCTGGTGCCGGGGAGCGCCGGCTGTTCAGTGGTCGACAACAGCAGCGCCGCCGCTATACCGGTTCTATTTTCTGCGCCAATGTCGACCCGGCGGAAAAATGGGATACGCCGCCGCTCGGGCCACTCTAATTCTTCTAGTACACTCTACCCCCAAAGCCAGGACTGTGTTACGCCCTGAATTTGCACAAAAAATGATATGTGGTCGAGGTATCACATGTAATCGCTACTATAACAAATATGTATATAATGTGTGGGCCGAAGTTTTTGAACTGAAAAATACAATCAAAAAGAGCAAAAATACAAATTTTGGAAAACGAACTCAAGAAATGAGACATGTGCATCTTATACATCTCTCATAAAAAGCGAACACTGAATAAAGAAGCCTTGAGGAGATGTTTTAAAATGCGAATAACAAATATATCGCAAACGAGCCAACCGTGTAACGCTCTGCGTTTGCCCAAAAAATTCATATTTGAGGAATGTCCCAGGCAGCACAGGACTGTTCGGCCTTACTCAAGCCGGTGTACTTTGGCCGGTGATTTTCTGACCGGCCTTTATCCGGCAACCGTGTTTCGGCCCGTGTCCTAATGTGGGCCTTTTGGCCGTATACGGCCGTACTCCCATCACTGTCCAACGGCCAGTGTCCGTCGGCCAGTCGACCGGCTTACGTTCATACGGCCAGATTCCAGCCGTAGGGCTCCGGCCATCCCAAAGCCACCCGTGTGTGGCCGAAGTACGGCCACCGGAGAACAGCCGAGATGCGGTCGTCGGACTCCAACCGGACTAAAGCTGCCGGAAATTCGGGCCGTGCTACGGGCATTGTAGTTCAGCCACAGTACGGTAACTGTACTGAGGCCGGTGGACGACCACTGCATGCAGCGCAAGCAGATGACTCAATCGCGCTGTACAGCAGCACAAACCCACCATTTGGGGTCCACTGCACCCACATCAAAGGGAGCCCGCGCGCAACCACCTGCCGTCCAGCCTTAAGCGCAGCCTGCCTTAATTATCAGCGTCAGTTTACACCAAAATTAATTTATTCAACAGTGCTTACAAATTGCCGTTCCTTTAATTGCTGTGCCTCTTTTACTGTCGAATACAGCACATATTCATTTCTTTGCAGAGCTGGAATAGATGTATTGTCCAGGTCCTGATATCTTCTGTGGGGTGGCTTACCTGTAATAAACAAGGAAGGATGGGGGGGGGGGGGGGTCAGAAGGCGCATACTTTAGTGGGTTGAATTTCACAAAGGTGAAAGTGCCGCTTTTAGGCAATTTCTTTTAAGACCAGTTTTCTTGCATATAAAACCGGTGCGAATGCCTTAACGAAGCGGTTCGGTACTCCACAAAACACTCAGCAGCATTCAATATAATTTACTTCACAAAAAGTATGTCCAGCATTTGCCCATTTTTCTTGCAAACAAATTTTCTACTCGATCAGCTTTCTGATGATCTTTCACAGGGCTGATCCTAGAAGAGATCAAAGAAGTACTTTCAGTATCAATATATTTTTACGTTGTTTTCATGAGTTACGTGCACACTCCTTAATAGTCCAAAAGAACTTAATTTTCCTATAAAGTCGTACTACGTTAAGAAAATTCTAGACTTGTTGCGAATGACGCCCTTCTTCAGATGGCTGCAGTTGTTTGCCTCTGTGTTCACGCAAGGAAAGGCGTAAGACAAGAGTTTCATATTTTTTTTTCAAACAAATAACTTAGCAATTGTAGTATTCATACAGCAAACCAAAGCAATAAATATAAAGCAGTAAAGCAATAAAACAAGGAATAAAGCAATAAATATTTCATTGGTCAAGTTTGAATGCGTAGGGTTCTCAACCCGTCGGAGGCGAACTTGCGGCTCCGCAAGATTGTTTATTTATTTATTTATTTTTTATTTATTTATTTATTTATTTGATACCTGCTTGCCCTTGCATGCATTACAGCAGGGAGACACATAACAATAAGAATCAAATATGAGACCAAATAACAAAATATTTCTACAAAGCGCGGTGAAAATCGTCATTATAAACAGTGGATAAAATAATACGCGGAAGATAATTACTTTCTCGTATTGACCTCAGATAAAATGAATCACGCATGGCGTCACCTTTAAAGGAAAGTTAATAATTTGCTTGAAGCTAGTGGTGCAATTCTGGGATATGTAGAATGGCGCTTGGATATACTTCTCCCCTTCTATTCCAGTTTTTGAATGATAGATATTACGAAAACATTTCAACCTCAGGTTTCGTGTATGATCTTTCCCGTCTTACCATTTAAGCTTACTTTTACTTTCCCTCATCCTAAGTTGACAGTGCCAATACCTAATACGAGTCGCACTGCCCTATTCTGTATGTTTTCGAGCGTATCAACCAACGCTTTGCTGCAGGGATCCCAGAAAACACATGCGTACTCCTACATTGAGCACACATGGGTGAAATACGGTTTTTATTTTAGGTTAGGTGGAGATTACCTGAAATTTTATCTCGGAAAGCCAAAAACCCGTGCAGCCGTACCCTTTAATGTTGTGAACGTGCCTATTTCTCTAACAACTCGTTAAATAAACTCCTCGTTATTTATACTCCCCGGCCGTTCCTAAAGCAGTGTAAGTTACTGCATACGCATTCAAGTGGAATGAAGGTTTTCTTGTAAAGTTGACGTTAACACACTTTTTAAGATTCAACGAATTTTCTGAATCAGCACACCAGGATGTTATTACTTTAAATCATACCGCAAGTATTCGGAATCACGTTCATTCGCTATAGTCCTGTAAATTACACGGTCATTCGCGAACATTTTTAACAAAGACTTGAGGCCACACAAACAAAAGAGGGCCCGCAACTGAGCCTTGGGGAATTCCTGAGGTCGCGGGAACATATCCGGACAAACAACCATTCAGAGCGACCAACTGCTGTCTTAGAGAGATATACTCGGCTATCCATGCAATAACAGATTCATTCAGTTTATTGCCCGCAATGTACTAACAAGAAGGTGATATGAAACACCGTCAAATGCTTTTTTGCCACACAGCCACTTTAAGCTTATCTATTGCAAGAGCCAAATCGTGCGTGAACTCAACAAGCTGCGTTGAGCAAGAAAACCCCGACGAAATCCGTGTTTGCTAGGATGCTGGCGATTATGTTTAACCAAATGAGTCCTATCCCAAGCGTAGCTAATCTCAATTTAAAACACTGCAACTAAATTAACATCCAGGCTTCGTCCTTCACAAAGCTCTGTTGTTATGGCCAATTCCAAATAACACTTGTTTCTAAATAGGCAGTCATAAAATCCCATGAAGTACCATAGTGCAAGGCACGAAGTTAAGCCTACCAATGCACGTGCTTAGCCTCTTCTACGTTTATCACAAACAATATAGTGCCAATTGTTTTTCGCATTATTATTGTGACAAGAATAGCCGGAAACTTGCGCTTTTGCGCGCCCTTGCCTTTCTTTGGTGGGGAGTCTTTGACATGGCGCCGGTTGAGCTCCTGCGTGGTGGCCGCTTTCTCGACGCCCTTTAAGACCACTTATTTTAGTGAACCACCGCCATCTCGGGTCGGACATCACTGCCGGGTCGATGTCTCCAATGGTCTCCATTTCTTGAGGGGGCGAATAGCCTCGAGTTGATGCGTCGGCGAAGCCGACGGGCAAGGCGTTGTAGCGGCTATGACTGGCGAGGCTTAGCTCACCCGTCGGTGTGGCACAGTTTTCTTGTGGCAATAAATGGCATTTCGATAGCCTAAACGTTTCTCTGGTAATTCCCAGTGAAACACTCATTACTCTTTGACAAACGTAGTTCGTTCATTTAAAACGTAGAAACACCGAGCGGATGAAAAACGTGCCTGCGCCATTCGACTCCCTAACGGCTCTTTTTTCACCCAGGGAAAAACCGGTCCTACATCGGCGGGACGTCTGTGCATGATTTCTCGGCGCCCAGACGCACGCCGTTGTTCGCATAATGACGTATAACCTGATACCTTACGAAGGCCGGTCTCCTCTTGAAGACCGGTTGCCGAAAATTCTGCGGCCGTTCGCTTCCCGTAATTAGGCCGAGGACCGCTAACCAAATGATAAACGTACAATCTGAGGCCGTAAGTCGGCCGGTCTCCTTTATAACACCGGCTGCCAGAAGAAAACGAATATTCTGCCGCCAGACGCGTGGTTACCCTTTGAAAGAGCGGATGCGCGGCAGCCGCGCTACGGCCGGTCTACTTTCGAACACCAACTGCCAGAAGAATACGGATATCTTGTGGCCGGTCGCTTGCCGTGATTCGGCTGAACACCGCTTCCCGAAGGAAAAAAGGATGCCCTAAAGCCGTACTCCGGCCGATTTCTTTCTCAACATCGGCAGCCGAAAGGCAACTGAATATTTGGCAGCCGGGCAGCTGCCGTTGTGCGTCTGAACACGGGCGGCCGGAAAAATACCGAAGCGCTGGTTGCCGAATGTTGGCCGCTCGTCGTATGATCAGCGGCTTCCAGAACCTGGATGCTGGCCGGACATGCCAGAAAGGGGCCATAGATGGGCCCGTCTTCGGACACACTTTCTGTGCCGCCTGGGGTACTAAACTTAATTTTTACAATTTCGTAAATAGAGATGATTGATCAAACGTAAATGCAGACCTGGTAGCCCTGTTTCACGCCTTGAGTATCGGAAACATCGACTACGATGGCTGCGGTACCTATAGGTGGTATTCATTTAAAAGTTTAGCTGTCAATTTCTTCGCTTGGACAACTAAAATGGCCACGGATATGGCCGAAGCGCCACGGAAATGGCACGCCTTGTGGCACTGCGGCCGCACGCCGAACAAAAAAATGACACCGGCGTGCGTCGTCTGCTCCGTTTCAATCCGATTCTCAACGGTGGCATAGAGAAAGTAATACTAGTAAGAGTGGACACTCCCATAGAGCCCAGCGGCCGAATGACTGTAATGTAGTGCAGCGCGCCGAACGGGTAGCCAAACTGCTAACCGTACTTTCGTTCACTTTCATAGGTGCACTTTCTGTTTCGGTTTCGCGGGCACCGATTTTGGCGGGTAGTTCGAATGGCTGGAAAGCGCGGCTCACGCGACGGGTATCGGTACGGTATTCGGACGCTTTCATGCATTATTAGTGTTTATTTGAATATATCATTCTCAGGCTCAGTGCCCGCATGCTCTAAAAATTTTTTTGTGTTTTGAAATGTGGAATTGCAATTTACAGTACCATCCACAGTTGGTTAAGAATTCTGTCGTGTGTTCACATCTTGTCAAGCCACATAAAAGGGACACGTCATAAATGAAGAAATATTTATTGCGTGACACTAAACGGAACAAGTTCAAATTGTCATCATTCTTTGTAACACACCTATAATAATAAACACTGGGTAATACACCACAACAGAGAAAATACACATTAGTGAGAGGAAAATACGTTTCCAGGAATGAAAAAAAAATGCACAAGTAAAGGTAGCACAACCACACAAAGGATTTATTCTCCACGGTAATTGAACATGCAGAAAACCCCGAAGATTCAGCCACCTACAGTTTTACTTGTATCTACGACATCTCCATACTCTGTGCGCTGTTGCAGTTGTATAAAAATATCAACCATAACAAAACTCAGACACTGTGATACTTGCAACTGTTTACGACCACAATCTCCGCAGATAATTTTTTTAGTCTGGCAATTTCTCCAGATGGATGTAAAAGAAGGGAAAACACTTGTAACCAAAAACGATTTGATGGCCTTGCTTATTTGATGCACTCGAATGAGGTCTATTGCCTCGAGGGCAACTTGAAATCAGTAGCAGTAATTGAACAGAAATCGCATTGTGTGGATATACACGCGAAAAACGTTAAGAGCAAAAAAATCAACTTCCTATTGGTTCCTTGCAAGGGTGCAGTTTCCAAGAAGGCGGGTTACTTTCCGAAAGCGTCGCCTTCCCAGTAAAGTCAAAGGGCCAGGCGGAGATATTTTAGGTACGTGTACGTAGTCAAACGACAAGTTCCAGGATCGAATAAGGCACAGAAATTCGTGTCTCCCCCGTCAATACGAACAGTCTAATATAAGAAACAGGGAAGCAGTATATGCTTCTTGTGTATGAGCCAATGGTGGCACATTACAGAGTCCCATAAGGTCACGCGACTTTTGTGGGACCATGACCCACCTTTTTGCCATTTCAAACACGCAGCCCAGCACAATTTCAAAAGTGCCGCGCACAAATGCACAACTGAATTTGAAATTACTATGCTTTGCATCTCACAACCAGGCACCAGGCAATGAGGAATGCTACTACAGTGCATTTTACATCAGGTATGTTTCGCAATCCACCATGTGCTATGACGGAGGTTAAAAACGTCTGTGCCGCCTAAATGCTTGCGGATTACATCGCTCGCATATGTGTATTCAGCAAGGCATTGTACACTCTATCTGCCTTCTTACAACAAGAAGAATTACAGTGCAATTTGATTTACGAGGCCCATCATGGGAGCACAGCGTATATTTTCAGGCTGTGCTTCACCTGAAAACAAAGAGTCCGGAAAAGGACCACCCCATTACACAGTTGGCGTACACTGCAATTAAAACAGGGGCATCTATTTGCCACGATGCGAGTACACAATTCACCAGGAAAAACACCAGACTAAAGTTTTCCCAGTTGAGGGGTTACACTATGTACCGACGAACTTCTAAGGCGCAGCAAGAGAGCCTTTATTTGGAGCGCAACAAGAAACCCGAACAAAGAAACACAGTAGACGAGACAGGCCCTGGAAACTATTCCCCAACAAGTCCAGCAAGAAGTTCTCAGCTAAAACAGGCATCCTTGCCGAGGACGTTACGAGCGAATTTGTCAACGTAGGACCCAACATGGTTGTCTTCATCTAGGTCACTCCACGAACATGTGGCACGTATGGTGACAAACTACATTTAGCATGACCTCTTACCCTGGCAGTCTTCATAATGTAAAAGGGTTTTTGTGGATGTACTGTTTTCACAATACTATAGATAGCAGCAACAATAATTTGGGAGTGGAGTTCGGAGACTGGACGCTGTTGTGAGTGGTTTTAATGAGATGAGGCAAGTCAGAGATAAAACAACAGTTTGTTCCTTGTGTCAACGATAGGTTTTTTAGTTGTCACGCGTTATTGAGTGCCGAGGCTTGCGTTAGATTTTCGGGTGCTAATGGAAAGGTACAATAGATGAAATACAGTTGCGGTACCCATTAGGAGCATCAATAAGGCAGCAAGAAGCATTGCAGGCAGTCATTAATACAACTGAATAAATCTGGGAGATCAGTTGGCACGGCCACTTTTGTGAGTCGTGTGAAGGCAGGATTCCATGAAGTCCTGTGCCATGAAGTGCTAACACCGTGTTTGGTATGACGAATGCAGCTAGCTGGTTGGCTCTGTCTTGATGGGCACCTGTAAACCTGCACATGTGATAGGTGATATAGTACACAAATTGCTTGCAATGACAGTTGACCTGCGAACAGTCTGTAAATTTTACTGCAACTAGTACTCAAGTATTGCCTCCAGTGCATTCCACCTGTTTAAAACATAGGTTCGTTTATTCTATTGAGCAATCATGCGGTCAAGCTATTAGAAACACTAAAAATATGGGTGTTGTAATTTCGCAACACTGGTTAGGCACATTCTTAATGCAATTCAGCTATTGTTTGGCTTAACAAAAATGATAATGCTGCTCACATAGCCTGAATCCCTTTGTCTTTTTTGTAAAATCAGGACGAAGAGCGAGAGCGAACTGAACGTAATACAAAGCTTAAAAAAACCTGTTGCCTCACGGGCCAGCGAAAGAAACGCATCCCAAGACCGGGCACCTGGCGAAGGTATATTTGGGCGCTGAGTGGGCACCACGGCAAGCGGCAGTGAGCGTCGTACTGATGACCGCCAGAGGCCATGGACTGAAAGACATGACAAGAACACACACAGCTCCGACTGAATAGGGTGCAATTTGCGCAAAACGTGTTTTATGAGACTAGCCAAAATATGACTAGAGAAAAAAGAGCAAACACTTAAAAAAACGGCAAGTGGGAACAGTTCTATGCAATGCCTGCGATAGCGGACTTGATATACGATCTAGAACGAAGACCGAATTTGAAGGTTTCAATTCACTGCGTACTCACCCCGCCTCGAGCAAAGCTGTTATTCTGTCGACTAAAGACGCGTTTTTACCGCACCTGAAGCACGGGAATCCAACTCCGCCGTTTTTCTTTCCCGTGACTGCAGCGATCCAACGTTTGGGGGCTGTACTATATACGAGGATAAATAAACGTTGCTGTTGCATTTTATATTTATTAGGAGGTTACTTATTATTTACGGAGTTTTTAATGTGCAAGTGAACTTAAAAGTTGCAGTTCGAGATTGCAAAAAAGGGAAACGGTAACCGCGGCTTTCTACTTCGAACCGCTGAAAAGGGGCGTTTCTTGTCGCTCCCACAAGTATGCTACGATGCACGGTATTCCGAAAGCCGTTTTTACTATCGTAAAGTTTGTTTTATCAACACAGGCACTTGAATGGATTCGCCCCGTCATCACAGACCGTGCTGTGCTCAGGGGTGTCAAAATTGTTCTCGCCAGTCTGGCAAAAAATTATTTTGGGTTCCGGCAGAAGAAAGGTAAGTACGATCTGCATGCTGCTCGTTTTGGTTTTCTACGCTTGCAAGAAATAGCAGGATTCAATTGCAGCAGTACCTTTATAATATAAGTGAGCATACACGCGCACTAATATTTTTTACATGCTGATTGTCTTCTTTGCCTCTTGAATTACGCATGAAATGCGCGTAGAGCATCTGGCAATTAATGATGACTACATTAGCTACACACGTTAGTTTATATGTGTGTTATTTATTTAATGCTTTTCGATTGTGTGTTTCGCAATATGGCTTAAGTGAATGCACGGTATGCAGCAAAATGTATTCGTAGCAACATATACAATAACTAATAAAACAGTGTGAGCTTGTCCGCACTATTTTTATTACCTTTTGATTGCCTGCGTTTAGTTTGTTTTCGCAGCATGCGTTGTTGTTGTTCTTATTATTATTAATTATACTGTGATTATTCTAACTATTATCAGTATTATTGTTATCGTTATTAACAACCTATCTATTTCCACAGAAGAAGGAAGGCATCTGTCATACACTTTTGGCTCAAAGGGTGGGTCCGTAGGTTCATATCGTGTTGTTAGCACTATGTTGACTACGTATTGTGACTACATAAACAATTTTAGTGAGTTTGAATTATAAGTTCTGCATTTTATCTTCACGTGAATCCACGGCAGATAGCAGAATGAATTTGTAGCATTAAATATGCAAACTAAGCAATTACTGTATAGGTTTATAACAGAATCATAACTATAATTCCGCCACTTTTAATTTACATTTTACGCTTCAGTTCCGTGCTTCGAGTTTCAGCTTTAAGTACAAGAACGATATATTCACGAGAACGCAGTTACAGCTGTAAGTCGATAAATAATTATACATGTTGTCCCAGCTATCATGCACCAAGATTTAAAAAAAGACAAATTGTGTAACTCGAAGAAAACCTAGTGCATAATGGTTTCAGTACTGTGGAGAAGCGTAGAGTACATTTTTCGTTAATGAGACCTAATTAATTAATTGTAATTAAATTATCTAACTCGAGAAATACTGTCCTAATCACTAAAGTGTCAATCGAGGCACTAGTAGGTAACCACGAGGGGCATCTAACTGCAGTATTTTCAGCAACGAAATAATTGCGTACTCATTTATTCTGACTGATAAAGGAAACCCGCGAAATATGAAAAATACCACGTGATGACGCTTACGCGCGCATTGTAAAGCAGCGTCCCCAAACAAAGCTAATTGAAAGCAACTGCTTCGCGTGTTACCCGCCCGAAGAGACAGCGCATCACCTTGATAATAGCATGCATGGAAGGAGCAGCAGCGGCAAGATTTCACGGGACGTCGTGTGCAGATAAGGAACAAACTCGGTCGCGATTTCTTCTTTCTGTCTTTTGTCTCTTTCATTCTGGCTAACTCAGAGGCAGCCTGTTTGAGGGTGTTGCTTTACGGTGCGCGCGGAGGCGCCGTCACGTGGTATTTTTCATATTTCGTGGGTTTCCTTTATCAGTCAGAATAAATGTGTATGCAATTAGTTCATCGCTGAAAATACCGCAGTTAGATGCCCCTCGTGGTTACCTACAAGAGCCTCATTGACACTTTAGGGATTAGGACAGTATTTCTCGACTTAGATAATTAATTACAATTAGTTAATTAGGTCTCATTAAAGATACTGTCCGCTTCTTCACAGTACTGCAAACGTTATGCACCTGGTTTCCTTCGAGTTACGCCTTTACTCTTTTTTAAATCTTCGGTGCATGATAGCTGGGACACCCTGTACAATGTAGGTTTAACCTGTGCGAGTAATTTATTCCAGGTTCTTGAATAAGGTTTTTGTAGCCAGTTTTCTGCAGGGCTCGAGAAATACCTGAGCAGTACAGAGTGCGCGAAGGTATATTTGCATGAATAATTGTTTACAGACCTTGGTTTGGATGGCGGCTTTTTCTGCAGAAATGTATTTGGGATTCGGAGGAAAGGTGGGTCGTTGCCACCGAACATTATGATCGCACAATAAGAAAAACGATTCCGCTTCTGTTAATAATAAGGGCTGATTTTGATTAAAAATTTGCCTTTACCTTTGGTGTTGTCACAAGTGGTCTTTAAAGCCCAAATAATTTAAGAAAGAAAGATTCCTAATATATCAGATAACGTTTGTTTGGAATACAGTTACCAGTGTTTCACTCAAAACTCTCATATGTGCGCCTAAAAGCAGCAATAAAGATACCATTCATTCTAACCCAAATACGCACACGTGCTTGTTGATGTTCCAGATCTCGCATTTGGCTGCAGTGTGCGACAAGGCAGGACCTGGCTCAGTTAGCCCCTCGCCAGATCTACAGCAGCTACCGGCTGTGTCCTGCCCATTTTACTTGCAGAGACTACACGGACCTTCGACAGACAAGGCACTGGTTAGATATGCACACGCAGGATACCTAGTTATTAGCATGCGGCCATGTGCCATATACTTTTGTGTTCGACTAAAAGCGTAAAATATCCAAGTGGAGTTTTTTACTGTATGATTGGTACTGAGGCAATAAACATTTAAAAACTGTGCTCTCCATTCTTGCGATTGGGTATACCAAAAAAACCAAAACAACGTTGTACATAAAACAAGTGGTGCAAAAAGAAGTGGACGCACAAAACTTCATCAATCAGAACGAAACAATTGCCCTTTTTGATAATGCGGCGGGTTGCGCAACAGGAACAAGGTCATGTGCTGGCCATCTGAATATCTTCCCTGGCTCAATTTACCTTGCATGTGCGTCCCAATTGAATTTGGCGCTAAATCCCCCCGCCTCCCCCCATCGCTCGGCTTTTCAATCCTTATGAAGATGGCGTATTCCAGTGCATGTCTGCAAGGCGCCGCCATGTTTTTAATACCGCCCCCTAAAATCAGGGGTTTGTACGGCGCTGCTAGCGAACATCGCGTCCAATGCACGGTATAAGAAGTTTCACTCCCCTGCCTTGAAGCTCCAAAGGGAAGCGACCCGCGCGCGTTATCGGTGTCGGCGAGTGCGTTCGCTTGGTACGCAGGCAGCTTGATAAGCACACATGTGTAAAGCTTTACGATGAGTGTACGGCTGCTGGTTATGCCCAGATAAGCCGAATAATGCAGATACGGCTTCTTCGTCGCGTACGTTCGCCCGGAAGACTTTTGCAGTGCATCACGGCCATAATAAATAATAGCAGTAACAGTTGGCCAAGCTGGCAATGGCTAGCTAGTATAACACAACGCAGCGTGCGGCTCACGTAATTCATTCCAGCGACAGCGCACAACGCCTGCTTCGCCTACGGACCGCCGGCCGGCCGGCCACTTCCGCAACTCCCCGCCGTCGTTTGCGGCACGTAAACGCTACGTGCGACGACGGGCGCGTACCGCTGACATCCCTCAAGGCTAGATAAAACGGCACAACCAGCCTAAAATATCAATACGTCCGGCTAAAAAAATGGTGTCTTACGCCTTTCCGGGGCGTTTCTAAAGCGCTTATCCTAAAGACGCAGAACTAGCTGTGCCTGATTTACCTGAGGCTACGCTGTGCTCCTCAGCGTCTGCAGTACAAGCAAACGTAAATATGATATGCCACACCAGCACTTTAAAAAAGAAAGTCTCACCTTTCGTTCAGGATGCAAAACCGATGTCGCAAAGAAAGCACTAGGCGTTTACCTTCTCGAGAAGGAAACGCCTAGTGCTAACCTGTGCTAACCTCTGTTGTGGATCCACAACAGAGCTTACCACAAGGCTGCAGAAACGCACGTGCAAACGCTGCCGAAAGCGCCAAATGGCGGTTTGCGTTTGCGGCTTGGCCAGGATTAGCACAAAGAAGCCACAAAAATTTACATAGTATTTACATAAAATTTACTTTTATTTACAATAAAAGTGTGTAGCCTAATAGTGTAACAAAATTTTTAAAGTATAATATTGTGTGTTAGCCTAATTTTAAATATATAGTTTTTTACCACTTGCGCCAACTGCCGGACGGCGCAGGAGTCAGGCCATTCGGCCGCAATAAGCCCGTGTGTCCTCTCTTCTAATTTTTTCATTTCTCTATGACGGTGGTGTTAACATAGTTGTAATAATCGCGCTCACGTTGGAGCCGAGGCATTACTTAGCGTTCGGCGGGCTAGAGCTTGGAATGTACAACCCATATCATGCACTTAGCACGGACAAGTACCGCCATCCGGCGGAGCCCGACGTAACCAGTGACGGCGCATTCACATGGTTGCCTGCATGCGTGTCACGCTATTGAATACAGGCTATTCGTTGGCGAATAGTTGCGACGTTTGCCGTGCTGCAAAGCTGGTCTCAAAAGAACAATATTTCGAACTTCTCAACACAAAGTTCCCAACATCCTTCGAACTATGGCTGTTACAAAACATGGATCGATGATCTGTGTGGTCCCTCTAAGTTTCTGTGTATGTTTGAAACATTTATTTGCACTTGTGCACCGGTTTATGGTATGCGGTGGAGAGGCTTGCGGGAAAACGTTAGGGTTAGACGGCGGGGTGTGGTCCAGCGATGATGTGGCTTGGTTCGTCCAAATGAAAAAGGAACTAAAAAATGAACGCGTACTTCCTCATCCGCCCGGGGAGCGTTGTAGGAGTGGGTTCGAAGTATTTTTGGGAACTGTCGATGCCTAAGTGGTCTTAAAGAAAAAATAATTATCGTACAGTGTCTGATAAAGCGGTCATGTTAAGATGATATGTTCAACTGTCGCCAATATAAAGCATTTTACGCAGTTTCCGTGATTTGTTTCATTACAGTACAGTATTTGGTGAAAGCAAATATTTAGTGCGCCTGCCTGGGCATAGCGTACAATAACTTCTTTTCAGCGGGAGAAGCTATAAGGCGTGTTTCAGGTTGTTCCGCCAGGATTCTTTTATTGCACCAAAGGTGGGCCTCGGTATATTTGGGACCTAGTTTATTTGATTTTATTTTCCAATGAGACTTCTGACAAATCGAGATTTTCAGGGTGACGGCGCAGGGTGTCTCCAACAACTGCCTAACTAAAGGAATGCCTCATCGCTAGATTACTGAAGCTGCTGACCGCGCTTGTCAAAATCATTAAATCTCGTCCTGCGCCTGCCGAAAACTAGCTACCGAACAATGCGCTTGCAGCGATAAGGAACATTATAAAGCCACCTTTTTAGCTTACTGGTGTCGCTTAGCACCGCGCACTGACAAATCTCTTGTGGAGAACCGGCTGCGGAGGAAGTAGGCATCGAGAGAAAAAGGCAGCAAGCATTGCCGCGGTTTCGACCAGCGACGTTTAGGAAGCGGAAATTGCGGTACTATAAACAAGAGTCGCGAAATGACCACACTGAGCCAGTGCAAGCACTTGTTATTCTTTCTGACCTGCGGCAGAAGCTGTGCTGCTGTCAGCGACTTTCAGATTTCACGGCAGCGGCTCGACTTGATAGCGGCAAGACGTTTATGTCTCGATCCGCATTGTATTCTGAAGCCATTACCAGTTCTTATCTGAAGAGTGCAGTCTAGACCGGTAAGTGATATCGTTGTATCTTTGTGATTTCTGCTGCTGCTTTCTTTTGCTTCCAATGACCGCTGTATCTTTTGGGTGGGCAAGTTTGCTCGCGCCGTAAACTGTCGCACGAACGCGTAATCTGAGGCTGATAGTGTTTCTCGGCACATTATTTGGTATGTAACCTCCTCTATCACACTATACAGGTGACCGAGACAATATTTTATCACCCGCGTGCTCCGAGTGCTGAGCGGTCAGCAGGTGGCTGAGTAGAAGGCAATATGGCACCATGGAAGCACACACCTTTTTTACATCTCAGTTTTGGAGATGGTGCAATCGTTGCTCTGGGAGGCGTACGTTGTTCACAGGGAAGGTCTGAGTAGGGGTAGTTCGATTTCTTTATCATAGCCCGTAGGGAATTTGGAGGCAAACCTTCATTAAAATATCTGTGCTGGTGCTCGTATTATTTGAGTTTTTTTAGGTTTAATGCGCCGACGCTACACAGGTGATGAGGTGCGTTGTAGTGTAGGGCTCCGGATTAATTTTAACCTTTACATGCGTCGAAATTTCGAACACACGGGTCTTTTCGCTTCTCGCCTCCTTCAAAGAAGTGGCCGCCGCGGCCGGGACTTGAATCCGCGTTTTACGGCTGAGCAGCACAGCGCCTTAGCCCCTGAGCCTCCGCAGCGGGTGCATTCTTTGCGTTGAGGCCGTCAAACAAAATAAAATTCGGAATGGTGACTAACGTCGTCAGTACCGTGTCAAAGCTAATTGATTGTAACGGACGAATGTGGTTTTTGATTTACGGGAAGACCATCCTGGTCTGTGGATGATCTCCTGGGTAGTCTTTCGCGCCCGATAACTCCATGTTATGCGCACCAAACGTTTTAAATTGAGCCCTGTGAGCGTATTTACTGTATCGTTGCAAAGAACCGCTGCCCCTACAAAAACGCCGATTGTTTCTTGACTAACTCTCATCAGTATCAGATTTCTACATTGACGGGAAAACTCAATCGGTTTACCTTTACGGTGAACCTACATATGGCTTTCTTCCCTGATCTTTCGTGTCTGTGAAACAAAGGAAAACAATACTTTGGCGCACCTCATGCCTCTACGTGCTTGAATTGCGGGCACATTTTGGCTTCCTTTGGCAGCACTCTTCAATGATTCCTTTCCGGTAGACTGTTTTGTGCTAATATTAATCCTGAATTTTGCTTCAGGTTGCATTCGCACTTTATAACTGAACGTGTAAGCACCATGCCAGCACATTTAGTAGTTTCAAACGGTCGCGCCTGCATAAACTTGTGTGTTAAGCATTCTAGACAGACAGACAGACAGACAGACAGACAGACAGACAGACAGACAGACAGACAGACAGACAGAGAGACAGACACGTTTAAATTTAGGTAGGCCGAGTATGACTGTACTCTTGAAGGCAGAAGAAAAAATGCTGGAAAAGAGTGCTTCTATTAGCTGGACCACTCCAAACTACTGCAACTGCAGAATGGCTTATACATTCCCGGAGTATTGAGTGCAGTGGCAACCTTTAGGTACAAATAGGCTAACTACATAACCAAATGTACGGGTGTTCTTTAATGAGATATATACGTCTGCACGTGGCAGTGGTTTGTATGATAACCAACAAAATGCACTTGGTTAACACGACCGTCCGAGAGCTGATATAAAACGAAACAAAAAGAAAACATTGCTGCTCAAGCTGGCCCGCCCTCAACAGAAATGAAATTATTCAAACAAAGGGTGCAGAAGAAACGCGAACAGGCAAAAATTGCATTTATTTGAGCAAGCCTTTATAATTCATCCAGAGAATGGCGAGAAGGGTCCATAGCATGAGGAAGAAGAGTGGAATGGAGAAGGTTTACAGGGATGTGGTGCCAGACACGTTGTACGACGTCTGCTGTGAAGGAAGAAGCTATGCAAGCGCATTTTAAGCTAATAGTTTATTTTCGGACGCCTGGCTGCCCTTCCCGCCTTGAGGAAACCTCTTAGGACTGTAATCGTGTATCCATCAAAGTCACAAGCAACAAACCTCCTCTCTTAGATATAACCTTGGGTTCTAGTATCGTCTGTGACTAAAGCCCCTTTAAAACAACGTGGGCAGGCGACACCATTAAAATGTTCACGCATAAACTCAGGAGGTAAAACACTCGTATAAGGGTGGCATGGGTTCGTCCACAAACAATTTTACTTGATGATAGTGTCACGAACAACACTGGTATCGCAACGGGTGAGGTGTAGCCAGACATATAACAGATCACAAAAACTGAAGCCAAACAGAAAACGGCCGTGGTGTTCTCAGATAGCGATTCGTCAATCTCCTCTTCTGCGAACCCTGGTGGTGGTGGTGGTTGTGGTTTGCGACGGGAAAATGAAAGGAAATTCACTGGGGATATTTTGAGCTCGGCAGGGAGCTCACCTGCATACAACCCAGTGCAGGGGAAGGGAAGTAGAGGGGGAGTGATAGGATAAAGTAGAAAGAGAAAGAGAGAGGGGTATAAAGAGAGCTGTCAGTCCTAGAACGCTGTCAGACCGGGCACACCAGTCAATCACTGCACTCCGGGCTTCAGCCGCTGCGTAAGGCCGGCCGTCTCCAGGAAATGAAGCAGATAAGTGAAGACTTCCCGTTGGGTTGCCGCAGGTCCCTTCTGGAACAGAACGTCCTCCATGTCGGCGCTGGGAAGGCCTCGACGCTGGAGCGCTCGGTGGAGCTCTGGTCTCTGGCCCACGTGGTGGGGGCAGAAGCAGAGTAGGTGCTCAAGCGTCTCCAGTTCGGAACAGTCCGCACATGTAGGGGAGTCCTTGCGCCCGTGTCGGTGCAGACGCTCCGCCACATTGCAGCAGTTGAGCCGCATGCGGAGAAGCAGGCAGCGGGCGTCCCTACTGATGCGTGCGGGCAACGGTCTGGGCGCCAGGCCGCTCACGACCCGAGGGTCGGGGTGCATCGTCTGCACCATGCGGGCCAGGGCAGTGCGGGCCTCGTCGAACGCGGTGACGTCTTGGGAGGCTGGGGTGCCCTCCTGGTGGGCCTCCCTGGCGCGGGCCGTCGGCGTCTTCGTTGTCCCGGATGCCACTGTGGCCCGGCAGCCAATGGAGCCGCAGGTCGCAGCCTCGGGAGGCCACAGTGCGCAGCTTGGTTGCGAGGGAGCGCTCCGGGTAGCCGCTGCTGTTGGTGGGTTGATCGGCCGCGTGCAGCCGCAGCAGGGCAGTCCTGGAGTCCGTGAGGATGACCGCCCCGGGGTGGTGGGAAGAGGTCTGATGATGATCTCTCATGATGATGATCTCTCATTGCTTGACCGGCATCGAGGGCGAGAAGACAAGTAGAATTGAAATGGTGGCAATATACCTTTCGGACACAGACTCCAGCCCAAATATTTTGTGCTGTAAGACTTTTGAATGAACTTTTCTTTTAATATTACTCTCAGTAATATTGCACACACACAAAGTTCCGCAACCTCTCTGGACCGGTGTTATCGCAGCAGTGTGCGTGACATCGGGTTAATTGCTTGCGCGCTGTCTATATAACAGTTTAACAGTAGTGCAAAATATCCTCGCAACCTCTAGTTGCCACACTACGTGGAAGGTAAACTCCATTTCATAACTGAAACTACACAACCAAGCCGTAGAACCACGTGTCAGCCGCTTCGGGTTCTGACAAAGAGCCACCCGTGTTCCGACGTACAATAAGGGCAGCGGACTTGAGTGCCAACATCTCAGGGACGCCTTCTCCGAGCTTTAAAACAACAGCTGTCGTCGGAGTACATTGGCACACAGGATGCCTCACAGAGAGTTTTATGCAAAAAAAGTGTAAGGATCGTATTTCTTACAATCTGAAAAATTAGACGGGTTTGTACCAGGTTAGCTGGTCATGGAACCTGGAACGCCACACGTTCCAGCAATCGAATTTAGATCTCTTCTAATAGTAAATAAGTGAGTGGTAATATTTTGGGGTCCACGATCTCAGAATGAACCAAATTGACTTGATCAAGCGGCGAATCATTAGTAGGCATGACGAATACTGAGAGGAAGCTCTGAGTAAGTAGTGCAACGAGTAAGTAGAAAATTATGAAGATGAATTGTAATAATTACACCTTAACGCGATTTCTCAGCGTGAGAAAGAATTGGGCAGTGTAATTAGACATTTTCAAGTGAATGCTCTTGTGAAGATGTGTACGGGGAGTGAGGACTAAAAACAATCCAAAGAAGCCATCAAGAAGTGGGAGGAAGTTGGAAACTGTTGTGGCCAGTAACGAATACCTTCTTAACGCTGTTGCCAACATGGCAACTTTTTACGAGTTTGCTGTCTTGTCCCGAAGATTTTCCTCGTCGGTTTTAATCTTCTCACGTGCTTCCGGCTGAAACATTTCCCTACTGTCTATGTATTTGTCATGATTTGTTATGTATGTATTTGTTACGATGTTTATTGAACCTAAACTTCACCAATTCGAAGGTTTTCCTTTGTTTTGATGCTAGTCGACCATTATTATTCACCAGAATAGAACTAGACGAAAACGAAACAAAGATAATAATGTAGGCTTGCTTTTGGTTTTCAACAAAAACAGTGCTTGTTCTCTTTGTGGTTGGCTGAACAGACGTCAATCTTTGTGGTTGGCTGAACAGACGTCAAGTAATCCAACAGTTCGTTGGAATCTGATCGTTAACCCGCTGTGGTGGCTCAGTGGCTAAAGCGTTGTGCTGCTCAGCACGAGGGCGCGGGTTCGACTCCCCGCCGCGGTGGCCGCTTTTCTGATAGAGGCGAAAAGCAAAAACGCCCGCGTGTACGAGATTTTGGCACGCGTTAAAGATCCCCAGCAGGTCAAAATTAATCCGGAGCCCTCCACTACGGCGCGCCTTATCGCCTGGGTTGCGTCGGCGCGTTAAACCATATACAATCAATCAATCAATCAATCAACGTGAGCGTTACACACTGGTAGCTGAAGGCAGCCTAATGGTCACGTTATTTTATGTGAGAGCTTGCTAGCACAACAGCCCATTGCTTCAAGATGTGAAGAAAATTAGTTGTTTGGTTTCAAAATTTTTTTGAATTGCCGGAAGCAGTGGTTCTGCCAGCGTTGCTGCCTAATACATTTTAGTAGGGAAGCAACAATATTGTCACGAAGCCAAGGACAACGCAGTTGTCTTGAAGGAGAAACAAGTTTATTGGAGCGAACTTGTGCTCCCATAACAACTCAAAAGAATACCGAGGCGGCGAAGCAGCGGTCAAAAAGTGACTTGCGTCGGCGAGCGTCGCAGAATCAAATACCCTGGCGTCTGCTCTGCCGAATTTTAAATACAGAGCATTTCTTTAACTCACGATGTCACCCGTTCTAGGCGTCCGTAGTAGTCCGCATCCTCGCCTGGACATGCCCGGCTCAGACGTTTCGCTATCGGCGCGATCAACATTCGATAGCGCGCCCAGGCACATTTCAAGGACACTCTCTCCCCTCTCTCGGACTCCCTCCCGAGGCTGCCAATTTTACTGCTGACGAGCGCTCTCTCGTCAGCAGTTGCAACAAGTGCAACAACATTAACGTAACGCAAACTACTTAACGTCGTGCGCCCCCGGAAATGCTCTGCATTTGATCGTGCCCCTCGCGAGGAGGATGTTTCACTGCGTCGCCATGCGAACAGTTTGCCACGCTTTAGTTTCAGTTCCGTATCTCCCTGCCGCGGCCGTGGAGAGAAGGCGGCCAGCCTGCGACTCTCGCCACCGCGGCGCTGCGGTTGCGAGTTGCTCTAGGAAAGCGAGCGTCGCCTGCTAGCGGGGAGCGGAACGCGTTCCGCTCGGTTGGTTGGTTGGTTGAACTTTATTTGAGCCAATAAGGGGTCACCATCAAGGCGGCCGATGGGGCGGTCCCCTATTCTCGGGGCCCGTATGCTTCCAGCACCTCCACGCCCCGAGCCACGAGGGCTATGTGGGTCGGCATGGTAGGGCTGGACCGCAAGATCTCCCATCGCTCTTTGGGTGAAGGGTTGGGTGAGGTGAGGGAGGTGGGTGGTGATGAGGGTGGAATCTGTGGAATGGGGCTCTTGAGGGACGTGCACTCTGCAATGACGTGACGCAGAGTGCCCCTTTCTTGTTTGCAGAATGGGCATGTGTCATCATACCGATTTGGAAACATTTTATGTAATATTGTTGGATGTACTAATGACCCTGCCTGTATTCTTCGTAGTATTGCTTGCTCTTTTCGTGTTAGTGAACGGTGAGGCTCTGCTAGTGTACACCGATCCTCTCTGTACATCTGTGTGATGTCTGTGCAGCTCGTGACCAGGATCGGGTCGTCCTCCCCTCCGCTTGACTCCTCGTGTGCCTGGCGTGTCATCTCTCGGGCGTGGTAGTCGGCGATGGTGTTGCCAACTAGTGAGGAGTGATCCGGGGTCCAGACGAGCTCGACAGCTTGTCCCGGTGGCTCCTTCTTGTTTACGATCGCTAGTGCCGAGGAGTATTCCGGTCGGCATCTCCGGTCTTCGCCACTTCTGGCTGCGCACTGCAAAAGAAATTTTATCTTTGGGCGCGCGTGTTTCTCAAACCGTCGATTCGCATCGAGAACATTGTAGATCCAAGAAGATTATTCCGGGCTGTTCACGTTAGATCGGAATGCTTTCCCTTTCAGAACAGATAACATATTCGGCACAGGAAGAAAGAATGGAACACGGTCATTCCTTGGCACAGAAACAACACAGACCGGCGCAGCCTGGCGCTGAAAGCAAAACACAAATAAACAACCCAATGCATGGTTCGCGGCATTACCCCCCCCACCTCTAAGAGTGCATCGAACCGATGCTAACGTAGGCCACAGTCCGAACAAATAAAAATAAAAGTTCGTCATCGTCTGTAGAAAGGTTTTAGGCGAACCACGTGGACGACTTCAGGCCGCGTGTGTCGTCGTGATGTTCCGGAATCACCATCGGGGATCACCTCGTAGGTACGTTGGCCGACACGTCGTAGAATTTGGTAGGCTCCCAAATATCTTCGCAGAAGCTTCTCACTGAGTCCGCGTCGTCGGATGGGAGTCCAAACCCAAGCACGGTTCCCTGGGTGGTACTCGGCGCCGGAGGTTGTAGCGTCCGGCATCCACGAGCTGCTGGCGCGTTGTACGAACTCGAGTCAGCTGGCGGGCTCGGTACTCACCCTTTATGCTCTCTACGACAACATGGGGCGGTGCGCACATACGCACAGCAGGAGGCCATTTCGTAACGCCAAGTGGAACGTGCACATCACGCGTCACCATAGGCGGTGTTGCAAATGAAGAAGAGGGCGGGCAGGGGCACGCGGCGCGTAATCATCATCGGTGGTGTTGTTCGAGGACAGCGAATAAAGAAACACGTATCGCTCCATCTAGGGCTCTGCGCCGTGACTCGCGGTAGCTTCCGCGACATCTTTGGTGCCGATCAATCCGGGAAATCGCCCTTCGGAGCATCTCCACATGGCTTCGTCGATCGACCGCCTTCGAAAGTCTCGTGGCGTTCTCAGGAGCGGCGTCACGCGATCTCACAACCAGCTGAAGGACCGGCTGCAGCAGCCCTCTCCCGACGCGGCGACCCTTAGCTCCCTGGTCGACTACATCGTGCAGCAAGACGCTGAGCTCACAGCGCTCAATGGGAAGATCGCCGAGACAACGGATGATGACGCGCTGAAGCAAGAGCTCGAGGGCGCAGCAGAGTACAACCGCAAGGCTTCGTACGCCGTCTCTCGGGCACGGTTTCTTCTTAGAAATGCCCAGCCGAACGCTCCCATAGCCAGCGAAGGCGGGACAGCAGCTGCTTCAGCCCATGATCTGACGGGTACGTCATCGCGCCTCGTGCCTGCGTCACGGCATCGGACAGTCGCCCTTCCGGAACTTCAGATTCCAGCGTTTTCGGGAATTCTGCACGAGTGGCACCACTTTTGGGATCACTACAGCGTGACCATTCATGACAACGTCGAGCTGACAAAAATCGAGAAATTCAAGTACCTGCTGACGTACTTGATCGGCGATGCCAGGCGTGCCATCGAGGGCATCCGACTCTCGGAAGCAAATTACGACGTTGCGGTGAGCGCCCTCGTTCAAGGCTTTGGTCGTCCAGAGTTGCTCATTAACGAGCATATTGATCAACTGCTGGCATTCGCACCGATACGTAGCTCGACGAATATCGACAGGCTCCGCGAGCTGTACGACAAGGTACATTTCCGCGTCAGCGCCCTGGAAGCCCTGGGAGTTCCGCAAGAGCAGTATGCCGTGCTTCTCAACCATGTGCTCCTGCGATGCCTGCCCGATGAAATAACCTTGATGTACCAGCGTTTAAGAGCCGGCTAAGGAATTGAGGCCAAGGGTCGACTGCTGGATCCGCGACGAAGTCCGCGATGAGTCAAGGACATGGTTGCCAGGTGAAGGAACTACTGGAATTCGTGAGGATTCAAATTTAGATTCGCGAGGAAGGGAAGCAAGGGCAGCATCTATCAACCGCAGCTCGTCGGTTCGTCCAGAACGCCGACTTGAACCCCCCAGCACAATCGGAGACACCCGTTCCCTCAGCGCTGGCATTGACCTCGGAGACCGAGTCCCCAGCCACACTGGCGTGTCCCTTATGCGACAGCCGCGGTCACAAGGTGGCGGACTGCCGGGTCAGCCAGTCGGCTGCCGAGAAGAGGGCACGATTGCGGAACGCTCGCTGCTGCTTCCGGTGCCGCAGACGCAACCATGTGGCTCGTCAATGCAGAGCGTCGCGCAAAACCGATGTCGCGCTAAACACCACGCCCAGACCAACGCCGCAGGTACAAGCTGGACAAGGTGCACCCCCAACTGTGGTGACGGCTACGAGCGGGCACTCCGGAGATACGTCAGTACTACTGCAGACGGCCCGAGACTGGGCAGAGGGTGCTCGGCGACGTTTGGTGCGAGTACTTCTGGATACCGGAAGCCAGCGGACGTTCATTCGTCAGGATCTGTCTAAGGCCCTTAAATGCACTGTTCTCGACACAGAAAAGCTAGCATTGGTAACGTTCGGCAGGACAAGGGCTCACCAGATATTACGCTGCCGGCGAGTAGAGGTCACGCTGTATGGACATGCTCGTGGAGATAGGGTCACTTTGGAAGCCTTGGAGGTCCCTGAGATTGGCTGCTCGACAGTCCGCAGCTGGACAGCGTGTCTGCAACCATCCTAGATGAAAGGCGGTACGACATCACCGACGCCTTCACGCCTAACACATGGAAGGCAAATGAAATCGGCATACTGGTTGGATTGGACGCCTACTGAAAGGTGGCCACAGGCAAAATAGACCGAATCAATGCAGATCTCACAGCTGCAGAAACGGCTCTAGGTTGGACATTTCAAGGAGCACTCAGATCTACGGCTTGTAGATTTACTAGCGCCATGGTCCTCTCGGGTGGCACACGACGGCGTTTAAAATTTGGCGCACGTGCTGTGTGGCGACGGCTGAACTGCTGTTCCAGTTCATCGCATGAACCCGAGTCGCCTAATGCCTACCCGAGCACTTGCAAGGGATTCAGCACCAAACGCAAAGTAATTGAAGACGTGACGATGGAGAAAGGGGCGGAAGGAACGGATAGCTCTAGCGAGCAAACACCGAAGAAAGAACCTGCCCAGAAGATGTCCACTTATTAATCCACACGTGGACTCAAGAAAAATCGATCCCCCGAAATGGCCCCGAAAGAATATGCACCTAAAGATCCGACGTCGAACCCGAGCGCGTTATCGAGAGAGGGCACCGCAAGGGCAAGCTCGGGACGGGTCTGTTCTGGAAGTCCAGCAAAGGGGGAGACAAAAACAAACCGAACGCCCCATGCGTGTTCAGCCAACCGTAAACATACGCATGTGGAGAAACGCCAGAAATGTGGCTTGAGCAGCAGCAGCGAAGGAACCAACTGGCAGAGCGTAGAGCGCATCAGCCGTTTTTAAAATCAAACCGAGGCCAAACAGTGTGCACAGTCATTTGTGTCTGCGGAGCTGGAACGTCAGGTTTCGGGTGGCTGCAGGAACCCTCATATGCGGGCCTGTAACGGGAAGGCTCTCACCTAAGCCATGGAAGTCACATGTCGAATACCGACGATCGAGTTGGACGCCATCGCGATCGTGATCCTGAAGCGACAAGGCTGTTCAATGACAATAGGGACTTCACCAAGTGTTACCGCCACATGAGAAGTTTCATGTGCAATCTCCCGGTGTAATAACTGCACGTTTTTGAACACGCCGACTGACCATCTTCGGCGCGCGGGAAGATGTTGCAAATGAAGAAGAGGGCGGGCAGGGGCACGCGGCGCTTTATCATCCTCGGTGGTGTTGTTCGAGGACAGCGAATAAAGAAACACGTATCGCTCCGTCTATACTCCGTTTCATAGATCAAGTGCAACGCTGTCAAAGCTAGCGCTCTTGTTTGCGCTGTGTGCTTGCGCGACCAAAAGTAGTGGGTTGCTTGCGGTGAGCCAGAAACAATAAATGCTTCGCCGGCAACCTTAAAGCATAAATATTTATCATCAGCTTCACAAAAAACACCCGTATTGCCGGACAAACGATCGAAATATGCGAGTTTGCATTTTATGTTTGTCGCTTTCGTATCAGGTTTTCGCTCTCCGCGCAACCTTGAACGCCGTTTTTTGTTTACTCTTCGAGGCAGCGTTGAAAAAATGGCATCCAGCTCTCGGGCTTCGGCCACGTCTCCTGTACGCATTTTTTCGAGGGTTTTCACATCAAGGTTGTCAAAGAATGCCAAGCAAGTACTGCAAATGTGTACGCCCGTACCAGGATGCGTTTCACGGCGAAATGTGTGCAGGAAGTACTGAGTGTTGTGAGCGAGGACACTGGAGTATCTCCCCGTACCTTGGCGAAATTGAAGGCGGAGTGTGTGCGTGGGAATTTGGTGTCTCCAAAGAGAAGACCTCGCGACGTGACGATATCAAGCACGCGAACCATCAAGCATGACAGCTTCACAGTCCATGCTATCCGTCTGAAAGTGCAGAGCATGTACGCAAAGAGGGAGATCCCGATACTGGGAAGTGTGCGTAAGGCTGTCAACGAAGACGACGACTTGCCGAACTTCACGAAAACCACCTTGTGGAGGTTAATGAAGGACCTGAGCTCCACCTATGATCAGAGAATATGGAATCTTGGCATCATTGTTTGGCACATCAGGTACCTGCGGGCGATCAAGGAATTCCGAAGACAGGGCAGGGGAATCGTTATGATGAACTTCCCAGGAATTGTGTGACCTCTCACAGGCGGCTTTGTTCACGAGGGGCAAATGGCAGAGCTGTAGCGTGGACACAATTCTGTCGAGCCTGCTCGGGCTGCTTCATGCTGAGCCGATTTCCCGAGAAGGCTTTGTTACCGCGACAAAGCAAACTGTGTTTCCTCGTTGTGTGGTTTTGTTTGTGGGGTTTAACGACACCAAGTGACTCGTGCTACATTGCAGTGCTGTCCTGTTCAGTCGTGAAGTGTATACAGCCGGAACAGTCCATATAACTTCTGCAAAAAACTGGGTGGAAGAAAGAAACGAAAGGAGAAAGAAGTCGGGAACCCACCCCAGGAAATCGACCAGAGGTGCTCTCCTATAAATTAAGTTTTAGTTTGTTTTTTAAACCGCCAAAGTCAGCCTCTTCTTGCAATATTTGTGTACAACACACAATCCGTATGCATTTATGTATGGCAACAAATTCCAACTCATGAGGTAGTACTGTTTTTTGTCACAGCATTAACCTATACCGTAGACATTTCCTTAACACAGAAAAAAGGCCATATCAAGGTTCGGTATGCAAAAACATTTGACCTATATATGATTCTGTTGCGTATAAGAGCCTAGCTTAAAGAGCTCCGTTTTCAATCACTGATTCTGATTGTGGAATTTTAACGCGCCGACGCAACGCAGGCGATGAGGCGCGCCGTAGCGGAGGGCTCCGGATTAATTTTGACCACCTGGGGATCTTTATCGTGCGCCGAAATCTCGTACACACGGGCGTTTTTGCTTTTCGCCTCCATCAGAAAAGCGGCCGCCGCGGCCGGGAATCGAACCCGCGACCTCGTGCTCAGCAGCACAACGCCTTAGCCACTGAGCCACCGCGGCGGGTCGTTTTCAATCACAAAAGAAAATATAACTCTTGCTTCCTGGGTGAAACATTGTAGTGAAGAAATAAATAAATCACGCACAAGAATTCGCAAAAATGTTGCATATATTTGGACTGGAGAGGGGGCGAATAACCAATTTAAAATATGTATTATGCGTTTCTGTGCCATAAATCAGTATTCTAAGGTACAGAAATCTGCTTTCTGGCCTTTCCCATGACTAACAAATAGGTACGTTATTCGCAACAAGTGCTTCAGGCTACTCCACAGTGCCGTGCCAAAGTCGGTTCCACGCTGTTTCGGTAAAAACTGAACCCATTGCTCTGCTGGCGGCCCGGTATAATCAATAACATGCTGAGTGTCTTAAGACAGGCTCAGAAAGAAGTGGATCATCAGGCCAACGGCAAAAACGAAAGTTGAAAGTGAGCACCTGTTGGTAATTCACCCTGGTTGGAACAGCTGTGCTAACTAATCAATGAATTAACGTGTTTTCTTACACAAGTTCTCGATAGAATCAACGAGGTAAACTGACGATCCGGGCAGAATCGCGACAAATCGCCACTGCTGGCCACAACATCGGTGCAAGCTTGTTTCGGCCCGCACAAATGAGCACGGTATGCATCCAATGAACCCATACGTGCAGTTCATTTCCGCATGTGCGCATTAAGTTATTGGGAACGAAATAAGATTTAGAATTGAACTGGCAGAAGATGTGATAAAAAATAAAAAGAAACGTCGGAACGCGGGGTCGAACCCATGCACTTAAAAATTCAGCGTCTTTTCTCCAGAGCGACGCGTAGTAGACCACACGGCTACGAAACCGCGCGGAGCGATACACCTTCTTTCTTTGCGGACTACTTGCGTAGCCTTCACTGCGTTGCACTTGATGTATGAAACGGAGTATAGGGCTCTGGGCCGTGACTCGCGGTAGCTTCCGCGACAGGCGGCACCACGTACCCTGCTGAGTTTGTTATTTTGCCTAACTGATCCGGCGACGTCATTCTCGGAATGGACTTTTTGAAGGACAGCGTTGCAATAATTGATCTGCAAACCAGGTCGATAATTTTCCCTCCGATCACTCCACGGCGCCGCAGCCGAACCCCGATTACCGTACTGCTGTCAGAATCGCCGACGATCACATCACCCTGCCACCTCGCAGAAGCTTGATGATCGCCGTCTACTGTGAGGCTGCTGCTTCTGACATCGACGCTACTATATAGAGTGATCGTAGGTTGCTTCTCGACCACGGTGTCTCCGTCGCAAGAGGCATTGCGTACTTTAAGCAACGCGAATCTCACGTTTTGGTCACTAATTTCAGCGAAGAGTACCAGCATTGAACAAGGGAGCTGCAATTGCGTTCCTCGAAGAAACGCAAGAAGCAAGTGACGTGATCGCGGTCGCCGACTTTGAACGCACACCCGATGACACCTTCAATGTTCCGCAGCCATTGGACGTGAATGCGGCGCTACTGCAAGAACAACGGAACAAATTATTGGCTTTGTTGCGTCGCTACAGCGAGTGTTTTTCGTCGAGTTCAAAATTACGTCAGGCACCGCTAGCGAAGCACCGTATTTATAACTGAAGATGGAGCCCGACCTACCCAGCACCTCCAACAGATGGCACGAAGCCAAGGACGACGCAGTTGTCTTGAAGGAAAAACAAGTTTATTGGAGCGAACTTGTGCTCCCCTAACAACTCAAAAGAATACCGAGGCGGCGAAGCAGGGGTCAACAAAGAGACTGGCGTCGGCGAGCTCGCAGAATCAAATACCCTGGCGTCTGCTCTGCCGGCTTTTTATCTTAGGGCGCGCGTGGTTCTCGAACCGTCGATTCGCATCGAGAACATTGTAGATCCAAGAAGATTATTCCGGGCTGTTCACGTTAGATTGGAATGCTCTCCCTATCAGAACAGATAACACATGCTGCACAGAAAGAAAGAATAGAACACGCGCTTTCCTTGGCACAGAGATAACCCAGACCGACGCAGCCTGGCGCTAAAAGCAAAACAGAAATAAACAAACCCAATGCATGGTTCGCGGCTATATCTTTCCCTGCTTCTTATAGTAAATAGGAAACCATAAAGATGTTCTATATATTTTAATTTTACGGTTAGCAATACCCTTTCCGTTACTAGTTTGAAGGAAGACCTCTACAGTGGCTGGTACATGCCTGTTCATAAAACAAAACCGAGTTGCAGCATTCGGCTATAGTATCGGTAGCGAACTTCTAAGGCCTATGATAGAAAAGCACCGAAAAATAAACAGGCAAAATAATTTCCCCATGGTTATTTCCACATTGATTGATTTCACGCTCTAGGAATGAATGAATCAGCAGTATCAATACAGTTTCCATTGCCAGGCGAAGCGTTCGGTGTCCCAATGCTATCAGAAAGCCGATTACTACAGTGGAAACTTTCTGTACTGATAACATAACTTCATCCAGAATAAATATGTAAAATACGCGGCGACTGTGACGGCGGTGGAAGTGATAAGGCTAATTAGAGTTCACACGTTGAATTGACCTTACAAACCCCCCTCTCTATTCAAATCTCGAATGCTTTCGTGCCATAGACAACAAGTGAATTCATTATTTAGATTAGGTATCTGTGAGGTGAAGCACTGAGTCGGCGGGGACGACGACGTCACGGACACATGCCCGTGAAGGGATTGTCCTCGTTTCGGCACGGCCGAAAAGAGGAAGTGGCAGGCCACACGAGCCGATGACGGTGAACGAGAGTGGCCTATAAGAGCCGGCCACAACAGAGCGGTGATGAGGACCTGAAGGAACGAGGAAGGACGGCCATTGCAGTGTAGGAGTTTGGAGAGGACGGTTCGAAGAGAGCGGCGTCAAGGCGCAGATCGAGAGCTCATCGGGTCTCAGGGACCCAAGCTCAGAGGGATCTGCCTGACGCCAAGGCCTCCCCTGACCAGCGTCCTATTCCCCAGTGTCCTGGCCCGTGGCAGGCAAACGCGCTGCGTCGTGCCCCTTGTACTGAACGACCACGGCCTGGAGATCATCGTCCACCGGTGGCTATCGGGTGCCGACTGCCCGCGGCCTTCCGTGACGTGGCGCCTGGTGGTGACCAAGTTCCGGCCACGACAATTCCTGCAAGTACCGTTCGTGGAAGAGCTGCGACGGAGCTGCATCGTCAATGGCCCAGGACGCGAGACTTCCCGACGCGGCCCTCAACACAACGCAACGCGACACCCCACACCCCGAGTACTACGCCACGTCACGGTGAACTCTTTATGAATTTTTCTGCGTAACGTTTCTGGCGTTTAGACGTATAGACTTTTTTGTACATTAGTTATGCGTTCTGGGTTTCTTGATGTCGCATTTGTAGACTAGTTATTCCTTTTGTGTTTCTTTACTCTCTGGTAGTCTCTCGTCTAAGTATTATGGTCTTGGTCGTGCTTTGTTCTAGAATAGATGTTCTCTTGGTAACCCCTCAAAGCGCCCTCGTCTGATTAACTGGTGACTGTGGCTAGCCCCAGTCGCTACCGAACACACCCTACTCAAGAACCTGCAGAGGGGGTTTTCTTAGCGCCTGACAGTATCACACAGTAAGGCAGAAAAAATTGCTATCTACGCATATCAGATAATGTACAAGTTTGTTTTTAAACTGTTCGCTCGTTTTAAACTGGGAATTGTTTGCGCGCTTGATTGACGTCACTCGAGCTGCGTTGCGACCGTTGCCAGACTTGCTTTCAGTTGCAGCAATCAACGCAGTTGATAAGCACGTTTAAGAAATCCTAAATAGATGGTGCAAGGCGTATTTGCGGCGATGGGACAAAAACGCAATGCTGCTGTGTGGAGACGACAAATATAACTCCTCAAAGCTTCCAGGCAATATGAGAAGGGTGAAGGTGTGTATCGGAAGTTTGGAAGGTTCTTGAAAACAAAACGGCCAGCCCAGTTGGGTTTCTAGAAGCGGTAAAAGCACCAAATTGATGCTAAATAAACCTTGAATTATTTTTTTGCCCAATACGCGCCTTTCGGTTGCATTTGGGTCCACTAATTAGATCGCGTTTGTGGTGCAGCAACAATTAGTATTTCAATATTGTGCTTCTTTGACGGACTCAAACATCGTCTTGTTTACTAAAACAAATATTAGGTGAGTCGTCTTGCCTAAGACCAGAGAGCGCAGTGGTAAGTCTTGTAAAGTAGGCATGCAATATATGAAGACGTTTCATCAGATCTATGCGTTCACACGTCGCTAATGGCTTTTGTTTCACCTGTGTAACAAACAGAATATACTGAGAGATTCTGAAGTCAAACATTAGATATCGCAATACAGGTAGTTTGCTCTCAATGTGAGTTCAGGCATACAGCTAAGGGTTATTAAAATACAACAGCGAGGTTAGACATTTTTATTTGTACTGCGACCTATGAAAACATTGACTTAAAGTAGAAATACAAATGGTTTAAATGCGAATACCCGATAACTCTTTCAGCACATTTGCAAAGGTGCGACTCTTGGAAGTGTGAACTTAGCCGGAGACTTAACCGGGCTGTTTTGAGCGGCAAAGGCTAGTTGTTCTACCATGAGTGCGTGGAGCCTGTGGAGGGAACGGATAAAGGCAGGGATCAAAGCTGTGGGTGGCAAGGTACGTACTTGAGGAATGTGATAAAGGCAGAGGAATGGGATTTGCTGTGACAGTGTTGAAAACGTGGGTAATTTCGTGTCCCCGGGGTGACGCCACCTCTCGCATGCGGTGCAGAAAATACACACTAAACCACCGACCCTTCTTAAAGCACTGCAGCGAACTGTGGAGATGTATAGTGCACAGTATCCTAAAAAAGGCAAAACGTACGGAACAAAACACGTTGAAAGGAGTGGAGGACCCTTGCATATACGGCAGGTTCTACGGTGGCTGTAGGCACCGGAATATTCAATAAAGAATACGAACACAAAAAACAAAAGAAGAATTCAGCTAGCGGATTTGATAAAGCTGGTGAGCACGTATTCTCTTTTCATGCGAATGTCAGGCTGAGACTGATGCGAGTCGCCTAAATTGGTCCGCAACACGGCGTCATGACGAGAAATTCAGGGCATCCACAAACGCAACATTTTTATTTTACTATGCGTTAATTTAACTTGATGTCTCTCTTAAGTAATTGCTATGAACAGAAATGCTTCTATGATGTTCAAACATTTAACCGCACCATAGTTCTCAGAAATATCTGCGCCACCTGAGTACACATTGCTTCCAGCGAACGCTGGCGTGTAAAAAACCTAATACATAAGCAACTACTCCTGTGACCAATGAGCACAAGAAAATAAAATTATTTACAGCCTCTATTTTGCAAGGAACAAAAGGAATCGTGTGCCTAAATGTGCTACCTGCAAGCATCATGCGCAAATTTTTAATATTGTCGCGAAGACAAGGACGATGCAGTTGTCTGAATGAGAAACACGTTCTATTGGAGCGAACTTGTTGCTCCCCCTAATAACTCAAAAGAATACAGAGGCGGCGAAGCAGCGGTCAACAAGTGACTTGCACAGGCGAGTGTCGTCGGAATCGAATGCTCCGGCGTCCGCACTGCAGGCTTTTTCTTCTTTCGGCTCGCGTGGTTCTCGAACCACGGTTCGATTCACATCGAGAACATAGTAGATCCAGAAGATTATTCTGGGCTGTTCACGTTAGATCGGAATGCTCTCCCTATCACGACAGATAACACATGCGGCACAGAAAGAAAGAATGGAACACGCGCTTCCCTTGGCGCAGAGATAACACAGACCGGCGCAGCCGGGCGGTAAAAGCAAAACACAAATAAACAAACCCAATGTATGGTTCGCGGCATTACCCCCCCCCCCCCCCTCTAAGAGTGCATCGACCCGATGCTAACATAAGCGACAGTCCGAAAATAAAAATAAAATTCGTTATCGACCGTAGAAAGGTTTTACGCGAACCACGTGGACGACTTCGGGTCGCGTGCGTCGTCGTGATGTTCCGGAATCACCATCGGGGATCACCTCGTAGGTAAGTTGGCCGACACGTCGTAGAATCTGGTAGGGTCCGAAATACCGTCGCAGGAGCTTCTCACTGAGTCCGCGTCGTCGGATGGGAGTCCAAACTCACACACGATCTCCTGGTTGGTACTCGGCGTCTCGGCGTCGGAGGTTGTAGCGGACCCGCATCCACCCAGCTGCTGTTCGTTATACGAACTCGAGCGAGCTGGCGGGCCTCCTCCGCACGTTGAAGATATCCGTGGACGTCGGCGTTGAGGTCGTCGTCTTCTACATGCGGAAGCATGGCGTCGAGCATCTTAGTCGGCCCTTCTACCGTAGACAAGCTCGAACGGCGTCAGCTGCGTCGTCTCCTGGATAGCCCGTGTTGTACGCAAACGTGACATACGGGAGCACTTCGTTCCCAAGTCTTATGTTCAACGTCAACGTACATTGACAGCATATCTGCGATTGTCTGTTCAGACGTTTCTGTTAGTCCGTTCGTTGGGGGTAGTACGCCGTCGTTCTTTGGTGATCCGTGTTGCTTTAGCCTAATACTCCTTGCATCAGCTCCACAGTAAATGCCGTTGCGCGGTCGGTGATTAGGACTTCTGGGGCTCCATGTCGCAGCACAACTTGGCTTATAAAGAACTTTGCCACTTCTTGTTCAGTCCCCCTCGGAAAAGCGGCGGTCTCTGCGTAGCGCGTCATGTAGTCTGTCGCTACGACAATCCACTTGTTCTGTGATCGTGACGTAGAGAACGGGCCTAAAGGTCCATTCCAATCTGTTGAAATGGTCTCGAAGGGACGGCGATCGGTTGCAGAAGTCCGGCGGGTCTTGTCGGCGGCGTTGTTCGTCGCTGGCAGTCACGGCAGCTCCGGACGTAGTGGGTGACGTCAGAGGTAAGGCTGGGCCAGTAGTACCTCGCCTTGATTTTTCCAATAGTGCGGGCTGTGCCGAGATGTCCGGAAGACGGGTCGTCGTGGCACGCTTCCAAAATTTCGTCACGAAGGTCTGCGGGGATGACGAGAAGGTAATTCGCTCTTGTTCCGGGGCTGAAATTCTTCTTCACGAAGACGGAGTTTCTGAGGCTGAATGCTGGTAAGCTGCGTATGAAGGTCCTAGGAACGGCAACGTTGCATCCCTCGAGGTACTCGAATATGACGCGTAAGTCGGGGTCGGCATGCTGCTGGGCGGCTAGGTCGCTCTCCATCACGATCCCGAAGAACGCGCTGTCTTCATCAGCGTCTTGTGGTGGTGGGTCGACGGGAACCATACATTGCCGCGAACCATACATTGGGTTTGGTGTTCCTTGAAGCGCGCAATGCCTCTTGCGACCGGCACACCACGGTCGAGAAGCACCCTTTGATCAGTGTCTACGATAGCGTCGACGTCAAGGAGCAGCATCTTCACAGTAGAGTGCGACCATCAAGCTTGCGCGGGGTGGCAGGGTGACATGATCATCGGCAATCCTTACAGCAGCCCGTCGTTCGGGGTTCGGTTCTGGCGTCATGGAGTGATTGGGGGAAAAAGTTATTGGCTTGGTCTGCAGATCGATTATTGCACCGTTGTCCATCAAAAAGTTCATTCCAAGAATTACGTCGCAGGAGCAGTTTGGCAGAATGACGAACGCCGCAGGGTACGTTGTGCTGTCTATGGTGACGCGCGATGTGCACGTTCCACTTGGTCGTCACGAGGTGGCCCTCCTGCTGTGCGTCTGCGCGGACCGTCCCATCTGGTCATAACTTTCTTCAGTTTAGACGCAAATGGTCCGCTCATTACCGAATAGTAAGCTCCCGTGTCTACGAGGGCGACTACGTCAAAGCCGTCGATGGACACCTTGACGTCAGATGCAGTCTTCCTCGAGTTCCGGGTTCGTCGGGGCGTCGTATCTCTGCTTGTACGTGTTGACGGTCGGGCAGTGTGCATCGTCGTTGTCGTCGTCTTCTCAACGGACGTCTCGGTCAGGTCGGGTACGCGTCGCGCCGTGTAGCTGTCGTCGTGTTCAGGAGTCTCGTCAGGGCTAGGTCGGGTCGTCGGGATGAGGGCATGTCGTGAATGATGGTCTTCAGCGAGTCGCTGCGTCGTTGGAGGGTTTTCATTTTTCCGCCGTTGTGCAACTTTACCTCCCGAAGTTGCTGCTTTTAGTTTCCCCCGCATGGGCTGGGGGACCTTCCACGTGAGAAGTAGCAGTGCTGCGGCGGTTCGGTGACTGAGACGGGTAGGGCGACGGTGAACGGTTGAAGCGTTCTGGTCCTCGGTTGGTGTTGGAGAGGTATTCTTCGATCTCAGCAGGGCGCTGGCCGCATCGGGGGCGTGGGGCGTCGACGGAGAACCCTCGCAAACCGAGCCTCTTGTAGAGACAGCGACGGTAGATGTGGTCGGCCTCTCCACAGTGGTAGCACAGCGGGCGATTATCGGGCGTTCGCCACACGTCGGTCTTCCTTGGCGTCTGGTATTGGTCTACAGGGCGTCGGGCGGGCGGCATTGGACGGCGGTATGGCTCGGCCTCTTGACGACGGGTTGGAGCAGGGCGGGGTTGACGAAAAGCCGAGGAGTAGGTCATGGCTTGTGGTTCGCGGGGTGCTTCCGGCGGCGTAGAAGTTCCCAGTGCGTTTTGGACTTCTCGGATTACGTCGGTCAGGGAAGCCACTTGAGGTTGCGGCGTCGTTGGAAAAAGCTTCCGAAGCTCCTCCCTGACCACTGCTCGGATGGTCTCTCGCAATGTATCGGAGCTTCCATTTGCGGCACCGATGGTCTCCGAGAACAGCGCGTTGACAGGGCGGTCGTACTGCCTCGTTCGAATTTCTAGCGTCTTCTCCATCGCGGCCGCCTCAGACGCGAATTCCGCCACTGTCTTCGGAGGGTTACGGACTAGACAAGCAAAAAGCTCTTGCCTCACTACTCGCATTAGAAACCTGAGCTTCTTTTCCTCCGTCATTTCAGGGTCCGCACGACGAAACAGTCGCTTCATCTCCTCAACGAAAATCACGACTCCTTCGTTGGGGTGCTGCGTATGAGTTTCAAGCAAAAGCGCTGCTCGCTCTTTTCTCACCACAGTAGTGAAGGTCTTAAGGAACTCCCTCTTGAATTGAGTCCAGTCGGTCAAAGAGCTCTCATGGTTCTCGAACCAAGTTCGAGCAGCATCTTCTAAGTAAAAGAAGACATGCCGGAAAGTTTCTTCGTCGTCCCACCTGTTGAAGATGCGGACGCGCTCCAGCTTCTCCAACCATTCTTCGGGGTCTTCAGCGGGGGCTCCCCGGAACGATGGCGGTTCTCGGGGCTGCTGCAGGATGATTGGCGACGTTGTTTCTTGCACCATGGTGTTGGTTGCAGCGTTCCTTCTCTTGGGCCCTTCTGGCAGAAGACCGAACTCGGGTAGCAATCCTTGCAGTCGGAGGCTTTCTCTGGTTGGACTGGCTTGCCGGCTTCGAGATGTCGTAGAGAGCATAAAGGCTTAGTACCCCGCATCTCCACCAGATATCGCAAAGACAAGGACAATGCAGTTGTCTTGAATGAGAAACACGTTTATTGGAGCGAACTTGTGCTCCCCTAACAACTCAAAAGAAAACAAAGGCGGCGAAGCAGCGGTCAACAAAGTGACTTGCACAGGCGAGTGTCGTCGAATCGAATGCTCCGGCGTCCGCACTGCAGGCTTTTTATCTTTCGGCGCGCGTGGTTCTCGAAACGTCGATTCACATCGAGAACATAGTAGATCCAAGAAGATTATTCTGGGCTGTTCACGTTAGATCGGAATGCTCTCCCTATCACGACAGATAACACATGCGGCACAGAAAGAAAGAATGGAACACGCGCTTTTGTAGTGTCTTCTTTTATGTCTGGATTTAGGCCCAGTATACAGGTTAAAAAAACGTATTTTAAACTTCAAATTTAAGAACGGTTACTTGTTATCGATTGGTCTTGCTTCGGTGAAGTGAAATCAAGAGCAAGTGTTGTGTACGTTAGAAGAACGTTAGTCATAGTCGGTGAAAAAAAAACAATTTTTTTTCAGGAAAACATAGTCATCCCCTGATCTCGGCTCTTTGATTAGTGGGCTACCTACGTAGATTTCTTCAATGCCTTAGACCCTTCGTCGAAAAACATTCCTAAGGATTAGTGTAACATTTCAGGCCAGGATAATGTTCTAAAACTGTCGGTAGATTTTTCCTTCCATTCATCCCATGTTCACGCCAAGCAAAAAAATAATTTCAGCAGCCCCACACCAGCACTACGCAATAGTAAAGGTTTACACATTTTACAATGTCATCATGTGGTATGCTGAAATGCAGGCCTGGGATTTCTTCGCAAATACATTGTAATTAGAAAATTTTACGTCAAGGTGGCCTCGGATGATGTAACATGGCGTCGTTCGACACCCCAAAGTGTTTGATAAATTTAAACTCCTCCGCTGCATCCTATAAAGCCTCAATCAAACAGTACTATGAAGGCAAGGAGCGCGCCCTTTGGTGGCGATTGTAGCATGCGCCGGCGTGTTGTTTCCAATGGTATTCACGCTACATAAGGCTGTGGACGTGGGTATTCATGTGTGCAAAACCCGGTACGCGCTTACCTGACGTATCCATTGGCTGCAAGGTGTAATGTGGCTGCGAATGCAGGCACACAGGAGTGTTTGCAAACTTCATTTGGACACTCAGACGCATGGGTATTCTTCCGTCGTTACGTTAGGCGTAAAAATACGCCGGGAGGTGCAACGCCATCAAGTGGCACTCGCAGCTTCACGTGGACATTTAAGGCGCGGCTTGGAACATTGTTAGGCTCAATGGCGGGGCTACCAAGCGATAAGCGTGTCTGTATGACCAAAGCATGTTTGTCAAAGCTTTTAGTCTCAGTGACAGAGATGTGAATGACGCAACGGGAAAGAAAGGGACCATGCTATTGGTGATGATGGGGATCAGATGAAACCCGAATTCCGCATGTGATGCGCCGAGATTTTCACTACTACGCAGCTTCACACAGGGGCGCAACAATCACTGGCTAGCTAGCAGGATATGTGCGACGCCCACAATACTAGAATATTGGTTTGGCAATTGGAGACTCACACTTTCCCATTTAAAGCTGCTACCTGCTATGGTATCCAAAGAGTTTTTAGTGTATTTTACATATGTCGTCGTAACAGTTTATCAACCAGATAGAAAACGGTTTTTGTTGTCATGTTTGTTATTAGCGCGTTAGCGCCTTGACAACAGCATGCTTCCAGACACCTTGTAGCGTAATGTTGGTATTGACGCGTTTGGTGATACTGGCCTCCGTGCGATTTGTGTTTGTGCCTTCCCATGGGCGCCAAAGGTGTGCTGGTAGCTGCTTTCGTTATCACTCTACACGTGCGAAAGGCGTTCTGTTAACTTGATGCGCTGGCTTTGCCGAAACGGCCGTGGTACCCCTACATTAAACATTACTCAATCAAAGCACAAATTGAAATATTTATCCCAAGTGCTCAGAATATTTGTATTTTATTGATGTACAACGTGTGCGGTACTTGCTTTTACGCGTCGCTAACCGTGACTCGTGAGGAACAACCTTGGTACAATTGGAATTTCACTGCAGGGTGAATAGACGGTGGGGCATTCGCGAGGACATATCATCAAAAGGTGTCATGAAAACGATGTCGCAAAATGGTTATTGTAGAAAGACGTGCGAGCAATCGCATCTTAAAGCTTTCCAACTGAAGCAAGCATTAAAAACAATGTGGGAGAAGTTAAACAAAAATAAAAAGGTAACCCTCTTTACGCTTACTGCAATAATAAAGCTCTTTCGAGTGAAAGCTCCTCAATCTGCGATTTTTTAAGGCACATTTGCTACACAGCGTCGCCCAATGGCTTCCCAAGATTTCTTTTTGCTTATGCCATCGGTGCTGCTTGGCCAGCTTGACATTACCTAGGTTTATAAGCTGGGTAGCCTAATGTGACCAATTATACCCACAAGGAAAATTTTTATCCTTGTGTGCGCCATTGTGACTAATAATGTACTGCATGTCTTTAACTGTACCGGCTTTCTTATTATTCTTTTTCCGTTTCCACTGTCTGTGCATGCCTTTTTTCTGTTTCTATCCGAGCCTGAGAACTTGAACAGCTTCTTTTATCCTGGCAGCATCCGGTGATTTGTTTTTTTTTCACGTGCCTCTTTATGTCTAGGTTTTGTGAATACGTTTATTCATGCGTTTAACAACTCTGTGACTGCAGACTTTGTAATTGGGATTTGGGTGCCTTGTCCAGCTGCGCCTGAAGCCTTTTTTCTCACATCCTCACGTTTATCTTCGCAAACAAGGAATGGAGTGTCTATGTTTATGTATGTTTATAAGACTGAACATGAAAAATATTGTCAAGCACAGTAATTTGTAGAACCAAGCATTGCGCGCTTATTCTGAGTTGATTCTTGATTTAACTGAGCTCTGATTGTGAATTTTGGTAAGCATGAGCAGCACAGACCTGATTGGTGTCAGAGCGCTTTATGTTTATTTTATTATTGATATCGCTGAAAGGTGGCAATAATTATGCGAAGTTGAACTTCACAATGGCGTAGTAAAGTAAATACCGGACAACTCTACCGGGAACTCTATTACAGCGCAGCCACAGTGGTGCTCAACAGCTGAATGTCCCAAGTCTACACACGGCCTGCTACTCGGGCATCGAGGGCACGGTGAAGAACTTGGCCTCCAATGGGATGGACCTCGAGGAAGAAGACAGAAATGGCGACAGGCCCATTCACTACGCTTCTTGTGGGTGAGTCAACTGTGTTTACTTTTTGATAGCAAATTTTTAATATCCATTTGCGTAGAGTTTGCCACCTATACAGTGTGTGAGAAGGAGAAGAGACTCCCAGGCCTGAAGGCACCGGAGTATCGTTCGGAAACGTGGGGATTGAGAACGCAAAACCAAGGGAGGGGAAAGAAATCGAATGGTGTACCGCATAAGGGAATCGGCTCAGAAAAGTGGTTGGGATAGGAAAGGGGATAACTATGGCATTGAAAAGGGGTCAGCAAGGAATAGATCTACCACCAGCGACCACCTTCCCGGGAACGGGCCCAACATCAGCGTAGCGTTTAGTTCGATTTTTTTTTTTTTTTTTCGTTTAATACCGCACAAAATTGTACATTCAGTTGCTTCTGCAAAAAGTACAATTATACCAAAATAACGTTAGGCTTATAAAGAGAATATTAACACTCATTCCAGTTGCATTTTGTGCTGGAACAATGTCTTGTAGTCAGTATTACTTGACTACTGCTATTTCTTGATCTTCTCCCTCTTCCTCCAGACTTGTAACACTTGAATACGTCGTGACAGACGATGAAATCAAGAGCACAGCTGATGTAACGCAGAGAAGCTTCAGCGTTGTCTTTAGTCATGTCGTATTTTTATTATTACCTGGCTCTGCATAGAACTTGGCCGTTTTCTTGCTGTGTTGTTTATAATTTACTCGCATTATTCGCAGTTGAGGACAGCAATTGCGCAAGTTGTAATAACAAAACGCTGTGCTTCAGTTGCGTCGACCGAGCTTTGACGCCTTAATAAATATTCCTGAATGTGCTTGAACAATTTTTGTTCTATGAGCATAGGATGTTGTAATAGCGTCCTTTATAGAGCAGTGCCAAAAAACGTATGACGCAGAGATGGTCAGGCTGGTGGAAACGCTGTTCGGTTGCACCAATTGGCCTTACAATCCCACGATGCTCCCGATCATATCTGCCTCAAATGTTGTTATCTGTATGCGGCAGTACACTGTGACTGACGGTATAATGGCTTGCACGTTTACGTCACTTCTGCCCGCTCGTAGTTACAAAATGCGTTATTTTTAATACCATGTTGGAGCACAGAATCGGGCCGCTTCGCTATGGTGTGTGTACGTTTCTCGGCTGAATGCATTTCAGGCTTACCGCTTTCCAAGATTTGGGCCAGCTTCCGAACCATTTGAGTCCTCTCCGCGGCGTATCGTGTGCAGCTGATAGGATCAGCCCGCGCACGCTACGAGGAAAAGAGTCGGATGTGCGACCGCGTGGATCCCTACACGCTGTGGCCGGGACTAACACCGTGACCGATGTTGCCGAGTTTCCCGAAGTGACGCACGGAGACATCGTGAACTATCTTGTTTACTCTCCAGTTTTGTGACCTGTCTGATTTTCATTTTCGTTCTCGTCAACTTCGTCGCTATCTGGAACGGTTGCAACGTCGTCGCCGTAGCTGGGGTCCATCGGCTGCGTCGCGCGGTCTCAGCGGTCTTTTTCCCTGTACGCCCCTTTTTCGATCGTTCGTAACGATCGGTACAACGAGCTTTGGTGCCGTAGCCAAGCGCAAGCGACGGCACCCAGTCACGGTATGCCTCGTCCTAAATCTTGGCTGGCTGTAGACGTTTCTGGCTTACCTGTCACAAAGTGGGCACCGCAGACTGGAATGTTACGGCTGCTGGGATCGAGATCGGCACGTTTTATGCGTGATAGCCACAGGCTTTCCCGTCTCCCACTGAGGTCTTTCGTCCGCTCACACTGATTTGATACAACTTTCGGTAGACGAAATAGGCTGCTGTTCGCCGATTTCTCCCTCGAATTCGACTAGCTACGGTTCGAGCAGCCGACAACAGCGCACAACACCATTGTGGAAACGCCGTCCAGTCTCTGCCGTTTCCACAACCGCGCGGAGACAGCGCCGTGTAGGGTATCCGCGGAGTCGGCGGTGCTCCAGTACGAAGATTATGCATCCCAGCATTCCCCGTTGTGACGTCGGTGCAAGGCATGTATAAACTGCTTCGCCTTCGACAAAGCACCTTGGTGTCCCATCGGCAAGGGAAAAGATGGTCTGAAGAGACATTATAAATAAATAAATAAAAGGCCCGGATTGGCTTTTTCCTCCAGACGCGCGCTTACGGGACGTCCCGATCATCGTCCCGTCCTCCATTTTGGATACCCAGTCGTGCCACCTATATTCGCTGGAAAGTGCGAATACAGCCGTATCATTTACGTTAGGCAAGAAACGCACTGCACCATCTTTCCCTCACAGACATCCCCACACATCTCTCAAGAATTTTACCGCCGTGTCCTTCCGTGCATATAGTGCAGGGAATCAAAAAATAAGTAAGCGCCATTTAATAACCACGCTGAGCTTTAACTTGGACCTGGATGATTGGTATTCCTCGTTCCTGAAAGCCATTGTCTTTTGCGGCTCCTCTTCTCTCGGTTAATAGCATTAGCTGGTCGTTGGGATCTCGGTTTATTAGCAGGGCCTCCAATGGTCGGCCATATGCAGATCGAAGCCCTTGACGAAGCTGGCTGTTTTTTGCACTTCAACTCCATTTGGTGCACGGAGAGTGGCAAAACTTGTCGGCAGTACTTGCATTTTCTTGAGAAAGAACTCTAGGACATTGCAGGGTACTAATGGATAAGTGAGCGTCCTTAAAAATTGTTCCTGAGCGAACCACTTTTTCGTTAGCGCGCAAACCTTACACGAATTACTATGTTGTCTATTTTGTTTACCACCAACTAAAAAGTCCGAAAGACTGAACGGAGCAGTAGCGGGAAGCTACCTCGGAAATCCGAAGCAAACCACAAGGTGCTTGTTTAGAGCACGTTCGCGAGGCATCGCGAGTGTGTACATTGGGTACATTGGGAGCACGCTTGACCTATGGTATTGTAAGGAAAGAAGCAGGCTTTAACAAACAACGCAGTAAAGAATTTTGAAATTTTTAAGTCTGCGAAATCCTTCAACTGAATTTCCAAACTGTGACAGCATTTATGTCGATCCTTTAAGTGACCGTAAAGGAAGGCAGTTCTCTTTTTTTGAGCCTTACGAAAAATAAGTGCTGCTGCGATCTGCAAGGTAGTGTAATAACAGAATTCCGTGTATACTACAAAACCGAGCCACTCATTTGCTTTTGCACCACACCAGGTTTACTGAAGAGTTATCGACAAGGCGACGTTGCACCTGTTAAGTTGTAAATGGGAAACGTGAAATTGTGTGCAAGAAGGAAAATAAAGCAAGCAGATTTGTTTCTTTTAGGCATCACATTTATCATATTTATGCCCAAAGAGACGAAGTGGGCGTATTCTCAATATCATTTATAGGGCACAATAATTAACTAAACCGGCGAATACTGCTCTTTTTAGCAAATTCAAATTCAAAAAGGAAGTTTTCACGCCCCGAGACTTCACCTTGGATAAAATAAATGCCGTCGTGTGAGGGTTAAAGTCAGTTCTGAACATCTGGTTATCTGTATAAGCTTGACTACCGCCTGGTGGCGGGCTAGTTAGTTATATATCGTGGTTCGACTGGGCTGGTCAAAACACACGACGGACGAAAACAGACATACACTTGACGTATAGACTGCGCACTGACAACTGACAATTGAATATTTAATTAGAAATGACAACACTTATATACAAGAAAAGCAAGCCGAATGTAACGGAAAAAGAAATTACGAGATGCCCAAAAAGGAAGGGGAAGTGACCATTAGTAGGAATAAACATTAAACGATGGCACGTGCTGGTTCCCAATGTTTGCACCAAAAATTACATTTCACGCTTGGTAAGTGTGATAGAAGGGGAGCTGAAACATTCTCCCTCATGCCCGGAACATTGCAAATGCCTCGAAGATCTCCCGTCTGAGCACATGTTTTCAACTTAACAAAATGGTTGTTTTATCGAACTGGGCTTCGCATTTGCACCTCACACAGTGCGGGGCCAAATTCCCTGCGGCAGCTATATGCTGGCACGCATATCTGTGCTCTCTTAGCCTTTCGTTGATGCATCGGCCTGTTTGGCCGATGTAATAACGACCGCAATTCAGCGGGATCTTATAGACGACACCTTGGACACAAATGTCAAATTCGCGCGTCTGCAGGACCTTACATGTTCTCTTGGACGCACCGCTTTCTGTTATTGCCTAGACAGTCCTGCACATCCCAGCAAGTTTTAATGCTTCCGTAAAGACTACAGGGACGTCATGTTTCCCCCCAACTTTTTTAAGCGGTGTGAGATGCCATGAACATACTTAAATACAACAGCTCGGCTCCTAATCCTCGCTCTTTCCTTCCCGACGTCCTTTTCCTTCACATTTGTCTTCAGCACTTTCTCTGACACCGAGACTATAAAGAATCGTGGTACCCACTTGTTTTTAGCCGGCAAACATGGTTGCAAATGCTTTCTTCGATGCGGTGATGGCAGGATATCGTAACTGCTTGCGATAGACATGAAAACGCAATACCACGCTTCGTTAACTTAGAGTTTGCTGAGTCATATGGAAGTAATACTTTTTGAAACCTGGTGTGATACCACCAGCACGTCTATCCTTTACTATTCACGGGGCAATAATCCAAGAACTGTAACTGGTTATCTGCGGGAATTTCGAATGTATACTCCACGCCGAGATTCGCAGCTCTAAAACGATCCGAAATATATGCTGCAACGCTATCAATGTTGCTGCTAGACGGTAGGCAAAATAAAAATCATCCACGTAGCGAAAGCATTTCAAAACATGATACTCTTTCAGTGATTTTTCCAGAAATTATCACCACTAGCAAGATACAAATCACAGAGCACGGGAGCAACGCAGGAACCGATCGTCACGCCATTTTTTTGTGAAAAACACCGACCCCTGGTGGACAATGTACAAGGAGTGCATATAAATCTTCAGAAGACTTATGAAGTTAGCTGTCATTATGCCGACCTCATTTTGGAACTTCACATTGCCGTTGGTCTCAATGCTATGCTCAACTGCTAACACCTTATCTTGGCGAACACTGTAAAACAAGTCCTGCACGTCAATTGAAAACCACGTCGTGCCAATGTTCTCAGTCGGAAATTCCACCACTTCACTAGCGTTCTGTATCAGGAAAGGGTAATGTGCAGGCACCTTTATAGGTCGCTTTGCAGGAAGGATGCCACTACATTTCGCCAGGTGCCCCTGTCGTTCACAATTGTTCTGAAAGGTGCCCCTTGCTTATGCACCTTCAACGTGAAGAAAGGAGGACGGATCACGTCAGTGGGTTTCATTAGATTCACAGCAAGGCGATCCAGTCCAAACTCATTGCAGAGTTTTTCCGTGAAAGACCGCTTCTTTTTGAGGCACTTTTCCTTTAGCTCAGGTTCTTGCAGGAAATTCTTGGCGATGGCCGCTGCCGCCTTTTCGTGGTACTGGAAGATCTTCCAGGACAGCAAAATTCCCAATTTTGTCAGACGGCAAGAGTCTGAGGCCATTGCTGTTGAGGCATTGAACACTCTCTTTAATATTTTAGCCTGTATTTCTTGCCTTAGGTTTAAGGCCAATCACACACTCAACGAAGCACCACAAGATGGCAAGGAAGCCTGTGTGGCTGGAGGAGTTTATTGCGTGATTGCCCGGACACCGTTTGCGAGAAATCCAAGGTCCACTATGAAAAAGATTGTTGAATGCTTCCATAGCAATGGCCTCAGGCTCTTGTAGTTTGACAAAGCTCTGAATTTTTCTGTCCTGGGGGAGTCCCAGTACCAAGAAAAGGCAGCATAGGCTATCTCCATGAATTTCCAGCAAGAACCTGAGGTAAACAAAAAGTGACTCAAAAAAAAGCGGTCTTCCACGAAAACGCTCTTCAATGAGTTGGGACTGGACCGCCTGGCTAAGGATATCGAAAAAACTATTGAAGTTAGCCATCGACCTTTCTTAACGTTGAAGGTTGACAGGAAAGGGACACCTTTCGGAACAACTGTGGGAGAGAGGGGCATCTGGTAAAGTATAGTGGTGTCGTTCCTGCAAAGGAACTTAAAAAGTTGCCTCTAGACGACCCTTTCCTTATACGGAACTCTACTGATGTGGTGGAATTTCTGACCGACAACACTGGCATGAAGTGGTTTTCAGTTAACCTGCAGGACCTGTTGATAGGTGTTGGAGATAGGTGTTGTTCACAGTTGAGCATAGCTTTTATACCTACGGCAATGTGACGTTCAAAAATGAGGTCAACATAACCTCAGCTGACTTCGTGAGTCTTCTGAAGATTTACATGCAATGCTTGTACATCGTCCACCAAGGGTCCGTTCTTTCCGAAAAAGATGGAATGCCGACCGGGTTATGCATTGCTCGGGTACTCGTTATTTGTTATTCGCTGGGGTTGCTGGAAAAATCACTGAAGGAGTATCATGTTTCGAAATGCTTTCGCTACGTGAAGGGATTTTTTTTTTTGCCTACAGTCTTCCAGCATCATTCATAGTGTTGCAGGATATATTCTGGATCGTTTTACAGCAGCGGATCACGGCGTGAAGCTTACATTCGAAATTCCCGCAGATAACCAGTTACAGTTCTCGTATTTGAGCATCACGAATAGTGACGGACACACGTGCTGGTCTGATCGTACCGTGTCTCAAAAAGGATTACTTCCATATGACTCAGCACACTCTAAGTTAACGAAGCGTGGTATTGCGTATTTATGTCTATCGCAAGCAGTTACGAAATCCTGCCATCACCGCATCAAAGAAAGCCTTTGCAAACAAGTTTGCCGGTGAAAAAGAAGTGGGTGCCGCAATGTTGTAATAGTCTCGGTGTCAGAGAAAGTGTTCACGACAAATGTGAAGGGAAAGGACGTCGGGAAGGAAAGAGCGAGGATTAGGAGCCGACGTGCTGTCCTGAAGCATGTTTGGCGTGTCACACCGGCTAAAAAAATCGGGGGTAAACATGACGTCCCTCTAGTTTTTATGCCGTCATTATACCTTGGTGGGATGTACAGGGCTGTCGAGGCAAGAACGGAAAGCTGTTCGTCCAAGACAACATTTAAGGTCCTGCACACGACCAAATTTGTCAGTTGTGTCCACGGTGTCCTCTATAAGATCCCGCTGGATTGCGCTCGTTATTACATCGGCCAATCAGGCCGATGCATCAACGAAAGGCTAAGAGAGCACATATATGCGTGCGAGCAGCTAGTTGCCGCAGGGAATTTTACCGCGCACTCTGTGACGTGCAAATGCTAAGCCCAGTTCAATAAAACAACCATTTTGTTAAGATCAAAAGATGCACTCAGACGGGAGATCTTTGAGGCATTTGCAATGTGTCCGGGTGCGAGGGTGAATGTGTCAGCTCCCCTTCTATCACACGTACCAACCGTGAAATGGAATTTTTGGAGCAAACATTGTGAACCCGCATGTGGCCCCGTAAACGTTTGTTCCCACTAATCGTCACTTCCCCTCTCTTCTTTGGCATCTCGTAATTTCTTTTCTATTACATTTTGTTTGCTTTTCTTGTTTATAAGTGCTGTCATTTCAATTTGAATACACAGTTGTCAGTGCACAGTCTATACGTCAAGTGCATGTCCTTTTCAGTCTGTCGTGGGTTCTAACCACCGGAGTCGAACAAACGGTTATCTATAACATGCGCTGTAATTTCGCCACACCCACATTATCGTCTTCCGCCTTCATAAAAAAAAACCTTTTCCGCGTATCTGTTCGCGTCGCCACAAATTGCGCCGAAAGACAATAGGCTTTTTTGTTGCGTTTTGTTTCTGTCGGACAGAGCAAGGTAACGGAAATGAAAAATAGGATGAATCACGGAGCAGCTGTGGGTCAACGGGAGATGAGGAAGACGAAGACCAGAGGAAGCCATATGCATTAACAGTGGTCTGGTGTAAATATATATTCTCTCTTTTTATTGGTGCTTTGAACTCCTTTCTTCGACAATTTATTGTGCCGAAACCTGGAACAAAGTGGGAGCCACCAAGCCAACGGATCATAGACCAAGCAGAGTGAAACCGGCAATGGTGTCCGCAATGCGAACGAGGCCTCCAAGGCCGCATCATGGAGAAGCTGATTGTAAAGCAAATGGCTCGTTGTCGACAGAACATACAGCTTATCAATGAAGGCAGGGCTTGGATACTAACAACTTTGAGACCTTGGGTAAGCTCATGGAGTGGCTGGACTCCAACAATAAAGAACTGAGCAAGCTGAAGCCGACCCTAAAGGAGCACTACCGGAGAGTTCGCTGGAGTGTTCGTTTCAGTGATGGCATACAAAGACGCCGCCAAGGGCATGCTGGAACGCCTAAGGGCAAAGGAGATATCGCTAAGGAGTGATAAATGCCTGCCACTTAGTTTTTAGCGCTCTAAGGCAGCGCCTTCTCTCCCAGTCCTTGACCCCACCGTATTTTGTGGTGGGTCTTCAGGGTGACGAGCGTCATCACCATGGGAGCTCTTTGAAGCTCCAGACACTGCAGCTCCAAACTGTCAACGGAAAGTTCTGCCAGTGGCTGTGCTTTTGGACGCCGTTTAAAGCAGCAGTTCTTGAAATCCCGAGACTGAACAGTAAAGAGAATTTCACTACCTTAAGTCGCTTCCGGGTGGGCAAGGTGCTGCATTCGTTGCTGGGCTACAACCAACGTAAGACTGCTCTCTAGACGCTGCGGAAATTCTTTTTCAACGCTTCGGTGACACATGGCAAATTGGGGAGGACCATCTAGCACATCTTCGATCGCTTCCTTCAGTTGTCCCGGCCACTGACGCCGGCGCATTATGCAGACTCCTAGACCACGCGCAATGACATGTGCGCGGATTGGCAGCGCTGAAGGATTCTTCAGCTACAAAGTCAAGTATGCTGACGGACATTCTCCTTAGGTGACTACCATCTGATATCGTCGTTGTATACCACCCAAAAATAGCCCATACCTTGCTCAGCTCAAGGCCTACAGTGAAAGATTTGCGCACTGGCGGAGCAACTGCTTCGGCCACGTCCTTCGATGATGAGCTTCGTAGGCATTTGGCGCACCGTCAGATTGAAGTAGAGTGCAAAGAGACAACTAGGCCCGGCATCACAAATGAAAACTCACACGAAACCAGATGATGCAACGAAAATTTATGCATGCCTGCCAAACGCAGCTGTACGAACGTTTAGTTTCGCATACGAGTCAATGTGTCTATTTTGTGACTTATTCAAACCCCCCACAGAACTATGCGATGGAAGCACGTGTCACAAGGATAAATTGAAAAGATTGGCAGCTAAAGGTGGTGTTTTCGTTGCACCGCAAGAGGACAATTTTTTGACATTGTAGCCGTGACATGAAATGCGGGAACTGCACATGTAGACATGTGACATTGCTGTGCTATACACCCCGGCAGCACAGCGGAACGTACAGATTAGGGAAACTGGACGCTAGCAACCTAAACTGCCATACTCGGCCAATTCTCGACACAGAAGTACTGCTGCCGACGTGCACGCTTTCGTTTTATGTAAATAAACAATGTGGGTAGATCCGTCGTATAGTGGATTGCGGACATAAGCGCTCCTTCATACGCAAAGATAACTCCTGTACCCTTCGTCTGCGGGAGCTTGGGAGAATATGTTTCCGCCTGTACGTGTCCCGGAAAGATAAATAATCAAAAAGAGATGGTGACGTAGTGCAAGTGTTCGTGCAGATTCAGTACAGCGGCGAAATGTTTCCTGCACAAGGAGTTCAAGTTCCGTTCATTGGCAAGGACATAGTGAAAATACCCCCCTGAGAGTGACTTCAAATCTTCGGCCAGGCATGGCTGGCGTACCTGGGAATCGCCTTCTGCTCGTACCCCATTACCTTTGGAAGGCTATGGCAGGGGAGGAAGAAGACTGGTTTAGTCACAATAAACTCGGTCTTCAGTCGTTTTTTTCGGCATTCACATCTGCGCCCAGCTCATCGGATCTCGAGTCAAATGTCGCCCTGTTGTGACCGAGCACCAGATACGACGCGGTGGGCGAAGTTGTCGAGCGATTCCGGGATATTGGTAGTACAAAAAGCAAAGATAAAGGCACCAGATGGGCAAAACTAAACGAGCGTATCTTCTAAACCCTGCAAATGCGATGACAGCGCATATTCAACGCCGCAAAACCGACATCAAGCTTGAAACAGACGCAGGCACGATTATCAAATTGATGACCACCTGAAGAAACCAGCCAAAGCCACAGGGCCCCGGTCAAAAGGTGGGGCACTTGGAGAAATTACAAAAGCCAAGGTACGCTATCTTCACCAGTTGAGACTCGGTGCCCCCGGCAGAAACGCTCCGTACCTGAAGCGAGCCAATTTTGGAGCAGGGAAGAGTCTCGATAGAGAATTTTAACCTCCCCAGCCCAAAGCAAAATGAAGAAACCGCAAAGAGGTGAGATGGGGACGTAGGATTTGCCTTCCAGAAGCACAAGCGACAGGAAGAAGTTCAAGAGCGGTATGGTTCTCAGGATAAATATGTTTCTGCGAAAACCGAACTTCGTTCCCTAGACAACAAAGATTGGCAGAATCGTCGAGGGGTGCCTGGGCACTCGAAATCGGCTCAAAGGCTGCACGGGAAATTTATGATAGATCAAAGGTGAGAACTTGCTAACCCATGTGTTTGTGAGGTGGGAAGGATGTTGCACTTTAATCTGTCGGACACAGTAAAGTAACGGAAATGAAGAAGAGGATGAATCACGGGGCAGCTATACGTCGACCCAAGATAAGAAAGACAAGGATCATCGGAAGTTATGTTAAATATTATCGGTTTAACAGAAATACAGTTATTCATTCTTTTTCTGTCGCCATGAACTCTTGCCTTAAACGAGGCCTCTTACGCCCATTCCACGTAACTGCGTCTCGTGTCTCGTGAGCCTAGTTCCTACGCTCTTTCCCTCCTGTCCCGGCTCTCCAAATGGAGATTGTCTGAATTCAATTAAATTTCCTGCGCTCCCACTGCTGGCGTGGCATCTATTTTGAAATTCTTGGACTTTATTGCTGAAGTCATGAGCACGAGACTTCGACGTGAGCCTCTTTTGTTTCTAGCACTGAAATCTTCTTTTAACGGCCACCTCACAATTTACGTACTTATAGAAATTTAAGTAATATTACATTGATTATGTCACTTATGTAGTGATGTTTTGCCTCAAATGTGCCTGTTTTCTTTTTCGGGAACCCTTGTTGACAAATATGAAGCCACTGTCTATATTTAGTACGTTGGAAATGTTTTGTCTAGATAAACCTCTCGTTCAAGCATTGGTTTACTTTTTCCAGGGTAGCTGAATCGAGCTACAGACACACAGACACACATACCAAGCATTTTGTATTAGAGTAGCCCAAGAAAACAAATATCATCTTAAAAACGGCATCCGCAGCCGAGATATAGGCTGTATCCTTGGGCACAGCTGCAGAACTTAGCCATTCATCAACCGTTGCAGGCGTTCTTTTTTATTTGCCGGAGTTGAAGCAGTCGAGAAAATTCCAGGTTGTCGGAGTAATGTATTACTTGTGTCTTCTTTTTTGCTGCTTTCTTGTCTTTTTAGCAATGAACCAGGGATTATAACTTTGCTGCTCAGCTTAGGAGTCGACATTAATGCCCGGAACAAGAGAAACCGCACTGCCCTCCATATTGCGGTGGACAAGAAGTTCGTTGATTGCGTGCGCGTTCTTGTAGGGTCTCCTCAGCTGGACGTCAACATTCAAGTACGGTTGCTTATTCATTTTACTGCTTACACAAGTTACATGAGTTATACTTTTTTATTACTTGAGATGTTCTGACGAAAATAACCATGCAACATGCAGCAGCGTTAAGGGAAATTGCTGTGATAACTGCCGCAATATTGCTTTGTGGGCCAAAGGTTTTGGCTAATTTAGAAAGTTCTAATTTTTTATAATGTTAACAGTGTCTGTACTTCTATAGATTTATTTTCTATTTGTTCAACTAAAGCCCAGTTTGACGAAGTCACCGAGAAACATGAAGTATTTCCTTAAATCGAAGACTTCGTAAAATTGAGACTTTAATAGTATATTTCATTCGATGTCAAAATGGAGGCGCATCCCAGTAGCAACGATGACACCGTAGTTGCATCGGCCACAGCGCTCGCCTGCGAATAATTTAGCAATGCCTGAATGGCCACCGTGAAATTAACAAGCCAGTCGGGGTTTGCCCAGAAGTCGTCGCAAATCCAGCATACGCGCCAAAACGCAACTCTTTTTGTTGTACCGCTTCCCCGCTGGGCCGAACATTCTTAACTCTCATATCTTTGAACCACGTATAAACAAGGCCTTCCCCAAACTGATCGTGCGGGTGCCCTTGAGGCTATGTTTCTTCGAAGCAGTTTCAGACCAAGTGGCATAGATAAAAAAAATTACACCATCTTCCCGTAGGGGAACCCTGAGTAGTATGTGAAGCAGCCATGGGGTCGACTGAAGTTCCCATTAGTTTTCAGTTCGTCGTTTCCGTTGACGTTCAGCTTCACGTGCCTTCGTTTTATCAGTAGGTTCTTGACGTAGTTTGAATGAGTGAAGGACATAAGGCGCGTTCGTAGTACATGTTCCCGTCTGGGTTTGCAGGGCAGTGGGAAAAGGGCCACGTACTTCCCGTTGCGGCCAGATAGTCACGGGATCAAAACAGGCCGCCGCCTATTTCATTTTATAGTGTACTGCGCTGACGTCAGCCCAAACGCTGACGGGGCTGAAGAGACGCGCATGCGCAGTAGAGGGCGCATGGCGGACAACGACAGCGACAACGAGCGAGGGAGGGACACAGCCCCGAGCATGAGATGCTTCGCATCTAATAGCGTATGTTTCTCTTCAAGATTGTGGAAAAAGTGCTGCCCGGCATGGGCAGCGTATTCCCAAACAATATCCCGTAAGGGCCCAGGACGACCGCCTCTACTCCCCTCAAGCAGCGACGCAGCACCGTGGCGTCACTTCTCTATGTGCGCGACTTCATGCGACATGGATTTTTTCTTCGCCCCACCCCCCTCGTATCGGCTGCTTTGCGGGCGGCCATGGTTTCGCTCCGTGCGCGGGGCTGGCCGGCGGCGCAGGGGAAGCTGAAGCTCATGTGGTAGAAGTTAACCTTTTGTACCTGAGCCCTTGAGCTCTCCGCGCTCTTCTTGGGCGCCTGGAAGTGAAGGCAAAAATTTGTTTTGGTCTTTTGTGGTCGCTCTGCTTCGCGGAGGCCGATGGTTTCGCTCCGAGCGCGAGCCTGGCGTACGCGCTGGGAAGCTCCTCTCCGCTCTCTCTTGCGCGCCTGCAGTCGCTCGTCTCCCATGCTGTTCCTAGTTAAGGTAGCGCTTGGCGCGTTGCTCAAATTGCGCGCGCGGATGGATGCATTTGTACATACATGTAGTTATTGGTTACGTCCCGGAAAGCCACCACTTCCATTGAACTGAAGACAAAAATGTTTTTTTGGTCTTGGGTGGTCCTTTGGACGTCGTACCGAAGCGCAGAACGTTTGCTCTCATTCGGTCGAAGCAGACGCGTACGTCTGTCGCTGGTCTGCTGCGAACATCAGCGAGTGTGTTATTCGCGCATACTCGTGTGTGCTTCGCACTCGCGCAGAACTGCCCATCACAAGGTCCGTTCTCAAAATTGTGGGCGCCATGCGCGTCCCTCGCGCATTCACGCGACTGTCGCACAGCTCATAACTTCTGCTCCATGGATGAGCACGAGCAGCCGTTCGAGGTCGTCAGAAATGACCTTGCGTCAACAGATCATGAGTCTGTGTTCCGCGCGAACCTGCCTGACGAAGTAGCAGTAAACGCCTTCATGGACACGTAGAGCGGGTGCACCAACACTACTTGGATTGTCCAGAAGGATGGGTTACCAGGTACTGAGTTCGCAATTCTAAACACTTCTGAAAGCGTTTATAGCGACAGCGAAATTTAATGCTGACCCCACGTTTTGAAGCTAAGAATACCGAGGCCACGAGCTCGCTAATAGAAATATTTCCGCTCTCCATGGTTTCTTCACTACTAGCCAAAAACAAGCGACGCATTAGAGCCCACCACAGAGCACATGCTTCGCAATAGAACTGACAATAAATCAATATACTCCGATCAGTTTACTTGACTGGAGGGTAACATCAGATCCGTGTTATAGAAGCCACGTTTCAAGCTTACATCATGCAGTAAACACTGTCGCCATTCCAGTTTATGCCGAAAGGCTTTATCCAGAAAATACAATTGTAGGGAGAAAGTGCGACAGAATGGCAGCGGGTAACATCTGACTTGTCAGTGCCTCAAATGTTGCTGTCTTCCGAAGCTGAAACAAGCCATCACTGTCGGAAAATGTCGTGGTTCTGAACTGCGTGAATCGTATCTTATTAGGAAGAACCACACACCCTGCATCAGTGAGTCTTCGCTATCATTGTTTTGGAATGGGTACTGGTTAGCAGGCAATATTTGGAAAATAATAAGGCCTCACTTTTATCAGTTGTGGACACCTTCTATAATATTTTTCGCTTGGGGTATTTTTATGTTTTCAATGAAAACCCATTGAGGCCGCTACGTTTTCCTTCGGACAAATTTGTTGTAAGAAGCACATCTGTGTCGTGCTTCTTGTTACTTGTGCCTAGCTCTTATTGCTGTTTTTTAAGATTACCCTGCGGAAATGACAGCTGCAACAAAAGGCTCACAGCGACTTAGCAAAGCAATATTGCCGTAATGCTTTTTCAAGACAATCACGTAACCAGAACTGGCTCCGGTAACCTTGTATACCGGGTTTTGCGAGCAGTCTTAACTGCGTAATGACCTCACCGGACTTCGCACCAAGGCCATTGCACATCTTGATGCGCTTTTATCGCCGGCCGTATTCTGTCATTGCCTTTTCGGTCTTGGACCTCTTTACAGGACCACCGCGGCAACACACCCTGCCACTATGCTGTTCGAAATGGGCTGCCTACGGAGGCTTTACACATGCTTTTGAAGTATCCGGGTGCGGATTTGACAATTGAGGACGATGAAGGCAGCAACGTACTCCATACGGCTGCTATGGGTGGACACAACTGGTGAGCCTCTACTCTGATTGAGCAAAGTTGCTGCGTGTTTTTTAACACGCTACAGTTCTTTTTTATGCATGCCTGTTTTCACTGGGTTGCATAACTTCGTACTGCAATCCTTTTTACGCTAGGTAGTTGAGGTGAGAGCTCCATTGATATGAACATTGCCATCGTGGTTTCTAGGCTGCGACGGGAATGGCGAAACAAGCCTATGCCTATCTTTTATTTTTGCAGTATCGAATAGAGGCCTTGTGCAGTCTAAGTGATAAGGCCTCTACTAGGTATTGGTGATACACACCTGGAAAAAAACGCATTATGAAACAAACGGTGTCGTGCTATGGTGGGACTCGCTATGGATATCTAATGCTGTAAAAGTAGCGCCAGCCGATGTCGGGATGGTGCCTTTCGCCTCCAATACTCCAAGGTGGTTAAAGAGTTGCGGCAACCCGCCAGCACACCACGACTAATTGTTCACGTGGTGTAAACGCCAATACAGCACTGAAGTTGTTCGTATTTCTTGGTAGCGCGAGCTCGCAATAAACGTTTCAAAGCGTTGGTAAAAGAGACATGGTCTAAGAGTGTACACTGTTTTGTATTTAGGAACCCGTAAAAATTGTGTATTAATGTATTTTCATTTTGTATCTCTCTCGATAGTGCGGTGGAGCAAATACTGTTAGCAAACCCAGATCTCCTCAACATCAAACAGGCGAACGGCTGGGCTGCACTGCATATTGCCGCATCACGCCACCATTTCCATGTCGTGAAAACCTTGCTTAGTCAGGTATTGTATATCTAGGCAATCTTAGTGATACTTCTGGAAGAAATGAGTTACTTTATTTTGGAAAAATGCCAATTACGGATATTTAAGGGATTCACGTAGAAGCAAGTCGAACTATACTACCAGTTCAGGAGCTCGAATTCAGCTTCACCAGAGGAGGCCCCACAATGCATCGAAACGCACTCAGTGCATCTAGACGTGCCTCTAGTGCCCGTTGATGTAGGCCCGGCCAGAAAATGTGCAATGTCATTCTGCGAGGCCAAAAGGTGCCGTGACAATTTATAGCTCCACAAACGGAAGGTATGTAAAAAGTACCCACACCGCGAGCGCTCTACATGTAAGAATTTCTTCAATTCTGCGTGAAGTTGGGTGCTGTAAATCTTCACTTTAGGTGACCAACGCACGCAGCACTCACTTCTACTTTGCGAAAATCTAGTTTTGATCATAACTATTACGTCTTACCTCAGACTCTGCACACTAAGTTTCTTCAAGATATAAAGTAGGCTTATTGTTTCAATTTAAAAACGAACAAACTTATAATTGTGAGATATGTTCTCGCGTTTTGTTTTTAGCATCTGATTTCAGTACAGTCGTAGAAAAAGCGTTATGCAATAACGAAGATCAGACAAACTTAATCTCTCAATTTTGAGAGTCGCCACAACACAGACCTTTTGTGGCGATGTTCATCTTCTTCCTGGAGGTGACATAAAAAATATCAAGAAATTTCAAATATTTTTCAATAATTCAAGAAAAATAACAATAATTTATTAGCTGCGGCTCTTCTACTATGTAGAAGCAGCGGGGCTGCTGCGAGTGCAGAAAGGCACGTTTTTCGGGCTCTATAGCGGTGTTCCTTGGCGTCCATGGTTGACATTTTGGGTATAGTGATTTTCTAATATTCTTGGCCAACAGCGACAATATACCTTGCTCGGGTAGAACACCCGAGATTACCTGAGCGTACAGAACATTAAACGCAAAACCTGTGCTCCCGGATGGCTCTGAATAACGATGAAAGAAAGGCGGCAATGAATATTGAATTGTTGGGCTGAGTTCTTTCATAGGCGTTGAAGGTACCCTACAGAACATTCCCCTCTAGCAAGGAAAGGTGGCACCTAAAGCGCTCACGGGACTCCCTCATAAATTCTCTAGGTTTTTGTGCAAATTACCTTTGATTACCTGTGTTAATTCATTTTGAATAAGGGTTCGTGAAATATTTGTAATTTTCGCTTGGTTCCCTCCTGTAGTGCCAGGTGAGGAGTAATTGCGTGCAGCATACAACGACGAGAACTCCATATCTCTCATATCAAGTCAAAATCACAGCCCTTTTAATTGCTGAAAATCAACTCCTGTACTGTGCATCGTTTTCTGCAGCCCAATTGCAAGGTTGACCTTTAAACCCACGAGCACCTAACGCCGCTCATGGTTGCCCTCCTGAAAGGGCACTGCCAAATTGTGGAGCGGCTGGTTCAAGCGGGTGCAGAAATCAACACTGCGGACATCGACGGCAACAGCGCCATGCAGCTCACCTAGTTAAGACGAAAGAATTTCAGCTCCTGTTTGGAGTGCATCCCTCTCTCTCCCCATAAGATCAGTACGTCGCATTGCACCATACAAAAATGTCTCTTACTCGCTGCGTGAAAATATCTGAAAAGTTCGAACAACTCCGCATATGTCGAGTTGACGAAGGCAAGCATAACCCGCGCACTTGCACACAAATTGGGTCTTAAGCCGCAGGAATGTCCTAGTAGTTCTACGCACACCAATAAAACGTACAGAATGCATAAGCTTTGCGTAAAATGATAGCTGCATACGTTAAAAACTTCGCCCGTATGTGGTCACCTCACTGCAGATGTCTTTTAAGGACAACAGTCTACTTTGCCTCTGCCACGTAAATACCTCTCTTCTCTCCCCCGCACGACTATCATGCTTTTCCCTCACTTTCGATCCTCCCAAGAGAAGTATGGAGGAGGTAGGTTTGCTAAAGTCAACTTAATTTTCCCGCGTTCCACTGCTCCCGCCACCTATTGGAAACTTTTGTTGCTGTTGAATTGGGAACACGGACAAGAGTACAAGGCTAGCCCAAGCAGTTCCATTTTTTTTTCTGTGAAGATATTATTGATGACTGTATTTTGATCACAAACACACAAAAAAATCAGGACTGAAAGAAAAAGACACGAAGACCAGCACAGACTAACCACTGGATCTCTATTCATCGCGCACCACATATATAAAATATTTTTGCCAACGCGTATTTTTGTTTGGTCTCGCAAATATCACGCACACATTTATTTTCAAGAAAAGCGCCACTGCGAATACCAATTGTGCATTGATACTTTGCCTCAAGTAGGCCTAAAGTTTTTTCTGTTTACTCAACAATGTTCACAAGTACGAAGTGTGTTTCCAGATTTAGGGTATTGGCGATGAGATGTTTGAGTGGCAGCCCCTGGCTCTGACGTCGGCTTAGGGAGTCGCGCCGATGTCGTCGGCTACACTCCGCTTGTGAAGGGAAGCATTGCCTGCGCCAGAAATCGCCCGCTTTGTTGCTTTAGGGCATCAAAAAGCGTGTTTCTAGTAATTCAGTTATTTTTGCCAGCTTGTGACACATGAATAACTTCAGTCTGTATGCCCAACAAGTTTGCAACATTTGCAGAGAGAGAGAACAACCTTCGTGAGAGCCTCTGTCAGAACATCGTTTATAACTCGTACTTCTTTGCTTATTCGCGGGGTTCAGCGCTTAGAACTCCTCGATAAGTATTCGAAAAGCATAGGCTTCCCCGAATGGTTTTGCAGATGCTCTGATGAAGACTCAACAGTCTAATGCTACGCGCCAAGCGGCGGGTCCCTCCGTATACACCCTCATCGCACAGCAGGAAATAAAACGGCCGTATTCTATTTCTTTCATTGTTGTTGACTAGTATCAAATCAATGTTTTTTTTTCTTCTGTTTTTAACGCATTAGTTTTTCTGCACCATCACAAATGTCTTATTAGTAGGTTTGGGAATGTTTGGTAGGCTCACGAAGATTGTGTGTATATTTTCTTAAGGCTGTATTGCATACATTCCTTTTTTCACAAATTGGCTTTCGTTATGAATGCGTGCAAGAAGATGTATATCCGTAGCGTGCGTTGCCTATTTCACATGCAAATTCAAAGAGAAGGTTTGTGCTACGCCACCGCGATCGCGCCCCAGGCAACGTTGTCCAGAGTACTCGAAGGCAGCTTTTGTGCTCCGAATTTCTCTCGTAACCATTCTTTTCATAACGAAATGACTCTCAACCGAAACAATTATGACATGATTACGGTTTTGAAGGCTTGATATATATAGGCTAACAAACGCAATAAATAGCATACGTGCATATATTACAAGAATCGAAACCGATGAATATTTCCTAGCAGCCCTTTATCGTTTTCTAACCCTTCCAGGTGTAAAAAATAAACCTTTGTCTGCCCGGGATGACGTCCGATGGATTGAAGAGAATTACTCTTACTCTCTTGCCCTTGACTGATGACCCATCCCACTAATCAGCTCGATTTTAAAGTAAATAAAGTTTCCCGCTCTTTACCCTCCTCCTCTTCCACATCCTCTTGCGTGCAGTTTTTCCTATATAACGCATATCTGAATATTGGGAAGATATGGCTATGGGAAATGTACAAAAATAGCCCCCCCCCCCCAGGTCTGAACAAGCATAGTGTCGCTGTATCGTTACCGTAGACGTGACTTGTTTTGATCAATAAACGTTCATACTGGTTGGAAACCTGGTATAAAGCCATCACGCGCCTGTACTTACAGAAGGTTATTTGGAACTCAATTTACATTTTTTGCGTACCGTAACGCATGTTGGCATACGTTCATGCCATAACAGCGTAAAGTGATATGATGCAACACTTTCGAGCGTTCGGCAAGGTCGCAAAAACTGTTCTACCTTACATATGATTACCGGGAATCGCAATGCCTTCTGCCAAAGCCGACAGCCCCAAAGGCCTGGAATTTGTTTTGGTCTTGTATTTTCGTTGTTGTCGGTTACTAGCACCTGGCTGTTTTCTTTGTTAGAAAGATTGCTCATTCCAGAAGCTGACGCCTAGCTCCGACTTGTCGCGCTCCGCGCAGGACCAGCTTCCCAAAAAATGGGGTGACGCCGGCAATGTTTCTTCCGTAGCGGTATCTAAAAGTATTCATAAACGCACGCCCTGAGCTAGTTTATGTGATTTTAAGTCTATTGTTATGATAAAAAGTTACGCACTCGCAAAATCTGGTGCGCACAAGCATCAGACGTAAACTGAGCGCAAGGAAATAGCGTGGAGAGCGAGCCCCAGTGAAGCAGACAACATGTGCGAGAATCCTTAATCTGACGTCACGGAGGCGCGCTTCGCAGCGCGCCCGTGGTCGAGCTCACCGCCAATACAAATGTTTTCGCGATTTACATTTCTCGTTCAAGCATTCATTCAAGTATTCGCTGGATGGCTAAAACGAAGGATAGGCAGCCATAACAACATACATACATACATACATACATACATACATACATACATACTACATACATACATACATACATACATACATACATACATACATACATACATACATACATACATACATACATACATACATACATACATACATACATACACGCACGCATGCATGCATGCATGCATACATACGTACATACAAACATAGACAAATTTTTTAGGTTTAAGAATCCCAAGCAAGAGTATCGCCTCATTACTTTACCGTACTTCCAACTTATTATAAGGTACGCTTCGTTACAAACACATCATCACAAGAAACACAAGGAACTTCTTGGCCTGTGCGAAGAATATCATAAGGCATAGTGGTGCAATATATAGCACCAAGTATACCAACTACCAACTACCAAATCGTCCTAAATAATTGAACAGATTCTAGCTCCGAACACACGTAGCAGCCATAATCTATGACTTATGAATACGGATATTGAATATTTGTGTTGAACGTACAGCGAAACTTCTTCATCTGCAAAATTAAGTGCTCTAAAACATAGCGAGACCCATATTCACGGTAAAGGAAGATTAATGAATACCACCCAAAAAGTATCCCTGCAAAGAACCATCGAATAAATCTAACAGCCATTGAAAAAGTGTAGCGTTAACTCGGAAGAATTCCTGTGGCTGCCTTCGCATACGTTGTACAGCTGAAGGGTGCGGAATGCAGTTTTAACAGCGTGCCGTTCGTGATGGTTTGCAGCGTTGTCAAATTAAGTTTACGGAAACGGGCCATAGTTTAGTTGTATAAGGATTTAAATTGTTATGTTTTTATTTACCGTGCAATGGTGGGGGCTAGAAGAATCTGTTGAACAATAAAGTAAGAACACACTTATTGCCTTTGCAAGTGTGTCAGCGCACTGTCGTCATTATCACCGCCACTACCATTATCACACTCGTGATCACAATCGTCTTCGTAATAATCATCAGTAGCCTAGTTATGTGCACTGCAGAACGAATGAACGCCTCTCCCTAAATGGGAGGATATAACCGAATGCTATACCGGATGAAGTCAAGCATGTTCTGCTGTAGTGAACGTTTGCTGTACGATTATACCTGTCTGCTATAATGACCAGAAGTCAGTGAATCTCATCAGTAAGCCAGCGTCTCATATCCACGACTATAAAAAGTAAAACGAACAAACGCTGACTGAATATCACTGTAGGTGTTCGCGACAACCTCGTCCGCGGGAAACTTCTCTCACTCTTTTTCTTCTGGCTCTCGCCGCCCAAACCACGCAGGTATAAAGTGCCGCTTGCTCCGGAAGTAACCATTATCCCAGAAACCTAAGGTGCTACACTAGAAAGATTCAGCCATGCTTGGAGAGCTCTTAGAGACACAAACAGCACTCCATCAGTAGCGAAGAATCGGGCCACCCTGGTGTAGTAGTTGGCTGCCACCTTCCATGACTGACCAACTCAACCTTCGGCTCGCCGTCCCCAGCAGCTGTAGAGCACCTGCCTAGGGCGGTGGTCAGAACAGCAATACAGCAGAGAGTGCTAAGAATCTCTGAGTCTGGACAGGCCGCATTTAGAAATTGACCTTGGTAACGTTCAACGCACGCACCTTGCCTAGTGACGGAAGCTTAGCTGTACTACTAGAGGAGGTCTTGGACATGAAGTGGGCTATTACAGGGTTAAGCGGAGTTAAAAGGAACGGAGAAGGCTTCGTGGAGCTTACTAGCGGGTGTATTTTACAGTGAAACCCAAGAGAAGGAAGAACACGGGGTGCCAGTTTTAATGCACAGAAAAATATCAGGAAACGTGGAGGACTTTTTCAGCATTAGCGTGTTAGTCGTGGATGCTGTGATAAAGCCAAAAAAACGATAGCACTGAAAATAGTCAGGCCTATGCGCCGACAACCAGCTATGATGACGAAGGCGCAGTCAGCTTCTACGAGGACGTCAAATCAGCAATGAAGACGAAAACAATGCGGTTCACTATAGCGATTGGAAACTGACGCAAAGGACTGTAAGATGCGAATGGGAGAACGATCAGTGGGAAACTTCTGAATAGACAATCGCAACAGTCGAGGATATACACTGGTGTGATTTGCAGGGACCATAACCCCTGCTTGACGAACACGTTATTCTACGAACGAAAAAATACAGAACTGCAATGACAATGTTTTGATGGTGCAATAAAAAAGGAAAATTGATTTGTTTTAAGTTACAACCCAGGTATTGTGCAAGACGTGGAGTTAATAAGTAAGATTCGGAGCAGTGATCATAGGATGGTTAGATGCAAGCTGAGGCTGAATCTCAAATATAAAGAAGGAAACTCGTGAAAATTAAGAGACGCCGCACAGAGTCACTCAGACCAAGATCGCGGAGTTTTAAAACACTCTTCAAACCAACGTCGCGCTTCTCAATGAGCAGAACGAGTTCACTGTAGACAGGCTAAATGACAATCTCACATCGGAACTCCGTAACTCAGCAGCATCTGAGTGGAGAAACAACATGTAGGGAACACACTGGAAAATTAAGAAAACAAAGGAACTAATTACCAAGCGTACGAACATGAAAGTGTCACGTACAGCGTATAGGATTGAATTAGCCAAGCTTTCGAAACTGATTAACAGAAGTAAAACAAAAGACGTCATTGCATATAAAATGGTAGGTAGAAAACGCTTTAAATAGGGGGAAGCTTGAAATCATCTAAGAGAAACCTAGCCATCGGCAAAGACATGATGTGCGCACTCAGAGACGATTGGGGTAACATTACGCACAACCTGGACTAGATAATGAAGGTAGCAGAACGATTCTACACCAGGGTAATGCCAGCGAAGCTTGACCAGGGTAAACTACTGAAAGTATGCGCTGAACTTGCGATGTCCTACCAGTAACTTAAAAGGAAGTAGGAAAGGCTCTGAAAGGCATGAAAATGGGAAGCGCTGCATGCGACGACAGCATGACCATGAATATTTTGAAGGACGGAGGAGATATTGTACTGCAAAAGCTCGCTGTACTAGTTTCAGAATGCTTGAGGACCCAAAAAGTGCACATAGCCTGCAAAGACACCACTGTTATTTATATTCATAAGAAGGGAGATCCCAAGGCCCTCAATAATTACATCCAATCAGCCAACTCTCAGTTGTTTAGAAGCTGTAAAGCAAAGTGTTAGTTAGCCGCATAGGCGGCAGACTAGATTCCCAATTACCCGGAGAGCAGGCTGGCTTTAGAAAATGGCACTCAACCGTGGATCACAGTAGTGTTGCCAATCAAGTGATGGGAAAATCCGCGAAGTACGCTAAACCTCTTTACGTAGAATTTAGGGAATATGAGAAAGCGTTTGATTCTGTACTCACCGCATAAGCACTAAAAGCACTCAAATACCAGGGAATCGACGGAACCTACATAGGACTTCTCGAAGACATATATAAGAAATGCACGGTCATGATAGCCCTGCAAAATCAAAGCGATAAATTTAAGATCCGAAAAGGAGTAAGACAACGACATATCATCTCACCAAAAGCATTTACAGCAGGTCTACAAAGGGTATTTAGAAAGCGTGACTGGAAAAACGTGATTAAGAATTAATGGGGAATACCTGAGCCATTCGAGGTTTGCGGACGAGTCTTGTTGAGGGTAACTGCGGAACACATGCAAATGCTTGAGTAACTACAATCAGGAAGCACGGCCGTGGGGCTAAAAATAAATGACTAAATCCTAAGTAATGTGGAATAAGCATGCAGAGAACCTCCTCTTCAGCTTAGGCAACGAAGCGCTAGAAGAAGTAAAAGTATATAACTACGTCTGACAGACGGTTAGTGCTGGCCCCTACCACGAGACAGAAATTCGGTGTAGAATAGGGATGGGTTTGGGAGCACTCAGACAGTACTCCCGAATAATGAAAAGTAAGCTACCTCTGTCACTCAAAAAAAAATTAAAACCAGTGCAAACTGCCGGTCATGACATACCGAGCTGAAACGTAGCACGTTACTAAACATATAGAAAGCAAACTTGTGTCGGCTCAACGGGCCATGGAATGGATACTGTTAGGAATAACACTGTGGGACGGGAAATGAGTCTCCATCTCATTGAGTTTCTAACTCATCAATTCCTGCAGAAGAGAAGGTGTTGAGGTAGGCTGAGACATACTGGGATGCTTAGAAGGAACTGGATAAAAGCTCCCCGAGAGGGATGAAGCGCACAGCTCCACCTTCTGCAGGGGCATTCAGTACAACACATCTTCGTGTGCGGCTAGTGAGCATGTGCCAAATGTGCCAGTGTCCTTGGAGACTGCAGATTTGGCGCCGCACGCGCACTGACATGATCACTTTGTATAAAACATTGAGTGAACGATGGCAACACGAAGCAGAGCAATTGCTATGTTGTGATAGCAATTATGCTATACTTCTGTCTACAGCGGCCCCTGGTCCTCAGTAGTTATAGGTGTCTGGTAAAAAGCGCAAAGCTTCATGGGTACGTCGCCTGCTGCCGCCACTTCCGGTTCGAGATCTCTCCTGCCCTCCCGTACGCCTGCGTGCGCCATCGGCTGTCAGATGCGTGTGTGCGTATTGCTTATTTGTCACGGGGTGGTTACCTCTCAGATAAACCCCTAGTAGGATCAATAGTTGCTATTTATGAAATCCCCGATGCATGAGCGTTTTTCCCCGGTGGAAACAGATAAAAAACAAGCACACACGCGCGTGAAAGCCGATCGCGTACGGGAGGAAAGCAGAGCTCCCGAACCGGAAGTGGCGACTCTCCGCGGGAGAAAACAATGGACCCATGATTCTTTGCGCTTTTTACCGGTCACCCATTCTTATGCAAACAATTACTCTTTTGCGTTCAAATCAAAATATTCATATGCGGTAAATTCATCTGCTGTAAGGTTATAAATACTAGCTGGTGAAATGATTTCGCAGGCAGTAATTATGAGAGACCTTATCCTTTGTGCTGTTTGAAGCTACATGGGGTGAAATTGCACTGCTATAGTGACTACCCCAATAAAAATACCGTGGTTATGAGGCAGTGGCGGTAAATGTTTTCCTCCCGGAAAACATGCCTGTGCATGTAGGCGTAGAAAGCACGAAATATGGGAGTACAAAGGAAACAGCCAAAACAGGCGCTGACATCGCCCAGGCGACAAGGTGGATGCACATTGAGGGTTATGCAGAAGTGTGGGTGCTAAAGAGACCGATGTAACAGAAATTAGTGTCAACCAGTTCTACTGAAGAGCTTCTTGGTACATTTGACATCAAAAAGATAACATACTGGGAACATAACATATATATATATGGAAGTCCTCTTCCTGAAACGTCAGTAAACTTATTTCCATTTCTACGTCTTTCTCGTGTGTCTCTGTCTCTACTAACCTTATTTTTTCGTGCTCTGTGTGAGTTTTTATCTTTGCAGACCATATATATATCTATATATATATACACGGAAAAAAATTCCGGCAGTCTACAACGCCAAAGAAGGCATTGGGGAATGGTTAGACTATTTTTTTACCGTTACTGACCGTTTACATTTTTTTTATAATTACGTGAGAAAAAGAAAAACACGCGCCAGAGTGGGGGACCGAACCACGCCTTGGGTTCAGTCCCAAAGGCGTGGGTTCGGTCCCCACTTTGGGCGGGTGTTTTTTTTTGTTTCTTTTCTCAGTAATTAATAAAAAAATAATTAACGTGAGTAACGGTAAAAATATAGTCTAACCATTCCCCTATCCTTCTTTGGCGTTGTAGGCTGCTTGGCTTGTTTCCGCATTTCCTAACGAGCCCTCATTTCCAAACCCTATATATAATATGATATATATATATAATAATATATATATATATATCTTATATATATATATATATATATATGTAACAGATATAGTGGTCCCATCGAGAACGATCTTGCTGAGAGACCTGCGCGTGGACTCCCGAGCTAGCTTGGCCTCTGGTAACACCAGCCCCCGTTACCACGCTCTAGCCGTTTGCTAATAAACCCCATATATTTTTGGTGGAGGTCGTAGTCTTTGCACGGTCCCCGGCCTGGAAATACGCAGCAAGCGAGTGCTCCCTCGCATCTCCCGAGGAATCGAGCACGACATTTACCTCGCCGCAGCCTGCACCCGTCATCTGCTCCGGGTCACTGCGTCCACGCAACCCCCCAGTTTCATCGGCAGCGACGACATTGATCCGGAAGAGTGGCTCTAAACATACGAAAGCGTGAGCACCCACAACCACTGGGATGACGTTGCCAAACTCAACAATGTCCCTTTCTCCCTCGACAAATTAGCTGAGTCATGGTTTCATAACAATGAACCGAAGATGCAGACTTGGTCGGCCTTTAAGACAAGGTTCCTGGCAGCGTTTGGGCGCCCCGCTCTACGCAAGCTCAATGCCGAACAACGCCTCCACGTCCGAGCCCAACAGGACAGTGAAAGCTACACGAGTTACATCGAGGACATTGTAGACATTTGCAAGCAACTTGACCCTGCGGTGCCAGAGAGCGAGAAGATCAGACATGTTCTCAAAGGGATAGAAAAGTTTGCCTTTCAGATGGTGCTAAACAAGAACCCACAGACTGTGGACGAAATCACTACATGGTCCCTTAGCTAAGGTGAATTGCGCAAGCAGCGTGTCGTTACTCGCCAGCACACATCGCCCCATGAAGGTTGCTCACGGGGATGCCTTTCCCCTCTCACGATGCCACATGACCTTTCTTCTCTTCTGCCGCACATGAGGAGTTCGGGCGCGCAGAAATTGCTAGACAGATGCCTGTGCTTCCCAGTGTTCATTACCCTGTGCCTTCGCCTTCACTGCCTTCGACTGTACGCCGCGTAACCGGGAGCAAGTCGCTGAGGTGCTTCCTGCCGTTCGCCAACCTACTCTTGTGCCGGCCCCCATGGTAGCGACCATCGTGCCATCCCTGGCGCCCCCGTTCAAACCGCAAGTGACAGTGCCCCTCGAACAACCGGTGGCAGCGCCCATCGCACCACCAGTGACAATGGCGGTGCCCCCCGCCATTACCGGAGCGCTCCCCTTCAGGTAAGCTTCAGTGGTCCGGCAACTGCAGCCCGGCGCTTTCCATGCGTACCAGTATGTCAGAGACCAGCGCGTGACGCCTTATCCTCGGCTACCACCTGAACCGCTGAACCCCTGGCGCACATCTGACAACCGCCCTATCTGTTACGCGTGCTGCATGCCCGGACACATCGCTCGGTTGTTCCGTCGGCGGCCACCGCCTGCTAGCGACGTCCATCGAGTGCCTCATTTTGGACCGCAACCGTACTACACCCATGGAGACTTCCGTCAGGCAGCGAATTCGTCCTCTGCAGACCGTCCGCCCTTTTCCAGGCGTCGCTCCTTTTCCCCGCGTCGCCCTTCGCCGTCTCCCATGCGTCCCCGCCAGAATCCGACAGCTGAGGGAAACTAACGGCTGTGGTTCCCGAGGCAAGAACTGCAGTCCCGTCGGAATCTCGAAGCCCTCCTCTGTCACCCACCAATGTTATAGACGTGACTGTTGAAGGTATCACCGCCCTCGCGCTTATTGACACTGGCGCCGCTGTCTGTGTTGAATGAACGTCTACGCCGCTCATTACGTAAAGTTACGACGCCTCTTTCTGACCTTACCCATCGGACTGCGAGCGCTTAAGAGATTGAACCGTTGGACATGTGTACCGCTCGGGTTCTCATCCAAGACGTCACCTACAGCATCGAATTCATTGTTCTCCCATCATCTTCTCACGACATAATCCTCGGCTGGGACTTCCTAT
>CM023453.1:134881353-135101353 GCA_013339765.2 Haemaphysalis longicornis | reverse complement strand
ATTTGAAAAAAAACTTCAACGTAAAGTACAAGTATACATGGCAGGTATGGCGATTCCACAGCACTAAAAACTGTAAATGCGAAAAGAATATTGTTGTACATCTGACAACCACGAGTTATTAAAAGAAACCTTGTACCGCAGTGTACCGCCGTGACTCCCGCCAGCCAGTGCGAATTGTATCACACACGATCACGACGAAACACAGGTGAAAGTCTAGGCCTGTCAGCATTACCTCGTCGGTGATTCACTGCGGAGTGGGAGAAATGAACACCTGCTGCACAGTTCCCCTGAGACCATGCGTAAGACGAGGAAACGCCAGCAAGGAGAGAATGACAGCGACTGTGCAAAAGAGTGGGCTGATGCGGAGGGGGCAAAAAAAAAGTTTGACGAAAAAGAAAGCTATGCAGACAGAACCGTTTGTGCGGTTCAAGTTCCGCGAAACATGCCTGCGGCACTTCCATTTAGTCCGTTGTTTCAGTCCCATGTTTCACGTGGGTCATCGGATACGGCGGGTCCAACATAAAAATGCGTCATACAATCGAAGCTTTTGATGCATTGCATCGACAGGGATATGGCCGGTACTCGTTTAGTCCGCCGTAACACCACGGGTTGTAAAACCGGGTTGCGGTAAGAAAATCACGACAGCCGCGTTGTTTTTTTATGACGCCGCAAATGCCGGTAGCCTAACCTTGGCAAAGCGCTTCGGACGTCATCTGGCAGCCCTACAAAACTTCATTTTTCCTCCGGTTTTGTTCTTACACCGTGCATGTAAGCTGGGTCTTTGTTGTTGGCGTTTCTCACGGTGTTTCCGTGGGAACTACGTGCCATAAAATTCAGGATCCTAGCCATGGAGGCTTCACTAAAAAATTAGGCGTTAGACGAGAATAATACACATGTAGTGAACATGTGAAGTTTACAGTTCGACTGGCTCGTCGCGCCTGCGGCCCTTACAAATACTGCCCCTGAAACTGGATCTTATACAAGCCAATCGCGATGGAAATAAAAGAAAGACAGCCTCCTTCATGCCGGTGATTATACAAGGACTTTTATATCATCACAAGTGCGCCAGGAGAAACTAGTGTCAATATAAAAAATTCCGCCAATGCAGTCCGTACCGACTGTTAACCAGCGAAGCTGTAACGTGCGGCTGGGGTATACCAGTGGCTTTTTTGGTTCGAAGTTACGTGCCGTCAGTAATTGCCATTGCTCCGTTGACGATGCACCTCCCCAACCGACGCCGCCCCTGCCCGCCGTTTTCGCTTGAGCTTAGGCAGATACAGTACCTTGCCGCTCGTGGGTTCTGCTGTGAAAGAGAAGCTTCTCCCCTCCTCCTTAGCTCCCGTTGCAGTTACCTGTGTCAGTATATGCAAGAACGCAGCTATCTCATCTACATATACAGCGATTCGGGCTCCCTTTACTTCTGTTTTATTTCGCACATATGCATGAGGCCCTATCCGGAAGAGTTTTCCGCGTACAGAATACTGCCGCGTTTTTTTTTTCACGCCTCGCTATACAAAGCTTTGCTTTCAAAGTTCCAGGATGATATATACAGATTTTACATTACTTCGGTGATGGAACCACATTGGGTTACGTTCCGTATTGTGGAAATGGCCACGCTGGATATCGACTTTTTACCGCAGCTGTTATACGTAAGTACGTCCAACTAGCTTATTTTTTTCGTCCTCCACCCGTGTCTTCTACCATTGCATCATTTCCTTCCTCACCGGATAAATTTATTGTTTTTCTGCCACGTGCGCAATATTTGTTTTCGGCCTCAACTGTATAACATCTTCTTCTCAGTCGGGCCATGTTGAATTCACTGCGGAAGACTTTTCTGACGTTCTGTTTTAATAAACGTGGCTAGCATAATCTACTAAATTGGATCGGGATACGGACGGAGTGGCCCTTTCTTGCGATACCCCAAGACGACGGCGAAAAGATTGCAGACAAAAGCCACGCACAATTGACTCTTTTGACTCATGTTCCTGTTTCTACTGCTGCCCTGGAGCCATACTACGGATTTTTCATACTTTTAATTGCTCTCAGTGTCGTTGGAACTGTCGGCCAGAGCAAGGCGTAACACGTAGGACTAAGAACAGCGTGAAAAAAGCGGAGCTCAGACCGACGGCAAAGAGACCACATCTAGGGGAGAGCTCAAACAAAAAGATGGCGTCAACATACCTCGGGGTTCATGAGTAATGCGATCCGTTTATCTTAGGAATTAGCCTTGATATCCAGCTCCCAACGTTCGCTTATATTTGTTCGCCAAGCAGTCTAGCGGGGTATGGTGATCTGAGTTTGCCACACGACATAAGCCAGCCGGGTAGCATCACCGCCTACAGCCATTGTTTACGCACCCATCATAAGGTAGCTTTTTTTTCATTTGAAAGTCACCGCTTCTGATGGCCCACGAATAGCAACCACTGGATGGAAAGGTAAATGAATACTCGAGCATTGCGCATTCTGGGCACGAATGATCGCCTTGGCATCCCATTATTATGTGATACAGGCCGTAGGTAGGAGACCAATTAGGTGTGCAAACGTTCACCGGTGTCATAGAGCTCACGTGGCTATAAAACGAGAATAATTTTGTAACGACCTCCTTCTATAGAGCTGAGATGTGTGCACTGCTCACAAAAGGGTCGGTCGGCATTTGGCTGAGGTGGTCCACGAGTGTTCCTGTTTACTCTAAAAAACGTTTCCCGCGAAACAAATCAGAAGTTTATTTCGTTCTGCGGCCCAGAGGTGAACTAGGGAAACACCATGATCAGGCTTACAGAAGACAGACATATTTGGCACCCTCTACGTGATAATGTTGCTTGTGCTGGTCCAGGCAAAGTTTATGTACGATCCAGGATCTAAACGCTGTAGGGACAAAGCTAAGTAAGTACTTCTAAAAAGTCACTACTGCTTTGATCGTTTTTGCAAAAGAAGCAAATTCATGGAGCTCCAAAGGTACACCCCAAAGCGCAAGCGAGAAAAATAGCAAAAATTATTTTGTTTTAGTGGTGCTGTATGTATTTTGTTTTAGCAAGGAGTAATAATAATTACTGTTAGATTATGTCGCTGAACTTATTTAGGCAGCATGTTAGAAGATCCTTATTAGAATGTAAGATCTGCTTCTACTTGGAGTTTCATCACGGGAAGGAGTTTGACCGGCTGCGATCCCACCTGCACCCGAAGAAGGCGGTTGGATATTTTTTGAACATTGCTGGAATACCATCGATTCAGAAAACTGATGACTAGAACGTGAACAATTTTAGATACCCACGACAATTATTTTGTCAGTGGTGGTGAAGTTATTCTAATAATAACAAATATAAATTGTTTTCAAGCCAAAATCTAATAAACAAAACACTCCTTTTAGGAACGGAAAATAATGAACTCGGGTGAGCAAGCAGTTTTTTACACTCAAGTCAGTGCAAATATACGGATACTCTGGTACTATCGTAATGGCAATCTAGAAGTATCACCAGCCAAACAAAACAAGCTTCTTTGCGAGGACCTTGAGAAAGCATTGTATATGGTGATATGACATGGTTTCCTCACGTGCGTGCAAGCACGAATGTATGCGGAAACTTTTGCTCGCAGACGTATTGACAAACATACGCAGGCTACCGCAAGAAATCAAACCTTATCACTAAAGATAGGATTGTAGGCAAATGCCTGTTTTTTCGCTTGCACTCCTATTGCCACACTTTTATATGTGATCATAAATCAGAAGTCAAGAAAAGATTAATGGTGTTTTATTATGCCTATATATGCCTATTTTAGAGTTTGTGCCGTAAGTGCTTATAAATGTCCCTAAATACCTATTTTCAAAAACGCCGCTTATATGAACACTATGTAGTCGCATGTTTCGTTTTTGAGGGCAGTTTGAGATCGTTGTTCGTATGTTACCGGGAAACATTGACTGTTCCGTACTTTATGAGGTTCAACCTAGCTCATCTAATTTAACCAACTCACAGCAGCAACCGCTAGAAGCAGTAGACTAAACGCTCATTAACAGTGAGAAAAAATACCAATTTAGAATAGAAAAATCTGGAGATGGTGGTAGTTTGCCGTTGTTTCCACAATGTCCACAGTGATCCTTAGACTATGATGCGCATGCTCTCCAAACATATTTCCTGAAACGTGCGGTCGCATCATGGTCTCTGGAGCCACACTCGAATGGAACTCTATTTTCAACGCAACGGTTTAACAGATCAAGCACGCCTTTGTTGTAGGTCACTTTCCGTACACTCTTAGTCGCGTCCTGGATGGCGTCCTGTGTATATGCGGTGGGCAGTCTCAATACCGTGATTTAAGAGGCCCTGACAGACTTCTTTTCCGTGAAAAAAACCTCAGGTGGTTGCATCACGCCTATATGCTGCGTCAACGGCCCGTGTCACGGCTACAAACTAGCAGACAGCCTGACGACAGGAATAAAATAAAAAAGGGGGGCAATCGTGAAGCTCCGAGCGATATGTGTGGCTTACGGCGCATGCGCGTACTCCTCCTCACACAATCGCCCGCGCGCTTCTTTTGCGGTGGCAGATGACGCGCGACCGACGACGCGTCGAAAGCCGAAAAACATTCACAAATATCTCGCGCGCACATGCGCAGTAGGAGTGAAAAAAAGTTCCCGCGCGGTGAGTTGTGGTACGGTGATTTGTCTCTATCGCGCACGTGCGAGGAATTTCATCGCGGAGCAAGTTGGAGGCCCGCGCTTTGACTCTTGCTCTATGTAGTTCATACTTAGTTCCAAGCGTTCACACTTTCTTGACCACATTCGCTTCTGCTGACATCAAATGTGTGCTTCTAGGTCGGTGTAACAGTGGAAACAACTGCAAATACGATGGGTTGATTAGGGCCACCGGTCACTCAAGCTAAGCAGCGGCGCCATGTTAAGCCGGCTGGTGTGTGTATTTCGGGCATAGCCCGGTTGAACACGAAAGGATAGGTAAGTCCCTTGATTTCTTGTTTTTTTTTTTTCGAGGGGTGGGGGGCGCAGACTGCAAGAATTAGTGTTTGCAGACAACTAGTAAGGGCCATGAAATTATGCCTTTTTCGTAGTCGTAACAAGCCCGCGCCAAAATTATTCTCCGATACCCGGGGCCGTACGGTAAACTTGACCTTGCTTTATAGAGAGGATTCGGTTTCCCTGTGTGGCGGCCGTGGGATCCAGGCGAAAAAATCAAAACGCTTGTACATGTGTACTTCCGTTGCCGTAATGTGTACCGTGGTGTCATAAAGAAATTGCATTTTTCCACGCGTTTCATTGTCCAGGTCAAGGCACATAAAACAGTTTCAATTTTGTATTTTTCAATATTCCATGGCCACTGCTTGTCATTTTCGGTAGGCGTAGCGAAAAGTTATGTAACGTTGTTTTTGTAACTAGGTTTTCGCGTCGTCGTTTCGGCTAGTGACTTTTCTGGCGCGTTGAGTAGCCTTGGTTCTGTGGCGATTTGTAAACTTCATTACGGTGCGTTTAAGTGGTAAAGTTTTCACATGAAGCAACATTCATGAGTAACACCAGCCCCCATCTTGTTGTGTTCGCCACAGCTGTCGTCTGTCTGGAGTGTCAACTCGCGGTTTGCTGAAACACGATAGCATTGGCAGCTCAAACGCGGCGCGTCGCCGGCGTGGAGGTTGCTCGAAGCGGTGGCTTCTAATGTTGTTAAAGATGCGCTCGCTGTTGCTTGGTGCGCGCAGTTTACCTATGCTTTAGCAAAAGATATTACTTTCAATCTTGTTCCATCTTTAATAAAATGTTTTTCACCATACTATTGGTGGAAATTTTTTCATAAAAAGAAACTAGGGCACATTACCCTACGCATGTAACAGTGAACAGTTTCTTTTCGACGTGCAATTGACGTGTCTCCGTCAAATAAAATTATGGCAACATTTTCTCGCACGCCTTTGCACTGAAAAAGCGCTCGGCCTTCCTATGTATATGAAGACAACGTCTTCTTGGAGAACGTTTGAATCTACAAGCAGTAAAAAAGAAATAATTGTCTAAACTACAGCGATGGACCAACGCCGCCTGTATTATCATTGCCTAACGCGTGAGCGGAAAATGGCCAAACAGCCACTCTCCTGCTGCTCTCTCCTACCCTTTCCCGCTCCGTAGCCTTCCTGCGTGCTTTCATGTCCGCCGGCCAGCGCCGCTTCTCGGAAACTGTGCAAAATAGTTGAAAGTTTGTTTAGCGTTCCCCAGGCGGCGCTCCATACGGCTTTTCGTTTTTCACCATGCCCGTCTATCTTGGTCTGTCGCTGATAAAACCGCCTTTTGCACGGAGCAAAATCACTTGTGCTGCCGCAGGCTGATGCCGGCTTTGCGCGCTTATCTATTCGGATCACGGGCCCCGAAATTTTCTGAGTGGGTAGTCCCCCTCTCCTCCATCCGCATTGCGGTTCTTGTTGTGTCCTCGCTGTTCGTACTCGCTTCGGTACGCACTTTTCAAATTGGTGTACTGTACTGTAGAAAGCTCCCGGACAGCGTGGCGGGACCCTCGGCTGCTTATCCCTTTTGGTTTACTGTAATCTTTCTGAAAATTACAAGCACGTGATATTTTTGGAAATAATGGTAGAAGTGAGCAGCGGAAACAAAAAATGTGAACGCAATTTTTTCTTCCCTAAATCCTCCAGAGAGAAAAATATCACTAAACTACTGGCGCACCATCGAAGATATCGTTTTTTTTTTGTTCGCTATTAGTCAACCCGACAATTAATATATTCTTACACTATTTAGTTCCGCCTCCGTCAGTTACTTTTGGGAAAATGCAGCAAGTATGAAGCGGAGCGACACGTTGGAGCATGATCCCATGTGCGCCCCAGAACTAGCGCCCCGTCGCGGCTAAGATCTGTGAGCGAAACGGCTCTTGAAACCTAACAGGCAAGCTGACAACACACGTCGTAGAAGTGGGTGCAGCGTTCGCGACTCGCGGGCAGTGACGTAAGGCGAGATGTCCGCCGGCGCGCGCCACATAGCGGATGAGTGCCTAAACTAGGCGTCCCTACCCTTCCATTGAAAAGCGCGCGAGGCGTTAGCAATGTTTATACAGGCGGCGTTGGATGGACTTGACTGATTTATTGTATTTTCACATATCTGCTAACGCGTTGGTGATACTTCTGCTGCGCCCCTTCAGGCTATACTGTTTTACCGCCGATAAATAACGCCACCCTTTTGTACCTGGTCACTTATTCACCTGCCGTTTCTTTTCTTCACGCAGTGCCAACGCAACAGATTGCTACCCGTGACTCAAAGTTTTTGAAATGTTTACAACCCTGTTTCATTCCAGTGCGACAAAATTCCAGAAGCAGCAGCTCCCGGGCCAAAGATTGCTTGGGGCGATTCTACAAAGGTCATCTACATCGTCGGAAGTGGTGTACCTGGACCATAATTGAAGCCCGAAGAATGTGCTTTTTCTTTGTTTGGTAATATATTACATTAAGGACATGAGATACCCGCCAGCTTTAGGCCAAACATTGAACGTTATACTAGCAGTAGCCTGCAAAAAATACGAGTTTCCTATCTGTTTTGTAAGCAGCAAGCTGCTGAAAATTCCATAAATGAAAAAAAGTAATTTTATCTTGAGAGGTCGTTATTTGCTCTTCCACAAAAAAAAATCTTTTGTGTGTTCCATAAGGGCAATCTGCTAATATTTGTATTTGTTATTTTAGTATAAGTCTTTTGTGTTCACATTTGTATTTTGGATATCAAATAAAAAGAAAACATCGTTCCTTGAACATGGTGCCATTTATGTAATTTTCATCTCAAACTTGTGCATGGCCATAAATTCGAGAATGACAAAATACTTAACATTTACATACCCAACTCAGTTCTCTGTTCGTGTCCCAAGCTTGTATGAGTAGACTATCACTTCAAGCTCCGGATAGGTATAAGGTATACAGGTACTTTCCTTACAGCCTTGCTTGTAACATAGCATTATGAATATAGGGAGTTTTTTTTATTTCCTGGTATGTGCATTGAGGCCTGATAAATCAGGTGGCAAAACACTGAGATTATAAAGGTATATATTACGGTACAGCGATTGATTTCCCAAGTGGCGAAGAGCGGATCGTTTATTTCATTATGAGTTCAAAGGAGCCACTTGTGAATGAGAGTTTACGGAATTACCAGGCTCGTTGCCCCAACATTAAACTATGTTCGAGCATAGTTCATGCCAATAAAATTCAAAGATGGAAAGAATCCCACGTGAGCCCTAAAAATGGCAGCTGGGCAACACCCATTTAGTATGTGCTCCGAGCACATGGGCCCTCTAATCAAGAACAATAAGGAACGAATCCCACACCAGCAGGAAACTGAGTCTCCATACATTTCTCAGTAGCGTAGGGTGTGCTAGACAAGTGGCTGCTCTTTTAGGCAATACAGAGCGCCGTACAAACCGCAGATGTAGGAGTGTGTCCATTTGAGCAGAAAAGTGTTTATGTTTAGCAGAATCCCGGCTTACTTGTGTTTGGCTTCTAGTGTTTGTGCGTGCTATCGCATCCACTGCTTTTACATTCAATAAAATACTTCAGATAAGGGATGGAGAAAGCACATCGACATATATAAATGTTTATCCTCGCACTTGTACAACTAATTGACGGCGTAAGAACTCCAAGCTCAGGGCACATGGTTTGATACTGAAGTGGTTAAACTTTAGGGAAACCATACAAACAACAAAAAATCATGCATGCCTCCGCCTAACGACGACTATGGTTGAACAAGGAGATTTTTCGTGACGGATTTCTTGGTTGTCGTTTGAGAAGGAACCTTGGTTCCTGGATGGTTGGGTCTTTAGCTCGTTAACCGTTCACTTTCATTCAAACGTACTTTAGACTAGTCATCACAGCGGGTTAGGCTTCGCCATTTGATTTCGCACAATAAAAATTTTGCGTTCATCCATCCTCCTCCTTAGGCAGTTGGGTGCACTATTATTCGAAGTAATATTTCTCGTCCATAGTGCCCTCCGCCAAATGGAAACCGCCATGACCGTATCGGAGAGGCGGCTTTACGACGCGAGGGATTCAGGTTCGATTCCGACGGCGGGGAGCCTTTTTTCTTCACTTCACCCGCGATCATCATCATTGTCAGAAAAGTGAGCTTTCCTGCACCGCCTTTTGTCGTGCAAACAACAACATTATTTACGTCACAGAAAGTGTACCTTCATAAATGAACACACTCTCCGCCTGGTCATGCGGTACTACCCACATTCTGCCAAGCGAAATATTCTGATGTTTTTTTCTCTCCGGTAATTACGTACAGTTCAACGTTCAATAAGCATATATTGTGCTTTTTGGGTACGGAAATCGGTTTAAAGCAGCGTTTAACCTTTATTTGTAAGACGTCTGGGAAAATGCATTCCCACTTCGCACTGCCACGTAAATGCTATGGTCATGTAAGAAGGAATCTGTTACGCTGAACCCGCTTCCATCCTTTGTGCAAGTAAGAAAATATTGCTTTGGTATGAGCATGCTGTAGGCTGTTCTGCCAAAGCTAGCGATAGGGCAGGTGTTTACGGGCACGTTATGTCGAAAGGAAAGCAAGGTGGCACATAATCGTGATGCAAATTACCCCTTGGTAGATTTTATGTAGCTTTATTTGTCAGTAATACTGTATTGGTATATTCTTTTTACATTTATTTGCGTATCTTTTATATAATGTAATGGCCATGTATCAATTTCATCATGATACTTCTAACACAGACAGGCACTTCGAAACTGATGTCTGCAGAAACTAGAAAATCTGGAATTACATTCCTGTCATAGTTTACGCACTCACCAAGGTTGGATTTTCGGAAACTCCAAACTAAGAGATATAACACAGAATTGTGTTTCTGCAAATTCAAGATGCCTCGCCTACTGATACATAGAAGTGGTTTTGGCTGATGTATGTCGACTGCAAATATATCTAAAGGGTAGTTTCAGAGCTTGGTCTTAACCAACCACTATAGTGAAAAAAGGCACTTCACGTTAAAGTGTTTGTTTATACAGATTCCCCAATTATCTCAACGTACTATTTATTGTTACGAGAGGAAGATGAAGGGAGCAGTGGTATATGACCCTGTTGTTCCAGCCTCGACGAAGAGCTGTGTTCTGGCGCAATACGCGCGGCTCTATCATGGCAGCGTTTTACATATTTGAAATGTTGCAGCTGATAATGCAGCCTTATCGGCCCACAGCCTCTCGGTTCCACCACTGCCCATTACTTTTACGAGAATGGATGCAACAAATCTTGCATCCTCAACTGCCTGGAGAACAAAGTGGCGTATTGGGAGCGACAAACGGCTTCATTCAGTACACGCCTCGGCATCTAACTGACGCTAAAGGCAAATTTAAAATGCCTCCTGGGCTCAGAAGGCGTGAGGATGCTGTACCGCACCGACGACGTCTTAACATGGCATACACACGGCATTTACTCTCAAACATTCACCAGGACTCTTCCCCACCCTGTTCAACATGCGATGTAACAAAAGATTTCAAACATATCATCTGCATCTGTCCAAAGTTCGAAGTTCCTAGGCAGAATCTCGTAACATCTTTGTCTATGCCACTCCACGCAGGCCTTGAACTAAAGGCAGTTCTATGCCCTTGGTCACATCCACGCCAGGCCGTATCGGCTACCGAAGCTCTTTTGGTGTTCTTGCGTAGCACTGGCTTGGACCAAGTGTTGCGGTTAACTTCACTGTTGAACCCTGTGTATGTGCTTGAAAATTCGTGCGCATCACGTCATTTTTTCTTATTTATTTATTTCATTTCACAAACATTCACGTTTTTGTTTCTTCACATGGCGGAGAAAGCTAAGCGAAATGGCTCGGCTAACCTTGTTTCGGCCATTAGATGGATTCTGTCTTTCAATATCGCTTCACCCCATTTATTGATTCGTCTAACCTTTTCCTCTCGCTGCGTTACATGTTTGGTGGAGGTTTCGGCGTTCATCCCGATCCTTCCCTTCCCACCCCAGCTTCAATCCACCTCGGCTTCTAAAACGATCGTGAAACGATCTCGGCTCTTTGATCGGGTCTTACTGCCCCAGATCCGGTGAGCCACTCACGTGTCCATTCCCCAGCACCGCGTTCCCTGCCCATCGCCCGCCGAAGCCCAGCCGACCTGCCCAGCTGCAATCTGACCGCATTGAAACAAGTTCCCCCGCCCAGTGTTCCAACGTGTATCCAAGGGGTTTGCACATTAACTCATCGCGTCAATTACCTTTTCTTTTCCGTGCCGGTGCTCAACAAGACCATCATGCAGATTTATACCGACAAGTACTGCTTATTATTCGTCTTCAACTCACACATTTTCACCTCCCTTATATTTACATTTATTGTGAACTCGAACGGGACGGCTCACTTCGAGAAAAGAGAAATGTTACGAAAGCAAGATGAGGCCAGCAGTGGTACGTGACCCTGTTGGTCCCACCACGATGACGATGAAGCGGTGTTTGGGCGCATCCTGTGCGGGCCCTCTCATGGCCGCTTTGTGCATAATTTGAGTAGACAGCTTTACTCAATCTTCACCATTAGTCTCACATTAGTCCTTTCGCCATGTAACAATACATATAATTTGTTTTCCCTGATAAATGTACTCTATACATAATAAAATTCCGTTTTGAGTATCTTGTTCTATGAAGCCGCTAAACTGGCCATATTCTCTATACATTACCCTCTAATGAATGAAGAACACACTAAAACAAACTTCACAACGAACTGAAAAGGCTTCACAGGTGGTATCAAATTCAAGCCAAACTGCCTCTCCCACAGGCTTGAAATTTTGCGAGTGCGTTGTTATCATACTTGAAACACGATCGAAACACATAAAAGTCCCCGAATACATTGATAGAATGACAAAGGAGCTTAAGGTAGAATACTGGAGAAGGAGAATGGCCGAGGATCCTTTGCTGCCAAGAAGAAGCTCCGTAGACCAAGCGGTTGTATAGAGAGAAAGAGGTGCTGCACGAAGCACGTACACAGCGGGGGACCCAGAGCTAGGACCGAGACGACAGGCAAATGGGACATGGCGACTAAAATATGGGTAAAACAGCGTAGGACACATGATCCACGTACGACACTAAAGCAAGGTCGTCGCCAGCCACCGCCACGGCTGTGGGCGTCGTCGCCAGCCCTCAGTCATCCTGTTAGATACCGTTTACCGGTGCGGTGCGGCGTTCCTTACGGCGCGTGACCCGGTGCGAGGGGTCCGAATCCTTCAGTCGACGTGATTGACCTCTCCTCCGGCGCGGAAATCTGCGGCAACGCCTCGGCACCGTTTGCACCAATATCGCTACAAGACAGATGTCGGCGACATGCGTCCACATCTGACTTCACCCTAAGCTCGTTCTTTTCCCGTGACGTTTACGGGGCGTTCGCGGACCTTATAGTCTTAGGTATATTAGCGTGCTGATTGGGTTATTGCCTTTACCCTAACCTTCCTGTAATGTCTATGGTGTGTCCCGTATCACCTTTTGTTGAAATCTCGCTTGTGCACTGTGCCATCATATAAATACACTGTGTCCGCCTCTGCACAACCTGCATTATTTCAGTTCCGCCGCGTGATCCGCACCCCGGTGATCGCGCGGGCATCACCGTGATCCCCGCGTGATCCTCGATCTCTAGAGTAGCTGATAGTCGTAGTGTGGCATTGGCCGCTCATAGAATCCATCACGACCATACCTTCGCGTTCAACCATCGTCGTCGATACACGGAGGGTGCATAATCGTTTGGCGCGGCCCTATGAGAGTGACAACAATTGGCCAGGGGTCGGCTTGCTTTGCTAAAATAGAGTCAAAATATGGAGCTTCAGGCCTCAATGCCGCGTTACTACAGCTGCTCTCTCTTTCTCCTTCTCCGTGTTTTTTTCCTTCCCGTTCGCAACTGCCTAGCAACGCCGCACTTCTTCGCCCACTGAACTGATTTCTTTTCTTCTTCAGTTACTGAAAGCCTGGCCCGCAAGGCCTGTCGCTGTGTTAGAAATACGCATACGCTGTTAGCTCTAACGTGCTTATGTACTTTTGTACTTATTACCCTCAAATTACTACTTATGCTGAAGTGCCACTACTGTGTCCTCTAAATATAACTGTTGTGCACATTCCTGCTTGTATACTTCTATTATCTCTCGTCATTTGCTTCTGCACTATTGTTAGCCCCACTTATACGCAATTACGAGAGCCTACTCGGCTAGTTACGTTCACCCTTATAAATTTTTGTGCCTTTCCGCTCTGTGAAGAAGAGCTGGAGCAGACAAAATCGCGCACAAATAAAACACTCAGACCAAACTCAGTGTGCTAATAGATTTGTCCTAGCGGGTTTCTTTCAGCATTTTTAAAGCCATCTACTTTAGATTGACACATACAGACCATTTACCTCAAATGTGGCTTTGCTGCAAGTACAAATTTTGATAAGCGACGTTTGTAATGGGGTATTCACACGACGGATCGTTACAGCGGAGAAATCAGAGGGAGGTCGTGACGTCACCGCAGGCGGACTTCCGCTCGCCCAACTCCTTCGCTCACACGGAGGATGCGACTGTCTGACGGAGATCACTGTTTGCAGTCGCCTGTCTCTTAAGCAGAGCTGCCGTAGCACCACCGATTCCGCTACGGCGGCAATTTGTGCTAAAGCTCCTACGTACTGATCTTGTCAGCCGCCCAAAAATTGGCCGTGGACGCGATGTAGGAGCTTCGCGGGTAGAGAACGGCGCGCGACGCGCGAGGCAGTGAGTGGGGATGCGCGCGCTGGGAGCAGTCGGCCGGTCCGCCTGCGGGCCCGCATACAGATGTTAGGCTTAACACTGCGGCGAATATTCGAATGCCGCTCTCGCAAGCTTCGCCGATGTCGATTTTTAATGCAACTTTCCATCACATCATTGTCCCCTTCCTCGAATGTGCAGCTCTGTTTGTGCCTCGGGGAGCGATAACAAGCTATCGCTCGAGCTACCTGCGCCGATCTGCGCCACTTCGCGGCCGGGGCTGCCGCTCGCCCAGTGACCGTGCTGGTGCTATACACAGCTCGCTCAGTGCGCTTGTCGTGTTCGCGGCGCATTTTCGAGTCCATTGTAGTAAAAGCAATAAAAAAGAGTGCCTGCAACCACTCTATATCTTGAGTCGTGGTTGTCGTGGTCAACTGCCCGACGAGCAGACGAAATCCCGCCGCCTCCGCCGCGAAGCATCGAATGGTTTGTAGCTCGCGAGCAGAAGCTCCGACTTCCGATGGGAGCGGTGCGCCGGAGAGAAACCATCACGTAGAGTTCACGTGATGCGCACTCCAAGGAGCCAAACGGCGGATTTCTCCTACGTGTGAATACCCCTTAAAGGAGCCATGAACAGAAAACACAAGTTTGGTTTATTCGAAAGATTGCCTCGTTAGAAGCATACTGACATCACTTTTAACACAAACTTCGCTCAAATAAGCTACATAATTAGGAAAAAAGGGAATGACCATGCGACCCACCAGCTCATTTCCCGCAACAGAACCTATGATGTCACACGAGAATGCTCTGCGATTGGCGGAGGCCGGCAAAAGCAAACGCAAGTTAGGCAGGGCTTACCAGGTTTGCATAGTGAGCCTATATGCCCGTTAAGCATTACTGCACATTCCTTTTATGACACTAAGAACGGTGGAGTAAACGTTGAAGTTCCGAATAAAACACGCAAGCGTGTATGCCCAATGCGTACGAAACTACCGCCAGCCGAACTCGACATCTCGCCGTCGCCACCGTCGCGCAGACGACTTTTCGGGTTCGAGGCTCTTCGGGGCCAACGAACCGTCTCAGCACGCAGAGCCGCGACCTTGCTTGGTATCGTAATCTCTTCACAGGAGGTTGGCCGTCATATCGCCAACCAGCAAAGGTAAAAATAGAAACGAGGGGAGTAAGGAACAGCAAGCAGCGACGAGATAGTGACAGTCGTCGCAGAAGTTTCGGAATGGTGTTGGCTTGCTGCTGTTGTTAGGAGCTCTTTTCCAGTTTACAACCACTGAAAACTTCAGTTTGTTCGAGTACTTTACAATGAAATTTCGTTGCTGCAATTTGAAATGCCCATGTAGTACGGGCAAATCGTCGAGTGAGTGCGACATCCCCGCCGTTGAGGAGATCTCCTTTCATGTGCTGCCCAACGACGAACCTCGGCGAAGCAAGTGGTTCGGTTTTGTGAACTTTGAAAACGGAGGAGAAAGAGAGCTAAAGGAAGTACGAGTGTGCTCGCTTCATTTCGGACGAAGTGATTACGGCAGGGACCCTTACGTTAGCTCACTCCTGGGACGTGCTGGCGCTCGTCGCCGACTTCGTCAAATCGCCGTCAAAGCGCTCTGACCTTGGGGGGAAAAAATGCCGTACACACCGCGCATTGACGCTCGTATCTTTCTGGTCGGAGCAGAGAGCTCGCGCGAACGGCTTTCCATACATTGACACCGGCCAACTGGCATAAGCGATACTGCTACTGAATTGAACTATTATTAACCGTAATAAAAATACGGCACATACGTACCAGTCTGTATTCGTCCGTCGCGACGGGGCTGACGAGGCAGCGGTGCCGACGGCTGGGCGTTCGTCTGTTGTGGCTATCGCGGAATGGTCGCTTTCCGGTGCATCCGCGTATCCCACAACTCCTGCCGCTCGTGTACTTAGAAGCATTGAGCGTTCAAGTGGTGTGAGGTTGTTCAATGCAAGCCCGAGCTTCTCGGCGACAGTTTTGTTATCCGGATCAGGCGATTCCATGACTAGGGCTGCGGGTGCACTAGGTTTCACTAGTATTTTTAAAATGGCCGCCGTCTCGGTTTCGGCACGAGTTCCGGTTCCTGTTTGATTCCAGCGTGTGGGTGCTATATGGAGTAGACATACTAAGTATCTGTTTCATGGACCGGCTCGTATGACGCCATTGTTCACGTCACGAAATGTGCAATTTAGCGGGAGATTTAAATTTTCCGCTTAATTGCCTTATTTCTCAGTGAAATAAAGCATCATTTGCTTCCGGGAAAGCGCTTAGGGTACTATGAGCCCCTAATCTTTTCGAATAAAACAAACTTTTTTTTCTCTTCATGGGTATTTTAAATAGGACTCAGTTTGGACACCTGTCTTTAGCCTCCCGCTTTCGAACACCGGATTCACGCATCATCGGGGCTGCCGACCTCTGGTGAGGTCCCGCTACCGCTCCCACCGTGCGGAGTGCATGGGGCGAAATGACGCGCGCCGGTGTATACGTATAGCCTCTTTTCACCCGGCGTTCGCTCTGACGATAATACTTCTCAACTGCTTGCCTTTTGTAATGGGGTGCTATTGCACAGCGACCTTAGCCGTAACGCCCCTGTACAATCACCTCGCCATAAAAAAACCCTTTATGGTATTTTGGTGCTAGTCTGACTTCATAGTTAGGATGTCTTTCTAGCTTCTTATCTGCTCTTTTCCCGTTCAAACATTCTAGTCATCTTTTGCTGACCTCGGCTGCTTTCCAATTCACCTCTCAGTAAACCTTAAAGACAAGGACTTCCAGAATCTGGAGGTGACCCTCGAATGAGAATTGGACTAATACTTTTGCACTCCGCTACAATATGTCGCATGGTTTCTGGAGCCGTCCAGCAACCTGCGCACAGTTCTTTCTGTACCGGCTGTCGCATGACGGTTTTTTTTTCGCAAGCAACTTGGCCCGGGTTCAAAAAGAAATGCACCCTCTTTGGTATTATCAAAGCGCTTTTCCCTCATATCTCCCGCTTCCCGATCCTGTAGATATCTAACGTCTTGCTTGCTCCATCTTTTTTCCAGTTCGTTGTCTCCAATTCTTTCACTTCATTTTTTCTTGCCTTGGTCGCTTCTCCTGCGCGCGCTGGTTTTATTTACTTTATCCTGAAGTCTCTTGTTCTCCTTCTCCACTGTATGTCCACGATTGACATATAAGAATACCGCAAAACCTTACGGTAAGCAAAACTTAGGCTTTTGAATTCCGAATTTTTGAACTACCCTGAAATAACGAAAGTTAATCAGATTTCCATTTCGGTACGTATATTTAGAAAAAAAGACAATATTTCCCATAAATGTATTCTCGCGCGTGACCAGTTTATATCTTGTATTCTGTGCTAACGTGGGAAAGTTTTCTTGAGTATTGTTTGAGTATTGTTTTCATGTATACTGCTCAAAGTATGCCGCGTAGCCGCCGTTAGGGCAATAAAAGTTTGCCTTGGTATAGTTCTTGTAAACTCTTGTTTGCTAACTAAGCTTTTTCTATTTATGTCATGGTCTCCATCGTTTGCGTAGTATAAATGTGTTATTATTGTACAGCTTTTTTGTGCTTTGTCATTGTTTGATATAACCAACAATTGTCTTGTATAGTTTGCCTATGTTGCCATTGATTTGTTTCATGTTTATAATATGATTCACCGGTTGCTGAAGGGCTTTGCTAGTGATGCTGCCGTTGTGCCACATCAGGGACGGAGCATCGTGAGGCGGCTAGGTGAGGCTCGACCAACCGGGCTCGATCAATTGGGCTCAAACGCCTTTTGCCGCGTTTACTTTGGCAGAAGATTAAAAATTGTACTTTTTTATTCGATGTACCTGTACTCTGCCTAAACAAACAAACAAAATCAAACAAACAAACAAAGAAATCAATCCATCAATCAATCGAAAATGAGCTAATGCCGGTAACAAAAATACAATGCACAGGGGAGCTTCCATAATAAAGGCAAAAACGTTAGCAGAAAACAGGAATTTTTATTATTGCAGAAAAAAGAACTGCGTGATGCCCGCCGGTTTCGCGTTCGCACCTGGTCCCGGAAAAGGGTTCTCGAGCTTCTTAATGCATGGCAGCAATTGCTGGTCGCCACAGCTATATTCTCCCCTTTTGCGAAGCAGACGCAGCATCTTTGTTGTTTCTGTCGGTGTAGGCTCTTCTCGAGGATCCCCTTCGTCAGGATAAGCTGCCTCATCCAAAGAACTCACAACGACGTAAGCGTCCGAAAGCGTTCCGGTAACGGGAACACCGGCCCAGTAGAGCGTACATCAGCTGTCTCTAGCAAACTTGCCTTGTGTTTTCTTTCTCTGTCAATATTTTGAGATATTCGAGATACCCCCAAAAAACGCTTCGAGATAGGGGAAAATACATGGCTCCTTTGACAGGTAAATCCACGGCGAAAAAACTTCGACTTACCCGTTATTTCGAGATATCGCAGTTGGAGTTAACGAGGGATGTACGTATAGGCTTCCTTCCACGTTACGTAACCTTTGGGTTTTATGATGGCAGTGTGGTGTAGCTGAGTGCTCTTAAGACATTTCCCTCATGCTTAAATGCTTCAGTGCTGCTCTCGATGGTTGAGTTATTCTGCTTCTAGAAGGACTCACAATGGCAGTGAAAGCGGGGATAAGGAGAAATGGCACCTTCGTTTCAGCCGCTACGTTTTAATGCGTTACCGATTCCCTATTCGGTTTCTCCTATGTATGATGTTACTATACTTGGTAATCTCCAAGACGGAAAAAAGGCACTCGTGCTGTAGTTTCATAGATTTTCAAACACGAAATAAGCAAAAATGCGGATAGCATGCGGACCAACACCGCGTAGTCAATTTTGGCTTTCTTTTCGACGAGTTTTAGGTGGAATGCTACATTTTTGTAACACAACTGAAAGCAACCGCTGCCTTTTTTGGATTTGTTCAAGCACAACATTTTTAGTTATATACTTAGCGTGAAATTTTGTTTGAAAGCATTCGTTGCCCCGATGCTGACGCGGGTTGTGGTAAAAAAACGGGAACAGGCAAGCCGATATTTTCGCTTGCCTAGTGGTAACTATCGAATACATGAATTCCTAGATAGAAAAAGCGCGGTCCTTTCGATGTAGATTTTTGGTTTTTCAAGATGCTGCACTCTTGATAACGCTAGAGACGTTTTGATAAGTTCAAACTAGAATTTTGTTACCATAACATGAAGCTCTCGTTGCAAGCTGTCATTTAAACTGTACTCATGCGCATCGAAATTACCCCGTTGCCAGCTCAGTGATCACGAATCGAACATAGTTTACGTGCATATCACTGGGAGATATTTGGTGGCCTACGTAGCTTCCACTTTTCGAGGATCGTAGATGACGACAAATTCGGACGTCTTCTCTTTTTGCACAAACCGACGCGAACGGTGCACTCGCTCAGTAAAGATCAACGGTTACGAATAATATTTCCGCACTCCTATGAAGTAATCACTGGTGCAATATCACTTATTACTGGTTTTGGGGCCAAACCTACTGTCATCCGCACAGGGCTTTGTGAAGTCTGCTTGCTTCCGTTGGCCGCGTGTCTCGTAGTACGCAAAACCGAACAAGAGTACAGAAAGACGGCGCACATCGCCGCCAACGTGCGGTAGAGGTTGTCGTAGGAGCCCATGGTGTCTCGGAAGAGCCCTGCAGAGAGAGAAATTCAGAAACACGTGCTCAACAACAGTACAGTTTACAAAAAATAGGAGTTTGTTCATTTGGGAGACTGAGTGTAGCAGGTATCAATATTTTATATATCAAACATTACACATTAAAAATTTGTTTATTGTGGTTTCATTCATTTGTGACTCCCTCGAAGACCCAAATTTTGCCATCCATACGTTTGGCGCGGAATGAACTATCAAACTCTCAGTTGCCACAGCAGTATAATGTATTGTTTGAAGCATTTATGAATTCATATTCCTCTTATTAACACAATCCCTCAAAATAATTTAAAGCAGCGTACGGAGAGGAAGGACGCAAATAGAGAAGCAACTGCTGTCCATAACTTATCTCATTCCCGTCATAGTTTCAAATCCCCGATTGTAGAATGTTGATTGCTTCTTATAGCTGCGGCCCATGAAATTATTCTCTTGATGCATTTCTATTTTGTAGTTTTTCACTACCCGCAAGCTGTAGCTTAAACATTAAATTCACTAGAACAGTTACACTGGTTACGTCTACAGGCTTAACATTCCCTGCGCTCAGTTTCTACATCTACCATTTTATCGACTGAAAATTTTATTGTATAGCGTATTAGCTATCCATTTCTCGTCCTGTGAAAGGTATCCAGCCTTAAAAAGGCCGTGATGACACAACAAAGCCTTTTGGAGGTTCTTGCCCTAGGTTGTCCCGGCGCGTTGCTACATCACCATGATCAATATACATCTTCGTTCAATCTGAAATAACCGGATTTTGGAAAAACACTCCCCTCCATTCATTAGCACTTGGTGGTGTTCGGATAGGAGCAGCGAGGTGATCGCGTCGTTTACGCTATTTATGACTTTCTCATTGTTCCGGCAACAAATATAAGGGGACCCTGCAACACTTCTTTCACCTTTTTCTAAATCGTAGAGGCGTTGAGAAAGAAGTCAAGAAAAACATTGAGTACTTAGAATGGGAGGTCACAAAGTACTTCAGCCAAAAATTACTGTTCTATGCCCATCAGATAACTTTGAAAATTGTCCAAAAGATTTTTGTCTGTCACGGTCTTGGCGTTTTTCGAGCGCCCGAACTACGTCATCACAGCGGTTTAGCAGCTATTAGCTGGCTTTGTTTCAGTTGAAGCAATAAACGCATACGATATGCCACCTAGAAAGATCCACAAAATCAAAGCAGAAACGGAAGGTGGATCTGCTGCTGCGACGAGAAAATCCCGCCATGCCACTCCATGCTGGCACTAACTAGAGCATTCGCAGTGCCTCGAGACGTGAGAGGAATAGTATGAGCCTTTATTCGAAGTCTTGCAGAGACTCTTCAACTCTACACCGACCGCCTCCACTTTGCACGAAGGCCTAAGCAGCCAGAAAACCCACGCTATCAGAAAGGTACTTGCGGCTGCTGTGTTTTCCACCAGCGCTACTATCAAGATCATTAACTGTAAATCGCGGCTCAAATGGAGCGAAAGAACATAGTGACGCTCCAGTCGGCTAGCAGGACGACGAGCGACACTGTTTTGGGTTGTTCTACAATGACGAAATCATATATGTGGAAAGTGTGCGCCGGTGCTGCGAAGCCGCTGACGCTGTTCACGCGTCCGTCGGTGATCCTGACCCGCAGTAGCCACTACCGCATCTGCCATTGTACCAGAGGCGCACCACAGACCCTGCCATTCGCCGCCGGAGCGATCGCGTAGTGAGTTTCGCCGTGAACGGGAAGAGTAGAGTGTAAAGCCAGAGTTTGTCAAAGGATAGCTCGTTTTTGTTGAACCGAGACTGCGCAGTGAACGCACACATTTTGTAATGGCGGCGCGCCCTCACTGTTTCTATTAAACACTCTGCCCCTCTCCCCTCCTCCAACCCCGAGAGGAAAACAGCGAATAGACGTTTGACTTTTAACAGTAGAGCTGTTGAATAGCATTTCAGTTCCGCCGTCCAACGTTACCAGGAAAAAATACCCAGAAAAAAATATTGAGGGCATATGAGCGTGTGCCTCGTGAGGGGCGCCGACTTCGGCCAGTTCGACCTTCGAGAACACTCCGCCCAGCGTTTGTGGCGTGATCTCTCGCGTGCTTTTCTACTCGCCAGTTCGCGTGCGTTCGCGCCCTAAGACGGGAGTTCGCGAAGCCGGTTAGGGAGATGTGAAAGGCTGCGGAATTTTTAAAACGATCCCGGCCTCCCGTCTATGAGAACTTTCACCGACAAGATGGGAAATTTATGTGAGAAGCAACAGCCGGGTCTCCTACGAAGGGAAAGGGCCAGCCAGCTCTGCTGTTTCTCCAGCCTTACCATTAGCGCAAACTGCGCCAATTTTTTTGTTGTTGTTGACGTGACAGTGTACAGTACAGCACGGACAGTGAATATTTGCCAGGGTAATTGCTTAGATTTTCGCTCTAAGAACTGGGTCAGCAACCAGGTTGTAGGCGCCGGGCGGCCGCCGACAACAACCAAGCAGTTTCTTCGCGAAGTAGCCTTGCTAGATATCTTTCGCCTTGTTTCCGCCACAGCCAGAAAGAAGTGTGCTAACGATTCTGGGGACGGAGCAAGAATAGTAATCAGGGCGTGCTGTTCGTCCCTGCCTCTTAGCTGTTATTCTCGGGAGTAGAGGTACCGCTTTTCAGTTGTTTGAAACAGAGCTCTGTCGTTAAACTACTCAATTCTGGCACAATGGAGAAAGGTAGGAAGAATGTTTCTTTTTTAGCAGAAGAGACTCCTGAAAGACCCCAATCCAACTTCGTGCTCGGTGGTTCAATGCGCAAATGGCGCTTGTTCTTTATATGAGCGATCTTCACACTGACAATTCACCTTGGTGTTTGACACGCGGACAGCCTGAATAATACCTAAAACTAATCACCCAGAGTCGTGTTTTCGCTCAAAACTGCCAAACAAAGCGAGTTCTACATGACGTGAAGTGCAATTCCCGGATTTGTTTTTTGTCAAACTTACAAATCAATGATTGAGTGGTTCGTTAGGTTGAAGATACCTGATTGATTTATTGTGGGGTTTAACGCACCGGCGCAGCGCAGGCGATGAGGCGCGGCGCAGTGGAGGGCTCCGGATTAATTTTGGCCACCTGGGGATCTTTAACGTGCGCCGAAATCTCCTACACACGGGCGTTCTTGCTTTTCGCCTCCATCATAAAGCGGGCCGCGCGGCCGGGAAATCAAACCCGCGACCTCGTGCTCAGCAGCGCAACGCCTTTTCCACTCAGCCACCGCGGCGGTAGGTTGAAGATAGCAAGATTGCTTTCCTTAGGCTAGCTTATCATACCTCGGGCTATCTATAAAGCGGGCGTCGGACTCACACCCACCGCTATTGGCATTCAATGTGCGCCTGACGTATGCTCAAGATGTCCCGGTTCAAGGTGTGCCTGTCGTACGTTTAGACAAAGCCCTACATTGTTTATACCATCTTTTAGTGTCATTAGATTTCGAGTATTCACGCACGCAGGGGATGAAAGCTATCTCTGCGTAGCTCTAGCCGCGACCGCATTAGGCGGTTGAACGAAAGCCGTTAGGAACCAGGGAGTTTTCGGAACCCGAAACTGGCTAACTCAGGTGAATAAATCTTAATCAAGTGAACAGTACGGAGGGGAACGTTCAAGGTTACTGAACCGATCATTGCGCCACTGCGTCATCCGCAATCCTTCAGCGACAAGCATATTCATTGGCAATGCGCCTTTCATGATTTCCTTTCCCTTGTTTTGGTGTCTTTCCTTTTCTTTGCACCGTTTTTTGAAAGTTGTTTCAATGGCTATTTTTACAGTTTTCTTTCCCGATTTTGTTTCAGTCCGAGCTTAGCTTAGCAGCAATTTTTTTATCTCGTTTTCAAGGATTTTGTTTGTCTGCTCACTGCTGTTCCCGCGGTGTCCTACATCAACCCCACATCACTGCAGTCATCCCCAAATGGCAGACCTCAGTAGTTCACATTATGGAGGTTCCCTTGTCTCATCTCTCTCTTCTCTAGTATATAGAGATGGGGTTTATTGCCTTTAAAGCAGACTTTATTGCAAATTTAGAGTATCTAAAGTCTCCCAGTGCACCTGCAAGGAAAGGAACTATGCTACTTGAAAAAACGCACTTCACTTTCAGCTAAGTAAGCAATCCCTCGCCGCAAGATCCAACTCCGTGGTTTACTGAGCGAGACCACTTAGCACGACTCCGCGCTCTATGTTAATGTACTTTGCTGCTGACTGATGTCGTTGTGTTGTCGCAAAAAACGCGTTTGCAAGCACTTTCTTCACTGGCACGCCCTCTCGAGTGTGTGTTACAATTGTAGACAGACCATGCATCCTATGAAAGCACCCTAGAGCTGCAAAACTGATGTCGCACAAACATGTTGTGTGGAATAAGATGGGGCCCTGAACAAATCAGAAATGAGCAAGGCGGCTACGAAAAACAGTTAAATACTTTTCTGTTACTTTGAGGAACCAGGAGGAGTATTGCCCAACAGAAGTGATGACACTGCGGGCGCTGCTACGAATTTTAAACAAAAACTCTAAAGGCGTACCCATGCCGAAGTGTGCACCACCTGTGAGATCACGCTTGGCAAATACCTTTTCTTGTCCTTCATCATCATCATCATCATCATCATCATCATCATCATCATCATCATCATCATCATCCTCCTTCTCACAATCGTTATCATAATAATAATAATATTAATAAAATATAATAATAGTAATATATTAATCAATCAATCAATCAATCAACCTTTATTATAGTGCCCAGGAACAGCCGAAGCCTTAGTGCTGGCGCACTGAGAAAAAAAAGAAAAAATGCCGCATTGAAATACATCAGCGGCTGACACATATAAAACCAGAAAAAAATGTGGGTGAATGAAAAACAATAAACTGGAATACCACAGAGAAAAAATTAAAAGTGGTATACAAACTACATTATACGAAGTTATGGTACATTGCACAAACACAGCGTACAATGACCATAGCAATTGGCTGAAGCATCAATTTCACAAAAACGTATGAAACAAAGTACAGGAAATGTTTGTAACTATTCACATAAACTGATAAGTTATAGAAACATTTGTTTCTATAACATTTGGTTATAACATAATAATAATAATAATAATATAATCATTATTATAATTGTCATCATCATCACCCTATCTATGCCCACTGCCGGCAAAGGCCTCTCCCATGGAGCTCCATTCATCCCGGTCCTGTGCTAACTGCGACAAATTTACCCCCGCAAACTTTCTCCCGTCCCCGCCACGCTTGCCTTCTCTAGGGATCCACTCTGGTACCCTTAATGACCAACGGTTGTCTTGCCTTCGTATTACATGTCCTGCCCACGTCCATTTCATCTTCTCAATTTCTACAAATACGTCCTTAACACGCGTTTTTTTCCTCACCCACTCAGCTATATTCTTGTCCCTTAATGTTATATCTATCATCTTCCGTTCCATTGCCCGCGGAGTCGTTCTCAATTTAAGTTGAACCCTCCTAGTGAGCCCTCGATTTTCTGCCCGTCGGTGAGTGCCGTTAAAATAGATGCAGCTGTCATACACTTTCTTCTTAAGGGACAATGGTAGGCTGCCATTCAGTATCTGAGAGTGCCTGCAGAATGCACTCCACCCATTCTTATCCTTCAAATTATCTCTGCCTCATGGCAGGGATCCGGGGTCACAATTTGGCCTAACTAGATATATTCGCTTACTACTTCCACGGCCTCGCCACCTATCTCATATCGCTGTGCTATCCCGAGGTTATTGATCATTACTTTAGTTTTCTGCATATTAATTTTCATGCCCACGGTTCGACTCTGTTTGTCCTGTGCGGTAAGCATGCTTTGCAATTCCTCCCCCGAGTTACTTAGCAAGGCAACGTCCTCAAAAAATCTGAGGTTACTGAGGTATTCTCAATTAACCCTTCCTCCGACCCGTTCCCAATCCAATGTTCTTAATACTTCTTGTAAAGATGCTGCTAATACCGTTGGAGAGATTGTGTCTGCTTGTCTGACGCCCATATTTATAGGTATTTTACTGCTCTTTATGGAGGATGATGGTAGCAGTAGTCCCATTGTAGATATCCTCTAGTATTCTTCCACACTGCTCATCTACAACCTGAGTACTCAATGCCTGAATGACTGCTGATACTTCGACACAGTCAATTGCTTTCTTATAATTTACGAAGGCTATATAAAGATGGTGAGTATACTCCGCGCGATATCTCTATGACCTGATTGATCGTGTGAATACGGTTCATTGTTGAATAGCCTTTACGAAACGCTGCTTGTTCATTAGGTTTACGGAAATCTAAGGTGGAAGAAATTCTGTTAGTGATTATACATACTTTGCAAAGCACCTTGTAGACAAGCATTGTCCCTGTCAGTTTTTGTTAACATTTAGTCCTTCGTTTCCATGTTCAGCTGGTTTCTTCTAAACTAATATGCACCAACTAGCCCAGCAACAAACTCTCCTGTATTACCTTGTAGACGACTGACAGTAAGCTGGGCCTCCTGTTTTTTGAAGTCTTTCATGTTACCTTTCTTTATGCATTACGATGATGTTCGCGTTCCTCCGAAAATCCGGTACACTCGCGGTCATTAGGCATTGCGTGTATAGGTTTGCCAATTTTTATAGTACGATTTGCCAGCCATTCTTCAAGAGTTCTGCGGTCATCTGATACTCACCAGGTGCTTTGCCCCCTTGCATTTTTTACAAAGCATTCTTTACTTCTTCTGTCGATTACTGGTGGGACGTCTATCAAAACTGAACTACTTCCTCGTAAAATAATTTCCAGGATGTCGCGGCTACTGTACAGATCTCTATAGAACTCCTCGGGAATTATAACTATTTTATCTCTATCTGTGATGGCATTGGCTTACTTCTCTTCAAGTGCATACATCTGATTTTTCCCCGCGCCTAGACGCCTCTTCGCTGCTTTGGAGCTGCCTCCATGTTTTTACAGCATGCTCAATCCTCTCCAAATTACACTTCCGTATGTGAACTGTCTTACGCCTATTGAATTACTTCGAAAGTTCTCCTAGTTCAATTTTGTCAGCTGTGGTGGATAGTGCCATGCTTCTCTGATTCCTAATTAAATCTTTCGTGTCCCGGGAATGTTTACCAGTATCACGTCGACCATTCGTACCTGCAACTACTACTGCACACTCCGTGAAAACGCCTGTAAGATTGTCATCCGTTTCTTTGTCGTAAACTGTGCTTCCTCGATTAGGGCTGAATATCGGTTTTGCAACGCGATCCTAAATTCTTCAACTTTCCGTCTTACTGTTAGCACATTGATCGCCTTCTTTCGTACTAGCTTGTAACGGTACGTCCTCAAATCTAGCCTAATCGGTGATCTTACAATACTATGGTAACTACACCTCATTCTTCCGAGCACTTCCACATCCTGCACGACATAAGGTTTGTCGCACTGTATCAAGTCTATCTCATTTTTATGCTCCCCATTAGGACTCCTCCACGTCCACTTCGTGGCTCTCCTGTTTGCAGAAGCTATTCAATACCTTTTACAGTCAGGTTATTCCAAAACACTGAATTTTTTGCAGAAATGGTAAAACTTGTAATGGAATGGCGGACAAGAGTCTTCACTCGCTGGAATTGAACGCAACAAGTGGGTGATCTCCTCATAAAGGGAGCAAATGAGTCAAACAGGCCGCAGAATCAGGTCGTAATGCTTTTCCTAGATTTGTCGGTGCACTTTTTTAAGAATAGGTCCTGGGACGTGAGGCTTATAAACCGCCCTCAACGATGTAAGAGTTTAATGAGGCCCAGCACTACTTGCTTTCATTATTCTTCGTATACTTTGATTGACTAAAAAGCGTTCAGCTCAGAACTTAAACAAACAATAAGTCCATCGTTATAAAATTCATCTACCTTGCGCTGCCAAGGGCTCATAAACGTACTGTGCAATCGCCCGTTTTAACGCGGCATAGTTGGCGGCGGGTAAACCAGTTCAAAATGCTGATTATGGCAGCAATAATAATCTTTCGATAACAAATGTTCGAGGCCAGTGACACGGCTGATATTTAACTCGTGAAATACAATAATTCGCGATAAAACAAATTTAGTTGTGCTGCTATTTCGAAAATTTGTAATAGAAAATGATACGTTTTAAGTACGCCGTAGGTGTACTTCCTCGGTTACTTTCTGGGCGATTAATAGGGAGTTTTAGCTGACCGTTTTTGACGCTCCGAAATTCTCCCGACGTCCCGGTCGGCACAACCGTAGCGTCAGCAGCCGAAAGGCTTTTAGCTAAGCGATAACCGTATCTGCCTCGACGGGGAATGATTCGCGTGACTGGTCGTTTCGCGTGCGCGTGTGAACCAAAACTTCATCCTAAAGGAAACATAAGAATTTGTATTTGGTCGCCCAAAGAAAACAAAATACCATGTTTCTTGGCCTCATTTAACCTTTTTTTGTATAATGTAGTCACTGACATGGTTATTTTTCTAAATAACAATAAAGAAGCCGATAAAATTGGGAATAGCCAAGCCAAGACTGCCTTTCTCGGCACTGCATAGAAGCAGTCCCGCTTTTCGGTAGACGTTTTTCGCTTCAGTTCTAAAAATCTTCGAGGTGTGTAGCACCATTGCCTATTCGGAAGCGCTTTCACCGCTTCGTGGCTCGTCTTTCAACTGAAGAAACGAAGTTCGCCGTAGCGCGCTCACATCCCTTGGGCAGCCACGTTAAAATTCCGTACGGTAGCGTGAGCTGCCGCGACGGTCCGCTAAGAGGCCCCGGGTAGCGGAGCGGGGCCCCGCTCCTGTAACTCCGGTAGCGCGCTAGCGCACCACGCGTGCGCAATGGCGCTCCCGCTTGCTATCGGAGCGGAGCGGACAGTCAGAAACGGTCAGCTAAAACTCTCTATTATCTATACATGCTAGAGCGGTATGTATCCATTTACGCTATCTGTCTTGTAGGAACAAAGCAGAATGCACTTTCTGAGAAGCTGAAAGGAGCTAGCGTGAAATGCATTCATATGAGGGAACGATGGTAATAACTTTTGAATTGAGGATATTTTTGTGTTTTCTGTCTTGGGGCACAACTATTTTTGTTATTCTCAAGGAAAATATTTTTCAGGTCACTTCAGCTATCCTTGTTAGTTATGGTCATGTTGACGCAAGAACACTCACCTATGAGAAGAGGACCTCCAAGGGCAACCGGCAGCATGGCGATTCCGGCGATTCCCCAGCAGATGGACAGCTTTTGTACGCCCAAACAGTCACTGAGAAGCACAGGTTTCATAGCCACCACGCAGCCCGCAGGAAGTCCCGTGGCCACTGCCGTCGCAACAACTTCACCGAAGGACGTCGCATGTGGCATGGCGACCAGGCAGGTCGCTTCAACCACTAGGCACAGCGCGACGAGAAGACTGCGGCGGAACCGCGCACGGTCCCAGAACAACGGCACCACGAGACGACCGGCCATTTCGGCGGCAGCCACATACACGATGACGTGTTCTGCTTTGCTCTTTACAGAGCCTTTGTCCACAGCGTAGTCCAGCACTGTTGTTTCGAAAGTGATGGAAATATACTCGCCCACCCCGAATGTTACGACCAGAAGGTACAAAACCGGGTTCTTCAAAAGATCGACAATGCCGCCTGTGGGAAGTTTTTCACTCCCGTTGTTAAAGATTCCTGGAGTTTTGTCTGGGAGGTGTTTGTCGTTCCTCCGTCACCTTCAACCTTGTGGTATTTCGATTCAACCATGAACTTGGTCTCAAAACATGTATCGGTTGTGTCCCTAGTGCCGTTCACTGAACCATTTTCGGAGATGCCGTTACATGATTTCAACGTCGTTTCGAAGCTTGAAATGCCTACGGAGTTCTTGTTTTTCGCCCCAGGATTTATGCATTCCTTGCCCTCTTCTGTGCCATCAAATGCGAAATTTTCTTCACCGTGATAGCTCTCTGAAACAACCTCCCGCGCTTGGAGCAAACCAGCCTTTCCTGCAGCTTCATTTTGTACATTGTCCTCAGCCTCATCACTCTGGCAAACGCCTTCTCCTTGAGTGTGCGAGCTTTCAGGTGTCTTTTCAGGTGCAAAGCAGTTAACAACAAGCCGTTTGGCTGCGCTGCCTTCCGTCTGCCCGTTCGTCACAATTTTCTCATTGATGTTTTTGTCTACAGATAGGTAGGGCACACTAACACGACGTAGAGCCGTTGTTGCAGCTGGCGTTTCGACACTGGTGTTTTTGCAATTGTCCAACTTATTCTTCCAGCAGCACAGTTTGAAAGGCTTTGGCTTGTTCATGAGCATAGCGAGTGGTAGGGTGTTTAGCATGAAAGCCGACATAATAAGTAGTGTGCCATGCAGACCGTATTCTCGCAGCAAGGCTGACAAGACCATAGGAAATGCGAGCGGGGCCAGAGACATTCCGGTGTACTTGAAGCCACTTGCTGTGGCGCGGTACTTGTCAAAGTAGAGCATTGCGTAGAGGGAGAGCGTGAGCATAATCATGCAAATTCCGGTACCTGAAAGGAAAAAAATACAGATATTGCCAATTAATCAAAGATAAACAATTTTTGTGAAAGCTTTCAGAGCCTGGTAGCACAAGCGAATGCTCCACACAAACATAGGACCGTAATTGCATGGACGGTCTAGTAAAGGAAACACTTGAAAACACTATAGAAGAAAAAAACCCAAAGATATAAAGCAATCCTCCTACGCTTTTCTTTCAGATACTTTTCGGCAGTATGTCGGTTTGTGTGATGAAGAGATAAGAAAAAATATAATAACGAATACCGTTCGGAGAAATGTAAGAGTGACTGAGTTTCCTAATCTAACTTATGCCACTGGCTAAATTACACCGACAGCCTCCCGATACGATAATTCCGCGCGATCTTCTATCATTGCCTGAACTTGAGGTTCTTTATGCAATTCACTGTATTCACAAGATGAGCTTCAAAAAGGCTTTATTATTTTATTTAAGTATGCTTAACCGCTCAAATGTAAACCACCAAAAAATGGCAGACTGTAATGATTCTCTCTAATAGGAAATTTTAGTGATGCGCGAACTGAAGTTTTCTCGGTGACGGCGCATACCTGCTTCTTTGGTGGCGGGCACGCCTGAAGTTTGGAGGCGGCGCTAAGCGTACACTCGTGCACCACTTCCACCGTTTCACGAAATTATCGCGTCATCGGCGAACGCACCACGGTGCGTGCTACTCTGGTGCTATCTCGTAGGGGGTCCTCCGTAGGGGACATCTCGCGCGGCACTCTCGGCATACCGCCTTCCCCCCCCCCCCCCTTTCCGCTGCCTTCGATGTCCTCATTGCTTCCTCTGTTACAATAAGGCCGGCGGCTAAGCACGACGCAAAATTACAGCAGAAGCAGGGCCTTAAAGGAGCCATGAAGAGAAAATGCAAGTTGGTTTTCTTCGAAAGATTTCGTGTTTTATAGTGCCCCCAGCGCTTGTCCGGATACAAACGGTGCTTTATTCACTGAGAAATTAAACAATTTAGGTTAAAATTTTGATTTTCCCGCTCAATCGTGCGTTTTCGTGGTCCCAAATGACATCACAGGAACCGACCGCTCTGCAGCCTAGAGTACCTTCATTCACGCATCCGCCGTACAGGGTAGAGACCCGTATACGCTGGCGCCGCCATTTTCGGTTGCTCACTGCTCGCCGCCGAAGCAAGTCATTGTGTCAAAACCGCGCTAAAAGTATCGCCGCAACGCGGTTTACTGAAGAAGTTTGAATCATATTGTCTGTTTCGCGTTGCTAGGTCTCGTGGGAAACGAAAAGAATAACGCGTTGAGCCCGTTGGCCAAATTGCGGCGGCAAGGGACCGTTCAAAGGTTGTCTCCACCCTGTACAGCGGTGTTGGTTTGTTCCCGCGTTTCTTTACGTTCCGTAACCTAGATGGCGCCACCATACCGTGGCAAGCGTTTGGTTTGTTTTTTGCCCGCATTTAAACCTGGCTTGTTTTTGTTCTGGGAGAAAATATTCGTTCCCTGAAACAGTGCTCGCTCTACAAATGGGGTCACGTAAGACACCGTTGCTTGCGTCAATCGGCCAGTGTCGTCTGAGACAACCCCAAGCCCCGTAGTGCTGTGCAGCTAAACCAAGCATGCTGTGCGCAGTACGAACAGCAGAACGCATCAGTACTTCTATGTTTACATGTGCTTTCGTAACTTCCACTGTTTGTCCCATCATTCTTATTGCTTTGTAAAGAATGTGCCCTAAATTTAAGCGCAAATCGTTCGTTCGTGTAGTTTGTAAGCTCTACGTAATTTGCGTCTGCTTCTGCCAGCCTCCGCCAATCGCAGAGCTTAGCTCATGTGACATCATAGGTTCTGTTGTGGGAAATGAGCTGGTGGGTCGCATGACCATTCCCGTTTTTCCTAATTATGTAGCTTATTTGAGCGAAGTTTACGTTAAACGTGGTGTCAGTATGATTCTAACGAGACAATCTTTTGAATGAACCAAACTTGTGTTTTCTCTTCATGGCTCCTTTAAGAGCTGCGCCCAAAAATAAAATTAGCTTAAATTATGAAGTAATCGAGAACACACACTGCTGCTACCCCTCTAGCTTTTGTCTCCGCTGCCTATTTGTATCTTTCACATGACATGGAATGATCCACAGTCCCGAGGAGTCTTCGCGCTGGCATTCTCTAGCATTGACAAGTACGTTAGACGCTCGAGTGTAGTAGAAGTGCAACCATGGTAACGATGCCGAGAAGAAGCAAGAAAAGCCCCTTGCCAGGCCAAGCCCCCTTAGGGCTGATGACTTTCGGAATGTCATTTTTCACCATTTAGCAAGTGTGAATGCGAGAGGCAGCTATTTCCGTTTTGAGACGTCAGGAGCTCTTAATCGCATTTCTGTATGTAAAACGTCCTTCCTTTTACCATCCCGTTCCTTCTTGGGCCATAGCGCCATCCTTATGAAATACGGATCATCCTGTGAAAAAAATGAATAACTATTACTTGGAAGGATGCCAACAGTAGGCTACGTAAAAGCAAAAATTTTGGTCTTCCCGTTCGTTGGGCCAGTGCGCCCGACCGTCCCACCGCCGACGCATCTCTCTGTCTGTCTGTCTGTCTGTCTGTCTGTCCTTCGGTCCCTCTATCTGTCCAAATTATTCTGCGTGGAATGCAGCTGTGAAATACTTCTGCCATAAAAGTTTTCTTCACCCCCCTGCGGTTGACATTCTCTTCTTGTTCTGCAAATTGCGCTCTTTGCTTTATCTATCTTGCATCCCATCACGAATGCAATGCAATTTTGCTTAATGTAACTTTTCAGCGTTCGTAATCTGGCTCGTCATCTTTTGGTGATTTTTTTTATTCGGCTCTTGTTAGAACACCACCAGCCGACACCTTTTTTTGTGTTTAGGTAAATCTCGCCTCCCTCTATAATGTTGTTTTCACGTGTTTTCTTTTTTTTTTGTTGCACGAATCACTTCAAAGTGTATTCCTAATAAAATGACGCAGTATTTTCAGTTACGTACTGTCATTTTGCCTCAAACACGCCCGAGATTTCCATTGCGAAGTATAATCGGGGAATGTATGTCCCATTTACCCGCCTCAGTATTACGTGAGTTCCGGGGAAACTCTTAAAATATATTGAATCACATGTTTTCAATATCTGCCTTCAGCTATTTCACAATGCCCTTAATCTAGTAAGTGTATTTCTAGGCTTGTGTCATTGTTACTGTTTGAAAATTTCTTTTAAAAAGGACTCGTTCAAATTTTCATGAAACTGCAAACACTAATTATGAAGCAAAGATGTATTGTACACAATACTGTAACCTTGCGACTTTTTACAAATGTCTGTTCCATGCTCACTGCTATCTTCAGATATTATCTCGCATCACTAACCAGAAACTCTTACTCTCCGCGAAACCTTGTCGCTGCTCCTACAGCTCATTTGCAAGATGAGTCACTAGTTGACTGATTTCGGGATGCAGGTAATAATTTTTTTATTAGAGGCAGAGCTCCTTAGGGGCTCGAGCAGTCGACGTCTATTGCGTCATCTCATGCAGTCGTCTCACATCATCGTCGATGCAGTCACGACACTAAAACACCGGGACACTCATTTACGCCTCGAGCTAGGACGTCGTTGTCGACTCATTTCATCGTCGATGCAGTGAAGGTATTAAAGCACCGGGAAAATCATTTGCGCTTAGCGCTAGAACGTAACGCGTAATAAAATAACACACCGGAACACTGGTTTTCGAACGCCTTGCGCTACAACGCTTCGTGCTTCAAAGACCCGAGTCTTTTGTATACATTTTGTAAAGCTGTATACGTCTTTCCAAAACAAGTTTACCCGCTGGACCAAAACGCCAAGGCGCCAAGAATACACTTCTATACTGCATGCGTTGCCCCCCTCCGTCCCCCCACCCCCCACACCCTGTTTCACGTTAGTCAAAAGGGCCCGGGATTCTTTTCGTGGGCTCTGGTCTTACTTTTAATCGTGGGGTTAGGTGAACATTTCAAGCGTAATCTGTCCATAGAAATAAACAAACGTGAGCACTGGCGAACCTTACATCGCCGAATGTATTGTCTGCACTGGGAGAAGATTATTAAAAGTGATACCAATAGTTAGGTAATGACTTGAAATATTCCTTGAATTTTTTCGTTCTCCTAAAACCTGCTTACTTCACAAATCGTGCACCAGACATTTGATTCTCAGTCACCGATACAAAAATTGAAAGTTTCTCGGTTTGTTGGCAAAGGCTCGAAACTGTCAGTGTTTTATGCCAATATAGTTGGGGTAAAATACTAGCACTCAACAGAACAGTAGGCCGTTTGGCCTGACAGCGCATGGCAAAACAACTAATGAGGAAGTGGAGAGAGATATGGGCTAAGCGTCGTTTCAAGTTCGGGAAGCTCAGAGTAAAATTTGTTTTTAGAGGAGGTTGAGGGCAATGGATCCACGTAGGTAGCCAGCAAATTTTTTTATTTATCTCAATAGCCTGGTCTGGTCGTGGATAAGGAAGACGAGAAGGCTAACGATGAAATACGTAAAGAACAAAGGATAATCACAGATAGCCAAGGTGACCAAAAGGAAGCAACACATATAGAAACAAATACGAGGAGAGAATAAATGGAAGCAGAAACGTCGGAAGAGAAATCGGACATCAGCGAGGAAAATTTCTACAATAGTTTCATGAACAGTGCTTTGCTATTTGAGGCTAGAGGAGGTTGCTTAAGAACTAAGAGCGTTGTGGGAAAGTATCCAAAAATTATGGGATGTGCGTGGTCTGCAGGAAACACACAGAAACTATGCGGTACATAGTGTTGTAATGTGACTGTATCCATCCAAACCTACATGAGGTAGATATTCGGCTTCAAGAAGCCCTAAGAATTTAAGGGTAGCCCAGAGGGAGTTAACTTCAAGGATGTAGACGCGACTAAATGAAGATTAGAATGGTGTGGACGGAACGCAGAGAGGGGAATATTGCCTAGGACGGCCCACCACCTGTAACAAAAAATTATTTGGAGCCTGCCCTACGAGCAGCGCTACAATGAATAAAGAGTATAAAACATAGATATATAGGTTTATTCGTTAAGATGACACGTTATTAAGCCGTTACCAAGAAGATACCATTGGCAATCAATAAATCAATCAAACTATCCCAGTATTTCGTGTAATTTCTATCGATAAGCGAAGCTACACATTCTAGAAGTTTGGGTACTCACCGCTTAACAGACCAAGGGTGATGATCATCCAGACAATGTTGGGAGCAAACGATGCGGCAATAACGGCCGCGAAGTTGAGCAAGCATCCAGCCACAGCTATGTGGTAGATGGACAATTTTTCTTGCAGGTATCCCACAAGAAATCCTGGCAACACAATAAAGAAATGCATATATGTAAGAATGGTGACAACTACTTACAGTCCAGCACAGGATTCCGCATTTATTTAAATGCGGAAAAACAATTGAATTCGTTGAAAAGGGCTTTGTTGAGGCGTAGAATGGAAGAATGCAGGCGCAACGTTCTATTCACGGCAAAAGAAAAAAATGACTAGCATTTATGAGCACGCAACTTCGGCGTTTGGAATATGTACACGGAGTACGGTTTCGAGTATGTAGCAGCCGGAATACAGCGCCTGTACCACCGATCTTTGCCACACATGCTGTTGGAACACGCATTACGAAACAGTGAACCAATCAATCAATCACAGCGCAAGCACAGAAGGGCGCCATACAAGGATTGGAAACTCGTACTCTGAGTCTTAAGTGCATTCTCTTGCACGGTATCTTTCTTCCGATGTCCCGCACATGCCGTTCGAATCCCAAAGATCATTCATCAAGTTAGTATGCGCCGTTCCTCCCCTAAGCGAGCTTTGGGCATGCGGAAACATCCCTACTTACAAAAATAATACGTACAGTAAGCTAAGAGAACCTTACAATTACAAATCACAGCATTTGGGAACAACTGTCACTACTACTCGAGCTTGAACAAAACCTCACGTTCCAACACACGCGGTTCTACCCTTCGGCTCCTGAGGTCTAACAACGGAGTTCTTGTAGTGGTTTTCTGAACGAATAGAAGTATTCCAAGCGAGCAAGTAGATGGCATTGTACACTAATACGAAGGCCTTCTACCTTCCTCAGGACAAAATATTGCCTTTCTGAAGCTTAACAAAGCTCTACGCACACTCTAGCGGGAAATACCCGCAATGAAATATTGGGCCAAGATTCATAAGCATACGCGTACAGTGAATAGTGGCAAAAGCGGCACAGGGAAATTGAAGCATAATACAAAAATCCGCTAGGGGCGCTGCTGCGGAATACTGGACGGGGCGTAGTGTAGTGGATAGAGTGTCCGCCTTCCAATCAGCATTCATGGGTTCGAATCTCGGTGTGGGACAACTTGGTTTTTTTTGGATATGCATGGGGCGCACGAACAAGATGCCTAAGCCACACTTAAGATCAGGATAATATGTCCTTTTTCATAGCGTAGCTGTATTACGTTACGATTTCATACACTATCGGTGCCCTTCGTCGCGGGCACTGCATGTCGCGGCGGCCCTATGAATTTCCGCCCCCCCCCCTCCTCTTCCTATTTTCCCTCTCTCTCTCTCGATGCCCTCACATCAAGACGCCATGCGGCAAAGCCAACTTTATGCGCATGTTTTTAATGCGCGAGGCGTCAAAAAAGCGAGAAGTTTATGGCTGTTCGCCTATTTCAGAGGCTCCAAATGCTTTGAAGCGCGAAGCTTTCTGAAACACGTGATTGAACCCGGCAATGGCCTAAGGAAACAAGCAGTGGTGTAACGTGTAGGAGACTGATCGAATGCATTTGTAACCGGAAGGTGGAAGGAGATCGCCAAGCAACCTTAGAGAACTTGGGGCGGTTAAAGATGATTCAGAAAATAAGAATTAATTTTGAACAGAATTAAAACACGAAACTATAAATTAAATAAATTTAAACCTTAGATAAAAACTTCGCTCTGCCGTCGATGTGCGTTTCAAGTCATGTTTTCTTAACACGGATTCGTTCATTGGCGCTCCTTCGCGCAGATATCTGGCGCCGCTAACAAGAACGTTTTGTACGATGACGGATCAAATTGTGGTGGAATTAGGAGTCTAAGCTCTCTTTTGCTGCATCGATTTTAAAAAAATAAGTCTCGGTCGTCATAAGGATGGGCGTGCCATTCTTCCATCCACCCCCGAGAAAACCAAAAATTTCGGGAAACAGAGAGACCCGTCACCCCTGCAAAACTATTCCTCCATTAGGTAGAGCTCATCATGCTTTGTGTGTATTTGTCCTTGAAGAAAAAATTGCTCGTGCCTGCTATGGGATGTCACAAGAGCTCAAAAGCCTGAAAGTGCGTGTGCCCTGAGCCATTGCCGCGAAAAAGGCTGCGCGGCCCAGTGTTCCTTTCCCTCCACTTCATTTTTGTTTCAACGCGAGAAGGAAGGCAGATTGGGAATGCCTCAGAAAATGTAGGCTATCCCGAATGAGAGCTTGTCATAGGAGGTCTTGAGGATGAATTTTTTTTCCGAGCGCAACTTTGAGAAGCGAAAGCTGCTTGGGAACAGTTCAGTCAAATACTCCATATCTCTTACAAGTAGGCGCCTTTGATAGGGGAATATCAATTGGGGAAAGCGTACAACCGTCGTGTCTGCTTACGCCCCACTAAACCACTTGGCCGAGAGCAAGACTATGCGACTCTCAATGCCCAAAATGTAATAGCATTCTTTGCTGAGTACCTCCGCAGCCAGGACCAAGTAACCCCCTGCATTTCCACCAAAATACAGATTTGTCGAAAAAAAAAACAGCTTTAATTGTTGCAATAGCGTAAATGGGGATAATTTGTCGGACAGCATTTCAAAAAACAAAAGGTAAAAAAATAAAAATAAAATTTTCACAAACATTATCTCACAAAATAAAAAATATGCATCTTATACATTTCCTCCCTCAACCGAATAATAAACTAAAAAGCCCGCAAAAAAACGTCACAAATGCTCATAAAAAATAGCGTACACGCTCCAACTCTGCCTTGCACCTTCGGAAAAAGGTATTATCAGCCAGCTATAAGGCGCTTCATCACTATAATACTAAAAATTCGACAAAAGAAACAAACAAAACTTAAAAATAATGAAATAAACCAACGGCTTTCGCTACTCATACTCATATTTGGCTACAAAGAACTCACACTCAACACAAGTAGCACAAGAACGATAGGCATTAAAATTCTGTGAATTTCTGCAGATTTTTTCGCTGCCAATAATCAACACAAGCATTAAATCAGTCGGTGTTAAGCACAGAGCATTAAATTCCTGTTCTTGGGTTTCGAAAAAAGAAAAAAAAATGTCACACGCCAGCATTCGAACCCAGGGACAACGAGTGGCAGGCGGTGACTGTATCCACTACACTACTTACCCTCTAGTAATCGATGGCAGCGCCCCTTGCGGATTTCCAGTTTTTCGGCCTCACTGCCTCCCATTGAAAATGCCCTTGCTTTTGCCACTCTTCCAATATTCTAGTTCACTATAATACACGTATGCTGGTTTACACAATACCCCTTGGTGGCGCAGCCAAATAGAGTTGTATTTAAATTTTTTCCATCTCACTCATCATTCAAGGCGGGGTAAGAGCCGAATTCCGATTTATAGTAGTAATGCAAATGATTGTTAAAGAAGCTCTGCAATACATCCGATAAACGCTTTCACTCTCATTCGCGTCTGGAAGCACTGCGAAACGTATAGTTATCGCTTAAACAAAGCGCCACCGGGAGATTTCGTCGTTGCAGCAGATACACCGTGCGTTCCTGCTTTGATTTACCGGCTTACTTTGTTGAAGTGGATATCGAATGCGTTCGTTGCTGCGACTTAAGGAAAGCGAGCCAATAGCAGCTACATTGCTGTAAAGCCGTAACTCTAGCGGTGGAACAACACCAACACCGGGAAAGAGAGAAATGTCTTATTCGATAGTTTCCAAGTTATCTGATGGGCATAGAGTCTTTATTTTTGGCTGGGGTGCTTAGGGACCCCCTAATCTATAACTACTAAATGTGTTGGTTGTCTACGTTCTGCAAGCATTTAAAATTCGAAAAAAAAATTGGAAAAGGTTTGACGGGGTCTATTTAAGGTTATAGGAAATCTGTTGGTTATCCCACTTGCGCGTACGTGTAATCGACTTTCTCTTCGGAGTCATGCTCCATATCCAAGTACAAACATATTGTTTCTCCCGAACTTTTTGTCGTGGTCGTGATAATCCACCAAGAGTGAGGTTAAGTACGCCTAATGGCCACCCAATTTTTTTAGCCCAGTTCCTGAGTCTGTTAATTGTTTTTAAAATTGTTTCGTGTAGCACTTCCCCGGATGCTGCCACGTGGAGATAGCCACGTTCAGCTTTCTTCTCTAGAGTGTAGATTTCATCCCGCTTCAAAGCTCAGTGAACGGGACACACTTTAAAACCCCGAATATCAGTGCCATTTGGATCGCCATCTAGGAACTAACAGCCAGAGTTTACTTACGATGAAAGGTTGTTTGGAACTGAACACTGCAATATTGAATCTGTAGGTAATTTGGAAGAAAACATGCCATTCCGAGAGAGCTACTAGCCCTGCAGTTCTGCTGCCATGCATAGGTAAATTAAAATTGTTGTTATGGGGTGGAGCTAAATGCTATCAAACCACCTTTTTTTCAAAACTAATGTAGTTCCTCATCTCAGAACAATTTATGGTAACAAGATCTCGCCCACCTTCGTCTAACGACGACGATGGTTGAACGCGAAGCTTTCCCGTCATGGATTCTTTGGTTGACGAATCCCACACTGCGAGTATGTGCTACTCTGGAGGTACACACCACTTCTTTACAATACCCACAGCAACTCTCGTCGGGCGTGCACTCTGTAATTCTGAAGTTTGGGTCTAGGTTGTACGACACAAATCGGTAAAGGCTGCTCGGCGTTCACTCCGACCATGTGGAAATGGAGCAATAGGAACTGGCACACTTGCTTACATCATATTAAGAGTGCAAGCAAAACAACCTCCCCCTTCTTCCATCCACTCTTCCCACCCTAGAGCTATTGCAGACCGGGTGACTAACAGCGATCTCGATGTCCAGACACTTCTTTCTCTAGAGCGAGGGCTTCCCGCTCATCACACGGCTTTCTGAGATTTGGAACCACCCCCGCTTCACCGGGTCAATAAAACGTTTTTCATTCACTGACTCACTCGTTCGAGCGCACCATCTTGGTGAAACTGTTTTAGCGAGAATTGCAGTAAAACACGAGTGCCAGTCGTTTCACATTACCCCGACGCGCCTGCGGTTAGAACCCATGTATTGACAGTAGTCAGGAGCTCCTGAGTGTGTACCACTTCACAATGAAGTTGCCAAATATGACAACTAACAAATAAATGAACACGAGTTATACCCATTAGTGTGATTAATATAATTGCACACACGGGCACCGCTGGGTACTACCGCTAGCAGGACACTGAAGAAAATAAGAAATGGAGCAATAGGACCGGCTTCATAACTGGAGGGACCCAGAATCGATTATGGCCATGGGAAGCGTTTCTTTTTACTTTTAACTTCACTCACGATCGTTTTATCATCATCGTCAGAGAAAGTTGGTGTTCCTGCAGGACGTATTGACGTACAACGGTGTCAGTAAGGACGCTGAAGCTTCGCTTTACAAATGGTATAGTAAAATTTAACCAATGCTGGGGCGCACGCATTTGGCTGTAAACTCCGCCGCGCTACCACAAGGCCACTGATGTTGAGCAACAGGGTTATTTCAGCAGCTCCTCACAGGAATACGGAGTGTTCCAAGCGAGCCACTATTTGGGGCTGAATGCGTACGGGACGTGCGGCGCTTGTACCTATTTGGGAAAGGAAACGGAGTATCGCCGTCCAGAACTCACCGGCCACGTGCGCCATGATTTGGTTGAGCAGCAGGGGCCAGCTCGCACTCTGGTGGCTGATGCCGAACTCTTCAATGAAGGCCACGTAGAAGAGGGCGCTGTTTTTGGTTATCAGCATAGTCAGCAGCGCTAAGAGGGCGGATAGCGGTGGCACGGTCCAGCAGCAATCCGTCACGATGCGGCGCCCCCTGCCGTCGAACTCCTTCGCCATCACGTCGTGCCACTGCTGCCGGCGCTAGGGTCTGCGAGTGGTGCCAAAAACATTGGTTGCTGTAGTGAATATTTTCACACTCACGTTCCGTTTAAAATGTAAGCTGTACAATTTTAATGATAGCCCAACCGCAACTGCCCCATAAGCGTTAGAGTAAAAGTTCTCACTCCGATTAACGCAGAAAAAAATTCGTCAATTTTGTAATGCTTTAAAAGTGCCCGAAGTGCATTTATAATTGCAAGTAATTGGCAGCTTGAGTAAAACACACAGCTCGTCAAGTTGGTGCGCACTATTTTAAATATTAGGGCACGAAGAACACAAAAACATAGACAAGAAAGGGCTTCTGGGTAAAACTTCCTTGTCTTTGCGTTTTTCCCGCTGTGATTTTTTGTATGTTGGGGCTAAGTAAGGCATGCGGCGTCTTCACGTTCTGTCACGATAGCGATGGGGAAGTGACAAAAAAACGTCTGCTAGTTATCGGGTAATGCATACAACTAGGGGCCGCAATTATGTTTCTATTCACGGCTTGCAAGGAGTTACGAGCCCTGATCGGCCGTAGCAAATACCGAGTGCCATAGCTCTCGAGTCGTGTCCGTTTCCCGAAGCAGACGAGACAATAGTCCCACTTCCACAGTCACAATTAGGGTGATGTTATTCAGTATCCTTCGTGCGTTTTATCCCTACCGCTAATTTAGCTGCTGTACGGGGTTTTCATGCGCTGTTTGAGGAATGCGTATCCTGACATTCTACATGAGATTACATCGAAGCAAGACTGCGCGATGAAAACTGCACTGCCGCATAGGCGGCTTTTTCAGTTCTCTGGCCAGTCATTTACGCACATTCTTCGGCGTTTTCGTTATCCGACGCCTTCAAGATCAACTAATTGACAGCTTCTTTAATATGCTAAGTACTACTTGCGCCTCGAGGTATCGGGTGACGGCGACAACATGCCAGCTAAAACCCTGTTCTAGCGCCGCAGTATTGTGAGGTGGTGACAACTGATTGGGTTAATCAGATAGTTTGATTAAAGGACACGAAGAGAAGGATGAGCTAACCACGGAGTGCGCGAATCACCGGTAATTGTGCGCAGTTGAGTTGTAATGAACCTACACGTTATATGGGACAAGGCTGAGTTTGCCTTCTTTGCAAACTACAAACACCCCTCTCGTAACATATTTTTGTGCTTCCCATTTGCGCTTTCACTGGTAGCTGCTGTTATCTTCACTAGTAGCCAAGGAACATGCACCATTATTTGACTAACGGAATGAGTACCATAGTGGCCCGCAAGTTTATGCAGTCTACTTTCCCTTAAGTCCGGCGCCCCCACAAGGCACAGGAGTCATGCTCCGGCAAAAGTCACTATTATGTTCGCAGTGGTTTTAGTGAATCTGCATACAGTATCTCTAAATGCCCGTAAATTGCTATGTATGACATTTAAACACATCTCGTTAGGTAATAAAACCGAAGCACGTCCAGAATGCGATAACAACCATTGTTATCGCATTCCGGACGTGATTTGGTCGCACATTCCGGACTCGCTTCGGAGCCCGGTAACCGGAACACTAGACTGAGTCGGGTTTACTTGGCACCGGGCTGCGGATACATTTGTCCATTCGCTTCGGCACGGCTGCAAAATATTGCGCATAAAGGGTACGCGCAGAAATAAATGCTCTCTGGCAAGACGGAACTGTGTCCACGCGTTCACCACAGTTCGAATACCACGCTTCGTTCATCAGCAATGCAAATGTGCCTGAAAAAAAAGGCTTGTTCCGGGCTAAAACAGTGAGAGCTTGAGCAGGCTTGTACACAGTAGGTCATCTTCATCAGCAAGACGGAGCAGTGCACGCATTGCACTCGTCTGCGAAAGAAGCTACGTGATTGTCACCCACGTACAGTCGGGTACACAATTTACCGACCCCGCGAGCGCGTGTCAAAAACTATCTGCGCACTCTGGGGCACGGCACCTGCTGTCGAGACCGGAGTTGCACGCATGAGCGTCCTTCCGTATTCGCAAGCACGCAAGTTTTCTCACTTCAGGCAACCGTGCTCTGTGAGTACTGGCGCCGCAGGCGAACGCTTTTATAGCATACTGTCCGCTCCGAGCATACCCACGGCCGGCTTTAGCGCATGTGACCCCACCGTGATGATCTATCGTTACCCCGAAAGAATAGCGTCCTTGATATTTGCTGTGTTTTCTAATTCATCATTCGAATACCATAGGGTTAGCAGACCGACTGCATAAAACAGAGCTAAAAAAGAGAGATTTTGAGGGACGAATTTAGTCACGAGATGCAGAACACAGGCACAAAATCTAATGGACTGGGCTGTCCGAAAGTGCAGTTGCGCAGACAGATATGCTTGCTACTACAAAGGCTTAGTCCCGCGGTGCCTCACTAAGAATCGCAGCAAGTGGCCGAAAGACAGAAAATGTGCGCGCCGGCGAGGAAGCAAGGACGCGCATGCGGGCCGCATAGGTCTTTACAGCACGCGCAGTGCCTCTGCGGTGCTCCGCTGTGGTTTTGGCCATGTGCTCTCATGATGAGGAAAATTGAGCACCCGCCTGTAAATCTTCCTGAAGTGCTATCACATATACTTTAATTTGCGATATCTCTAGATTGCAGCTAACATATTTTAGCCAGCTTTCCGCACGAAGGATTGTACCCAACGCACCCATTATGGTTAGCTTTTCATCAATGACAAATTTGTCAATATTGGTGCAGCGAATAACCATTGCCTTCTCCGACGGGGTTGTTCTGTGTGGCAATAGGCGGGTCCTATGTCCGAAACTGGTTTCTGCACTGCGATTAGCGCCATTAGTGGCGAAGTGTCGAGTGATGTCAGAGTACGGAACACGCTCTCTGAACCTCAATGTAGCGTTTGCGCAAGCCCCACAGTCCCTGATGGTGCCCTGGTTTGTAAGCCGCACTCGCACCCGCACTCAGCGGCTCCCAGGTCTCAGGTATTCGTCGGTGGCTTGTAAAACAATCTCTACCTTTGGAGAGCTGCCAAGTGCATCCATGTAATGCTACTGTTTGGTCCACCAATGATGGCCCGAAGAGTGGTATCTAGGTTGAAATGCAACACACGACTCTCGTGATGTTAAAGCTCTCGCCTTCAGCTTCTTCACTTACCCCCGTGAAGAGGCGAGCCCCGTCCGCTTTTGCGTGGCATGTTTGCGGAGCGAGGATTATTTCTCGTGAGAATATGCGATCGAAACCCCTATTACGGAGCCCAAACCTGTAGCCGTGCTTGTGGTAACGAGGGCGACATATTTCTCTATCTTTTATTCTTCGTAACACAAAATCGCTGAAAGAAAAAAAACACAACACTATGCCTAATAAAGTGAGCAATGAACACAGTTGGAAACTTTGCTTAGACGGAGGATAAATTTGTGCTACAAGTTTACTGTGTTTCTCCGGCAAAGTCATGTGCATCCCTGGACATTGTTGTTATATACCAAGTGCTCATCCTGATTTTTTTTCGGGACGTTGTTGTAGAAATAGAACTTCCAAAAACTTCATTACCCGAGGCAAAAGGTCAAATGACCCGCGCCGTTGTGACCGCCTGACGTGACTGAGTGCACAAGTTGCATGTTTGGTATGACTTTCTGTATATGTGTTATTTGCTGTATCGATTATTTTTTACTACAGCAGTTTTGGCTGCGGGAACCCAGTGGCTGCGTGCCGCCACATCCTAGCTGGTAATCATAACTAGAGAGGGTGTTGCCACACCTCACAATGATTCGTTGCCGTCGTTCCAGCTGCTTGCATGCAGGCGAGGGTAGTACCACTAATGCAACAAATGTATTCTCGCCAATGCAAGCACGTTCCGTAGGCCTCTGTGTTTGGTTCTAAAGGCGAGCCGTTTTGAGAATATTGTGACCCGTAAACTTTATATTCATGGCAGGTCGTCGCGCGAGACAGGCATCTTAATATGCGCTCGCTTTGGTCGCTGACTACCAATTGAATAAACAGGCAGTGATGACGTAACCGGGACTCAACGAAAACGTGCCTTGCGAGCTAACACTGCTTCTTTAAATTTCCTCAATGCGAAGCTTAATTGTAGGACGTCTTCCTTAAAATTGGCAGCATTCTTATCGGGGTAAAATTGCTTTTTTATGAACCAAAATTGTATTTTTCTTCATGGCCTCGTTCTATGTTGCCAATTGAAAGCTAGAACTATCTTATTGGTTTTGTATTGCTTTGTTAATGCCCCTAAATACAGTTGCGTTCGGCTTCAGCCCAAATAAGACACATTTTTTTCACGAACAGCGCACCAAAAGCATACCGCTGGTGTGCGTTGTGGCACTAACGAAGCGACTCTTAGGAAGTCCGTGCAAATATGATATCCGTATTCCGTTAAAACCGGAGATGAATTAATCCACTCTCGTTCTTCGGAAACCAGAACAGATACGCCAGATCGGAGGTAACTGAAAGTCAAACAAGACGATGAGGAAGCAAAACATGAATCAGCTCACATTTACAGCCGCTGCGTTTTGTCTAATAACTGGTGGGGAGGGCTGGACATCAAGCAGAGCTCTTTTTCGAACTTCATCACCTGCAACACAATACGATGCACTCCTACAGCGGCAGTCCACATTCACCGATCTTTCCCATCACTGCAAGTGTAGGCTAAGTCAGACCGCACATGATGGGCTTCTGTATCACGCGCGAAAACAATCCTAGGAAGTGAACGAAGCGCGCGACACCCAAATCATACAGGACAAGCCCCGATCTGTGAGCTCGGAGATGCACCTATTGCGTATCACAGTAGCGCATTTCCGCAATTCTATTTAGGCGCGTGTCAGCGAGAAGTCTGGAGAGGGGCCTATGTTATGGTCCCCCGGTGCGGCGCGATAATTTCCCAGCTGGCGTATTCATTATCCCTGGCCCGTATGCTCATTGCGGGTAACAAACCCTCTTCAAGGACCAAATACTCACATACATTCGAGAGCCCACGCTCATAAAAATAGGTCGCAAAACGGTAGTAACGGCCCTAAGCAGTTAGTAAACTCCTTACGAACCTCAATACCCCGCGGTACGGTACGTAGACTCTGCCACTATTAACTGCATGGTTAGGAAATTACTTGGTGTAGGAAGCAGTATTCGCGAGATTAAGGTCATGCTGATGACTACGTTATGCATGGCCAGATAGTAAACGCACGTTGCTCAGAAGTGTGTTATCGCTAGGACTTTAATAGTTAAGGTAGTGGTGCAAATTACTGCCTCCTTCAGTTAGTAACCCTGACTAGTGCTGCGTTTACTACCTCCTGACTCTAAGTAGCTAGTGTATACTGGGACAACTAACTTGTTATTGTTCCGTTAGTGAATGCCACAACCTGTTTTTTGAGAGTGCATCTTACACCTAACGTTAGCTTAACGAAACTTTTCAGCGACATAACGCGCTGTACAAGCCAAAATTATGCAACAAATAATTTATTAGTGTTCCGTTAGTGAATGCCACAACCTGTTTTTTAAGAGTGCATATCACACTTGACGTTAGCTTTCCGTCACTTTTCAGTGACTTAACGGGCATTACAAGCCAAGATTCAGATTGTACGCCTTTCGCTACATTTTACGCCAATACGTAAAATTCCGAACAAAGGAGCTCCCGGCCTACCTTTGGGGTTGTTCTCGATCATTATTGCAGTCCGCCACAATGGCTTTGACGAGTTTGTCGATATTTGCAGTCGTTCGCAAGGAATTGGTAAACATCAAAATCATCAAGCGTTATCTGCACGCGAACACGCTCCGCCCGCATACCGGGCCAGGGTAGCCACCCGTGACAATCGCACCGGCCCTGTAGCCCTGGGCGAGATGCGGAAACGCCGGGAGCAGTGCGCTGCCGGTGCGCACGTGCCGACTTGGGGCAGCTGCACCGCAGCTTTTCCCCGTTTACCTAAAATAGAAACAATGGCAGAAGCCGCTACACATGCAGGTGAGGAGAGGATAGTTTAAGAGCGAATTCCTCTGATTATCGTCATCCATTCAGCTATTGAAAGAGGCGAACATCTGCCGTCATATTAAGCTCAAACGTCTTGAAAGGGACGGTGACGAATTGACTTCGGCGATCTCGGTGATCTGAAACTGCCGCCCTACGCACTTCCTTCCCTATTGATGCGATGGAAGCCGCGCATGCGCGGTGTGCGTTCAACGACGCCTCGTACACGATACTCGTTCGCAGGTACATGGCTTACCCGGAATAGGGGACTTCTGAAAAAGCTTTGCTAAGGATGACTTTAGATCCGAAGTATCTCTTGCTCGGAGGGATGTCCCGCGTCCGTGCGCCGTCCGCAGCGCCTCTGATGTGTATTGTGGCAGGATGCCCCTAGGGATTGGCCATCCAAAGAATCCACGACCAGATAGCTTCGCGTTCAACCACCGTCGTCATCTTCCCGTAGGGGAACCGCTGAAGAAGGAGAAGAAGACAAAGCTGCGAAGAGAAGGGCGTGTACGTTGCTCTCATCCGGTGCACCAACGTCGACAACCTTTACCTCATCAACGCTGACGGACACTACCGATTCTACCACAGAGACGACAACATCGAAAAGAACATGATGGGCGAATTTCGGCGCCTCGAGAACGAACGCCTACTCGCCGTAACACAACAGTACTTGCGTGCCTTTGCCACTGGTGTGGACCCGGACGCGAAAACACCAGATCACTCAACATAACGGCAACACAATGGAACCACACAGAACCCCCATGATGCTTCGCATCCTCATCAGGGTTCCCCGCAGGAAGATGGTGTAATTTTTTTAGACATGGCGGCCTTGCTTAATTCGTGTCCTTTTCTGACTGTTACGAATATCAGCCTGTTAGCATAAGTCAAAGGGACGCTGAAGTGTAAAAGCAGGTTGGTCTATATCGCTGTATTAGGTTTTCGTGAATGACAGCAGGAGTTATTGCTTACTCACGTTGAGAATGCCAAAAATGAAAACAGAATACTCTTAGCGACTCCTTCGCTTACCCCCATTTCGATCTGTTACATCGAGAATGTTGAATTACTGTGCTACTTACTTCCAGTGTATTTATGGGCGACAGGCAGAGAGAGAGAGAGCAAAACATTACTTGAAAACCAAGTTAGCGAGGGGGATGGCGGAAGACCAGAGGTCCACCGCGACCGCCAGAGCTCGGGAGATGACCAGCACTTGGCTGGACTCCTTCGAAGCGGCCCAGGGGACCTGCTCCCAGTGTGATGACGAGGGGAGTGGGGAACGTGTGTCCAGCAGGAGATTTGCAACGAGAGTGCTACAGCAGAATTTATCCCAGGCAGGGGGCCCAGTCCAAGGAATCCCAATAGGCTTTAAAACGACACGGCCGTCAGCGTTATTTCTTCTCAATTTTTTGAGTAATTTGTGCACCTTCTCCCAAGAGGTATACTTCCATGGGACGCTCGGCCAAGTTGGCGGTATAAGTACTCGGGGTTAATGGCCGTCCCGCTCAAGAGCCCCGTAACATGCAAGTAGCATCCAGAGCCTTTTAGAGGCGACGCTGAGAGCATCTCCTTTGTCAGGCGGCCCTGTCCCTTCCTGCGTGTGTTCCGTTTCGTCCGTCGTCGTGTCGGCGTCCCACACTCCTCCTCCGGTCACCCCCCTCTCATCTCCGATAGCGAACACTCATCTCGCGAGGGGCATTGGATTGGATTCCATTGGCTTGGCTTGGATTGGATTGGATTTGGATTGGATTGGATTAAAGTGGATTGTGTTGGATTTTGTTGCGTCATGGCCGCGGCAGACGAACTGCCGCCGGCGCCTGCCTAGGTGAGAGCGAACATCTCACATCTCAACATCTGCGGGTGTGCGGCCCAGCGCGCTCTCACTCCGCCGGTGGGCGGCTCTGCGCGCGGTGCTGCACATGTGCAGTACTCTCTCTCTCTCTCCGTGGTCTCCTCTCCTTCGGGCGCGCTGCGCGTATAACCAGTGTGCCGCTCTCCGGCGGCCTTTAGGTTGACGATTGCTCCCCTCTTGCGCTTGAACCCCACTCAGCGTCGCATCACACCAGGGTTCCCGCAAGGGGAGGTGGGCGTAATTTTTTTCTGATTGGCTTTCGATTTTGTTGGAGGAAAACGAAAACGAACCAGTGCAGGCACCTATAGTTAAGGTGACGACCAAATACTGTAAAAGATATGGGCCCAGCTTGCACCGCGCTCTTGGTGGCGTTCCCTTAAAACGTTACAGCAAAGAATGAGATGATGAAAAGGGGAAAGGCCACACTAAATGATTCATTTGGCAGAAACAGACACATTGCGCAATATTGGCTAACGGTGAGCCGTCGGCAAAATTGTAAATATTCTTAGTCGCAAAATTGCTATTCAGCCCGCGTGGTTTCGGTTGGATAGCTCTCGGAATACGGCTGTGAGCATTCGCTGGGACCGCACTGTTTACCGATATCACAGAAAATCTAAATAAACATTTCCATTACGACGCAAGAATACGGGAGCATTATAGTAGTAACAGGCTTGAAGGTTTCATTTCGTAGGAAAATTTATTTCATGCTTTGCAAAATTTCATATTGTAGCAAAATTAAGGTTTATGCGACCGAAATGTGTTTAAAGTAAAACCTCCTTATTTGATGGTAATGGTGCTTGCAGTTTTTAGCGAAGAAACAATTTTTCCTATCCGGTGGCATTGATTGGTATTTGCTTTAGCTTTATTCGCTTGAACTTTACCTGCTTTACCAGTTCAATGCAGTTACTCGAGAAGCTTTCTCCCTAGAGTTATTCAAAGTAATGCAAAGTATTTTTGCTCACATAATGTTGAAGCTGAAATCTAAATTTCTGTGCTGTTTTAGAACTAGTCCATTGCTCTAAGGCCCCAGAGCGGAGGAAGCCGTGAGTTTAAATACATTTCGCTCTAACATTTCACGGCTATTTGTGGTAATTATATTTTGAGTTCTGCAAAACATTCTGTAGTGCTCGCAGCAAAGTCGACGTCTGGCTCTATACCCAATAAGACTTTCCTGCAATGAGTTTACGATGTTCCTGTGAGATCGAGATTTTTAACGGCAGAGCTAGGGATGGAGAGGTGTCAAAAATATGCACAATTTGAAAACGTCCGGCAACACGTACTCGCTGGAAATCACGGTCCAGACTTGGTTTCGTACGTGCAGTGCACGGAAGGCCATCGTTTCTAATAATAGCTACAGAAACCCGGTCTCTCTTCTGCACTTCGTGTTCCCATTTGCACAACGTTTTGCAAAGCATGATTGGATCGGCGGCTGTGACACGAATGAATCTACTACCAGTAGTAGTTAGGAGCAGCCCCTCTTTCAAGCGCAGATACATTGTTTCCCTCAAACGGAAAAAAATAAAAAGGAAGAGAAAGACGACTGGCTTCCGTGCACGTTTTATTCGCTCAAGCGAGACAAATGTATACGCGAGGTATAGGAGTCGTTGAACCCTACAGCCTACAGACTAAGTGCGTGATGGCGATACATTCCACACTGGTATGACGGAAACTGCGCTAGCCCCGAGCCTGAATGCGGGAGGTGCAAACTGCATCCATATTACAAGGAGTCCCGCTGTTAATTGCTTCGCCATCCTTGTGGCTTTTTTCTGAGTCTGTCCTCTACTCGTAGTGTTTTGGCTGAGTGTGGTGCCATAATGCCTCCAGTCGAGATCTCCTCGACTGGAGGTTCCTGTGCAAGCGGAATTTATAATTCGGGAGTTGGAGGGGTGGTGGCATGCCAGAGGTATGTATGCCATGAAGTTGCACGTCGCCTGCTGGGCGCCACTTCCACTTCGAGAGATCTCCTGGCCTCGACTCCGTCGGTGGCTTTCAGGTGCATGTGTGAGTGTTGTTTACTTGTCACAAAGGGCTTACCTTTACGAGAAGCCCCTGGCAGCATACATCGTTGTTATGCGTTGAACGCACGGTGCATGAACGTTTTTTTTTTCTGGGGCAAACAGTTCAACGGCTCGAATACCAGCACGTGAAAGCCGCCAGTGGATGGGACGCCATAAGAGCTCTCGAAATGGAAGTTGCGCCGAGCAGACGACGTACCTGTGAGCGTTTGCGCTTCTGTCGCTTACCTATTGGAGTGGAAAATTGAGAACAAAAGGCTTAAAAAAGCTCTATGATAACGAATCGAGACACAATTTTACCAGCGCTTAGAAGCAGCAAGATATATTTCCAAAGATCCCCACATCTCTACACATCAATCCTCCCCTATTTCGTGCACCGCACATAGGCGCCGTGGTGATTGTCTGAGCAAGGACGATCTTTTTCCGGCCCGGTCACAGAGGCTGCACTGACGCAGCCAGCGTGAACCTATTTGTTGGCTTCTATTATTTTCACCAGCCAGCCTCTCCGCGTTTATGCCCGTGTTTTTGTTAGCACATTTGTCAGAAACGGTTCGCATGGCACGCGCTGCGATGATCTGCCAACCATGCCTAATAAGCATTGTTTGCATGGCACAACCGCTGGAGAGGCATTCAATACTTTGCACGATCTGAGAAAACCAGCGATTTCCGCACAAAAAGAAAGTTACAAGCACAACGTTTTCTTTCCGGAAGAAAACCAATAGGTCGTAATGTGACCTCAAATAAAGTATTCCTCTCCCTTTCTTTCTCTCTACCTGACAAGGCTTTTTCTTTCATATTACACACTGTTCTGTGACGCGAAAGCAGGAATGTGTACTCTAGGGACTTATGGTTTTGTATAGTCCGGCAAAGCTTTTTCAGGAAAGAAAAAACGCATTGTAGTGTTGGCTTCTGCCGCAATGTTCTTCAAATTTAAGGAAACACTATCAAGATGCTAACATGATAACAAACATCCGATGGCTGTCGAAATCTTGTCTATTGACGTTACGAAGAAACTGTCCACTCAGGGTCGTCCAAGAGAAAATGTGTGTCTCCTTTGGTGGAGAGTCCGCCTTTTAGGATAAACGCCATTTCAACTCACCATTGATGAATATCAACGATACTCTGGATTAGCGGGGAGAAATCATACAGACCAGTTTATACCTCAAAAATATAGACCACGATTCACCTCTCTTCAAGTACAGAAGGCTAGGATGCCTTGCATTAGAACAAGCGGGCCTGATGAAGCGGGGATCCAAGAACGACCACTTTCATTGTTCTATCCTCAAGTTTCTGCGCGCTAAAGAAATAGAGAGAGCTAAAAAAGAACTTATAAGGCGGTCGCGAGCCAGTACTTGCGACGATTCGGCTGCTGGCCGGTTTAAACGCCGAGCTCTGGTGTTCTGCAATAAAGAGGAAGCCTAAATGTGCTAGGAGTATTAAGCCGGGACACCGGATACGGATAACTGTCGCAAGCCTACAGAGTTAAAAACAGGATATACAGGTAACGCGTCCGACATACTCTATAACAAACACACCAAAAAAAACAATGAATGCACACCTGCGAAAGCCATCGCCACATGAGGGCCGTCGTAGTTCGTTACCCCGACCGAAAATTTGTGTTGTGGCGCCACGTCCACGCACCACCAATGGACATAGCGGGTTCGCTTTAGGGGATGCGTTTTCGAGAAAGCAAGAGGACAAAAAAAAACGATGTTCAAAACTAGTTCTGCTTGCTCGACGGACGTAAAGCACGTGGATAGGACGAATAAATAAAACTATTTTCAAAAATCGTTCAGCTTGCTCGACGGACGTAAAGCGCGTGGATAGGAAGAATAAAATAAAAAGGCCACAAAGTTCAAATAGAAATAGTCTCAATAAAGTATGATAAGAGTAAGTTTTGGGCTTCAAGATCTGTCTTTGTCAATATTGAAAACTGTGCAAGAATGCTGGTCAGGTTTAAATCTACCCTCTTGGTTTGGAGTTTCAAACAAACTTATAAGCGTGGAATAAAGGCCCACAAAGGAGTTACACCAATGAGGCATTCATTATGTGGCTTTCATAACTGACTATTTAAAAGTGAACTGAAGGTATAATAGTGCTATTCAATTTTAGTCTATACAGTCTATACTTCTGTTCATATTAACGGCGGATAACGCTGAATACTAATGGTGTTTATTTGAAGGCTAATTGAAGCTGTATGATCGTCAGTTGGACTAGCGATTACGTGTTAATTTGTCTTTCTTCCGAAGTTTCAAATTTTGTATTCAGCTGGTAAATGTAAATCGTAAATTTTATCCCTTATCTTTTGTACAAGCTCTAATTTTTCACAAACCGACAACACGTAAGTCAGCTTATTAAGGCTTTGTTCGTTTGTTTTATTTTAGAAACCTGTAAGGTAAATTGGGAATATTCAAGGTTAGCTAATAATTTGAGTTTTTCAGTAGTTTAAACGCACTGGAATGACTAATACCGAGTTGATTTATGTCTCTAGATGAGGGTAAAGTGCATACATCATAGGACCCACACCATTACCAGTTGCTTATTACCGCAGGAAATGCCAAAAGCCTAAAACAATCGTAGGGGTACTTAGGTCAGCTTAAGGGCTTTAAAAGATAAAGCCTGGCGATAACTTTTAACTATTTACTTACTGGTGCATCCTATTTTCTTTTTCTGCTTCTGTGTCTTCATCTTTCGGTGCGAGTTGGTTCTCCCGGCTTCTTTTTAGCTATACCAGGCTGTGGTATATTTCTTCGCGTTCCTCTATTTGCCTCATGGCGTAAATTACGTCAGAAAGCGGAGTGGCACACGCCAAAGCCTAAATAGAATCGGGGTTCTCCGAGGGTGGTGTGCACCTGTTATACACACATTCCGTCACGTTCACGTTGCAGGCGCATGGTACTGCTCTGGAAAATTTACGTTTTATTATCGCAATCCTTATTTATTATATCCTTAAAGGAGCCATAAAGAGAAAATACAACTTCGTTTAAGTTGAAAGAACTAGGATTCAGTAACTCACTCAGCTCCATTACAGCTACAAAAGATGTTTTTTTAACGAAAAAACGCAAGAAGTATTTAAAAACATTGAAATTTTGCTCCGCAGAGACGTGTTATCAGCAAGAATGACGTCATACAGGCCAACAATAAAAAATAATTTTCAGTGCGTTAACTGCACGTTAGCATTCAAGTGATGCGGTAAAATGGAACTAGACGCCCCATTACAGACGTCCAGTCATGTGTCGTCGCGACAGGTCAGTTTGGCGGCCGCCAATCGCACAAACAAGGTTTCGTGACGTCATAGAATAGTTGCGGGAAATGGGCTAGGGGGTCGTGACTGCTTCACACGTTTTCTTCAATATCTCCGTTATTTGCTCCAAGATTGCGATGATATTGGTATCATTGTTATCAGGACTAAGCTGTCTTTCTGATAAACCCAACTTGTGATTTGTCATCATGGCTCCTTTAAAGACCGCTCTCGGTCTATTCAAAGCTAAGTAAATTTTGCGGAGAGGGTATTCTTAGCATTGTATTCTTAGCAGCCATGTTAATGGAACTTTCCTAAGTTCTCAATGGTTCATGTAGGAGCATTAAGCTATTTAATGGGATGTTCGCGCGGTTTGTTTGGCGTTCCAAATAGTAGCCAATGCGACGAGACAGCCTGTTTTAAAAGCGGAGCTGTTGTTACTGGCCGTACGTTTGGTGTTGCAGGAAGAAATACCAAGAAAATGCCTACCGAACGTTCAGTAGGGCGTGCCTCACAGCGGCCGCCGAGCGTAACCGGCACGCACAGTGGCTTCAGCAAAAAAATAACCAGCTCTGTCATCAATCGCTACCGCACATGTAACAGAATACTGCAGCACTGATACTAAAGATAAAAAGACACCCTGCTTGGGAGAGGTCACCGCAGCCACTGCATTCTGCATTCCCTAGAAGCCTCTATGGATTAATTGGAGACATGACTACGAGTCTCCGAATCCTTCCCGAGACGACTTGCCGATCCCACCACCGCTGCCTCGAGTAGATTACGTTGAATTGGTGAAAGTGTACAATGCTGAGGATGACTTTGCGTCCACCAGTCGCCACGAAAAACACGACGGCTTTGTCGATGCATATGACGAGGATTACTAGCACCTAAACTATGCAAATAAACAATGATACTGAAACTTCACTATGTGTCCTGCCATGCTCACATACAACAGCTTCGCTATTCGTCTTACGTGTGAGTGCAACATTGGCTGAATTTTTTTACCTGGAAATGGGTGTGATGAGACACACCGATTTGTTTCTTTCGCAGCTTCTCTCTTGTTTCTCCTTCGTTCCGTACATTACACACTCGTTCCTTCGCGCAGTGGTGCAGCGTCGCATCTCGGGTCACCTGCCGTTTCTCATCATTGTGTCCGAAGTGCGACAGTGCCGCTTGTAAGGACTTCAAAAGTAAGTAGTGGATGCCCTCGTATTCCTTCGAGCGGGGTTTTCTAGAGGGTAGGTCTTTAACGTCACCCAAAAAGTGTAATCACATATATAACAGATGCCAGCTTCCCTATACCAGTTCATCGTTCAGCGTTCAAGAAACGAGAGGCTTATCATGTTTCAGGCTCCTGAAACGCATGTGTGTGTCCCCGGCCACAAGAATGCTTTTTTTAGTGTATACTTCAACATTTCCCGTGGAAATAAGACAAAAGCAAAGTGGCTTCTTCGCACCACGGGATACTAACTGCAGGATATTCAAGAAGCCTGAAACAATGGAAGCATTGCTTTATTGATTACCGGGATGCTGTGTTTTTCTGTAATGTGTTGCAATGTACATTAAGAAAATATTTTGACCTCAACCTTGCTACAATTAGTTTTTTCACAGTAGAAAGCGACAGCGGTGTTCCCTATTTTCTGCACTTTTAAATTGACCTCCACAATTGATACGACGAGATAGGATGATGAAACGCCTTGTTAGGCGTGCGCGTCCAAAGAAAAGCCCATTTCAACATGACATTGCCCAATTGCGCAGTGTCGATGAACAATCAGGCGATGTTCTAGACTGGTTCCATTGTTTGTGTTGCTTCCTGTCAAAGCCTCACTCTTCATTGTTTGTTAGTTATGTTACTACTTTCGTTGTATATGGTGTTTTATTGCCATATGTTTGCTTTGTTGCTCGTCGCGTTTGATATGCGGCTATGGTTCCCCTCCATCTAGGTGAGGTTTTTGGAGTGGCAATTGCTTCGATGTAACAATGAAAAGATTGGCCGCGTATCTGGTTACTCCACTGCAAATGTCGTCGAAAGACGCTAATCTTCTGCTACCCCTTCTACATAAGTCATCGCGTCTATTCGTTGCGGTTTCCGGTCATGTCATCGCGTCTAAAGCTGGCACTTCCTGACCACTGCCATTGTCGGTGAATGATGGAACGCCGCAGGATCTACCACCGTTCCTTCGACCGCACCACTGAAGCAACCACTGAAGCGACATGGTGGCACCATCTGGCACTGGCCCTTGAAAACACACGACTTTTCCCACAGCATCCGCGATCGGCTGCCGGTGGCGCGCCGTTTCTCCGCCCGTCCCATTCTTCCGGAGAGAGCGTAATTTCGAAGGGGCCGTTTTGCCGTATTTCGCCGCACCGCGGCGCACGGAGCCGATTGTTGAAAGCATGGCGAAAAGAAAAGGTTGTTGAAAGCAACGGTTGTCCTTGCTACGGCGGTCCGCCAAATGGCTTTTGATACCTTTTGCGTTCCGTGTGACAAAAATAAACGGTCATAGCTGCTTTTAGGAATGGAAAGTATTATTACAGCACCTGGTGATGAATTTATGTCAGCTACGGTGGCGACTAGACTGGTGTACTTTACATGCGCTGTCCCGCGCTACGCTCCACGGAACCAACTATGTCTTTCTGATAATGCCGCCGTTGTGAAATTTCCGCGTTTAAATTATGTTCGACTCATAAACGGCACTGTTATGTCTTATGCGGGCGTACGGTGTTAATTCAGTTCTGTACAGCCAAGGCTATTAAGTTCAGACAACGGATGTGGCCGCTCTCTTTCTGGCATTCGAATCAATCTTTATTGGGCGTAATACCGGTTGAGACTGAAAAGCGCTGGAAGAGAATTATGTTGAGTGATTTCTGAGCGACATTGTAATCTCCGTGGCACATCTGCGTTAGGCTATTACGTTTTCGATTTCAGCGACAACAAACGAAAAAAAATTAACTTAGATGTACTCCGTTTTTATTTCGTTCTTAAATGTATTTCGGTGCATACCGGAAAGCGCAATATCACTGTGATTGGCATGAATACCTAAAATACAAGAACTTTTCGTCACTGATTTCAGGTTTCATCTGAGAGGTAACTTAGCTTTTATGTTTCGTTTGAATGTTAGCCATTTCTGTTCACCCTAAACAGTTACCTACCACAAGCGCATAGGAGAGTCCAGGAGCGGCATTGTTTATTTAAAAATTCACTGCGGAAACATTAAATACTCCATTATGCAAAAATCTGGAGTTGGGGGTCAGCGTGAGCGAGATGGTTCCAAAAATTGCAGGCCGCGCAAAGAAAATCAAATGGAAGAAAACACGGTGTATTTTGATCATGAACTTGAATTTGGAGCCAACGGATAGCCATTTGTCCAACATGCTTCGACTGCAAAATGGCCAGTGAATGCGCTGTGGCCTTATAGGCTGGTACGCAGTTCCACAGTTCCATAGACTGGTACACAGTTCAACGGCGCACCGCCGGCAGCTGATCGCGGAGGCCGTGCTTTTCCACCCAGGGCCACTGCCACGAACCGGCGGCGTATCCGCAGCGGAGGGCTTTTCTTTCCACCATGGATCCGCGCTCAGCCTTCCTATAGTGTCTAATATCTAATTTGCCATCGAAGCACTCCAAAAAACCCATACATTTTTTAATAAATTAACACTGCAAATATCTCTCATGTATTGGTGTTGTGCCTCTGATGGGCGTAATGTTTTTGTTTTTTCGAAGCAATGTTTACGAGTATTAACACAGCCACCTGATCTACATCTGTGGAAATAGCTTGGGCTGTGTAAACGCCACATTGTACAACTGTTTTAACTCTGGCTGCTTGGCGGAATCACAGGACAGACAGACAGACAGACCAGAAATTCCGCTTCGAAGTAGCCCAAGAAGATCCGTCTTGAAAGAAGTGCGGACATAGAGAATTGTTCTACAGTGATGACCCGGCTGCGAATCCCGTCGGATCGCGGTCAAAGTTTTAAGTGCAGAGCACTTTAGGGCCGCGCCTAGTCATCGTACCTCACTCGCTGGACCCAAATAGAGCCACACGGCGTTCAGTGGTCGCTGCGTAACCCAGAGGCTTAGAAAGCCAAGCGGTTTATATAGTCATAATCGTTTGAAACTTGTGAATCGCTGGCGGTTGTCATACATCTCCGCGTTGTTTAGCCCAACGAATACTGCAGGTACATTTCAGGCAAAATATACGTAATTAACTAGAAGCGCCCGTGTTGAATAATTAAGGAAAACTTGTTGGGTTGGTTTTTTCTATAGTAAGCGAAAAAATTCCCCGCATTTCCCCGAGGGGAAGAATGTGAAAGTGCGAATGCACGAGTTGAATTTGCGCGGTTCGGTAATGTTCGCGAAAGAGAGATCACACACACACACACACAACTACAAAGAAAGAAAGATGCATTTATTCACAGACACCTATTTCTGTTGTCGTTGTACTTGATTGCTAGAGCGGATCTCAGCTTTGAAATTTCGTGTCAGTACTCCTTTAAGCGGGTGCATTAGCCCTTCTCACGCCCGGTTCTTGGCCAATCCCCCACGTGGGTATGTGCCATGGCAGCGGCCAGGCAGCGCGCGCCCATCTCCCCCCGTTGCCAAGGAAGACGAGGAGATTCCTGGCCAATCCCCTACGTGGGTATGTGCCATGTCAGCGGCCAGGCAGCGCGCGCCCATCTCCCCTCGTTGCCAAGGAAGACGACGAGCGCGCGCACCCGCAGCTGTTGCTATGCGGACGGCGGCGGACGCTTCAGGCTCGCATAAGAAGTGCATTCGCACTTAAAAATGGCAACGCAATGCCGGCACGGGCGGGAGGAAAAGCAAGCACAAAATGAACAGAACTCCCCCTGGCGCAGTTTCAGGCAGGGGGCGCGCGAGCACTGCGAAGGCTGGAAATTTGAAATGCGTAGGGAGGTAGCGATGAGAGGATAGCGGCGCTACAGCCCGGCAAATCACTGCTCTGCACTTCCGACAGCTTTCACGTTGAGTGGAAGAGCTTTATTTTTTTTTATTTTCTGTTTACATCGTACGCCATTTTTTTACTGGCAACAACAAACAGGACGCTTCTTCGCCTAACGGGGCAATTATTGCTCTAGATGTACAACAGGTATCAGCCCACAATTCACTTTCCATACTCCGATTTGTGACATCCCAGATCTCTGTTGGTAAAGCCGCCCTATGGGAGGAACTTCCGACCATTTCTGATTTAACAAATTAGCCCAGATTTGCTGAACTAACGTCGTGAACACTGATGTTAACAGGGAAACTGCCTGGCGTTCCCTAATGGCAAAAGCTTCATAAAAGTTCTCAAAGCCAACAGATCGACGGCCGCTAGTGCGCGAACTGCCGCTGGCGTTCCCGAAAGGCGGCTTCTTCTGGAGAGACCGTGACTTTACTCATTTTCCGAACATCCGAAAAACAACCGCCAAATTCATTCATCCATATATGCGCGCTCCTCCGAGCCGTCTATTGGGAACGCGCACTCCAACTGACCGACTCCCCACCTCCTGCCCTTGACTCCAACCAGCGGCGCTCAGCGCGTAATTGCACGCGCACCTTGGCTCCGTCCATTTGTGTTTGGCGCACGCTCCCACTCTCTCCACTACGCTGCCCCCACGGTGTAAGATATACTTTAAGGTGGGGACACGGCTTGCAAAACAAACATTCACCCGTCGTTCGAATGAAGTCGCCGAACGAGTAAACGTCCCTTTTAAAAAAACTACGGCGTACGTATAGGTTTCGGTTGGTAAAGCCAGATTACATACCCACGTGACAGCGAATCCACTCGGGCCACGGGTGTCGCATTATACGAATATAGGAAAACGATGGCAGTGTGCAACACGTGGGCATACGCAGAGCGACGTGTAAATTATTGGGTGCGTCATGAACACGCGATGCTGGCGTCACTAAGATGCACAATGGGGACGAGAAAGCCTGGACTATCTGCTCGGCATTTTATTTCCCAGCAAGATTGTCTAAATTATTCCTGTAGGCAGCCTACGGGCTTTTAGAAAAATCAACAAGAATAACATCATTGGTTATCTGGTCGACATGTTGGGATGTTTCTTGCAACAAAGCGCTTTGTAACATTATTCAGACATTAGTAGTCTAGGGTACAGAGACGAAAGGCAGATGCACGCTGCCTGACAGCGGTTTACTGCCCCTGCAATCAACACTGCCGAGCAAGTATGATGAAAAAAAGAAAGATGCGGTCAGAAGTAACATGACACAATGACTATAAAAATTCAAAATAGAGGATATCAAGTGCAATACATTAAGCGGGAAACTGAACACACAGCACATACGTAAATTGTTTGCACTAAAAGCAGTAGAGTCTTATGTACAGTTTAAGATAAAAAATGTTGTTTTAGACATTGTTTTAGTCTATATAGGGAGTTGAATTGTAGATTTATATTAATTATGGCCGGGCTCACATCAGGAAACCTGTGTATTATATATGCTCTAGTTCTTGAGCACCATAGCTTATTCTAATAAATGGGGCCTTAAGCACACCTCGTCGAAGATTTTAAATAATGGAACCATCCCTACGTCCACATACATTTAAAAGCGCATTGACTTCGTTTAGAATGTATGTGTAATGAACTAGGTCCCGCCGACATATATCAACGAGGCCAAATTCATAGAAGGTTCGAAGTAGTGTCAACAGCTTTACTTCTCTCATTGGAGAGCAGGACATGAGGCAGGCACACATCACCATTGCGTGACTAACGTGACTAACATTATTCCGGTGATGCATACCGCATTAAAAGGGCCGTTCAAGATGTATATTCAAGTTCGGTACTGAGTGCTGCAAAACCCTTTAATATATCTGGCCTTTTTTTTCCCCTTCCCCCTTCCCCCTTCGAATATCATGTCGGTGTCGAAATTACGGTAAACATCTCGGCTTTCTCTCCTAATAGAGAGCCCTCTTTCTCACCGTTGCCAGGAACCAATGCTAAGAAAGACGACGGCAAATAGCACCGTACTAACAGGCCTTCACTGGGCAACACTGGACGCTCTGCGAAACGACTGTGAAGACGAAATTGCAAATTATGTTTACGTAAGTATATAGGAAGCGAAGTACAGTGCTCACGGATTGAAACGCGACACTGCGAGCGCGTGGCCGCCGGTACATGCAGCGCCACCCGTGGACGCCCGTGGAAGCTAGGTGTTGCATTGTGGTATACCGCGAGGATGAGAGCGTGTTGACCGTAGGCTTACTGCTTCGGTTGCCAATAAGCGGGGCTGTGGTTCCCCGCAGCGACAGCAGTGCGCTGCGAGCCTGGAGCGCAGGAGCGCGTTTGTGCGCCGGCGGTAGCCGCCCGGCGGTCCGCGCAGCCAATTTCGCATCGTCCGCTCGCGCGCTCTTGTTAAGAGTGTCCTTTCGATGCGACACAGATAATGGGCATGTAAGGCACGGTCACGCTTATCTGAATAAAATGAGCGTCTGCACGAAGGAACAGCCAACTTTATTCCAGGATATAAACTAAAAAATTAGGACAGCCGACGAAGTACTAATGCACCGCACCACACGCGAACGTGCCTGCAAAGGCGTCTTTCCTTTTTTTTTTTTTTTACATCCTGGAATAAAGTTCGCTGCTCCTTCGTGCAGACGCTCGGTTTATTCAAATAAGCGTGACCGTGCATTACATGAACATTACTGTGTGGCATCGGAAGGGCACGAGTAACAAGAGCGCACGCACACGATGTCGCGAAATCGGCTGCGCGCAAAGCCGGGCTAGTACCGTGGGCGCACAAAACGCGTTCCAGCGCTTCAGGCTCGCAGCGCCCAGCTGTCGCCGCGGGGAACCACAGCCCCGCTCATTGGCAACCGGAAGCAGTAACCCTACGGTCAACACGCTCTCATCCTCGCGGTATACCACAATGCCACACCTAGCTTCCACGGGGGTCCACGGGCGGCGCTGCATGTACCGGCGGCCACGCGCTCGCAGTGTCGCGTTTCAATCCGTGAGCACTGTACACGTATCTTAACAAAGAGCTGACTAAGGGCGTTTGAAGAGCCATCATTGAGGAAATGCTTCATTTCAGTTATTATTACAGGAAGCTGATCAGAGAGTTTCAGCATTTTAATACGTCACCTTTATCTTTCACGAATATATCGGCACAACGTCAGCTGAGGGAACAGATACAGCAAATGACGTGCGCTCGAAGGTGAAAATTAGAAATGATCATTAGCTTCCAGGTAGCACGTCCAGAATTTCAGCAACATGATGTATCTATTATATACGGGATAAAAATTAGCAGTAGGTTCCGAAGATCTACTTAAGGTATGTACATTAATATTTCTAATAATGTCCGATACAAGACCTGGCACCCGCCACGGTGGCTCAGTGGCTAAGGCGTTGCGCTGCTGAGCACGAGGTCACGGGTTCGATTCCCGGCCGCGGCGGCCGCTTTTCTGATGGAGGCGAAAAGCAAAAATGCCCGTGTGTACGAGATTTCGGCGCACGATAAAGATCCACAGGTGGTCAAAATTAATCCGGAGCCCTCAGCTACGGCGCGCCTCATCGCCTGCGTTGCGTCGGCGCGATAAACCTCACAATCAATCAACAAGTCCTGGCTTGGGAGAGGCGTTGTTCAGAGGTTTTATTGGCCGTAAAATTAAATAAAAAGTGTTTCCTCCTATAGAACGCGTCTCTGCGAGCCAATGCATTAAAAATATTCGCTTTCAAGTTCGGATAGAACAACATTGAATTAAAAAGACGGATATATTCAGAGTTTACCTTCACTAAAAAAGAAAAGCGCAAGTGAAAAAAAAAAACTTTGGTTTTTGTCCGTCCAATTCTGCTGCTTCAAGGAACATAACCAAGGCCATTCGAACTCCTCCCTGCAACCACGTCGGCAGGTTTCATTTCGTCAAGCGAGACCAGAAAGGCTATATACGCGATAGCCACCACGTTTTTCACGCAAATCCCGGAAGGCCAGCTGCGTGCGTTGGCCTTGACCGTCCGCTGCTTTCTCTCCCCTCGTCGGTCATATGATAATGGTTGTCCGGCTGGCACGACTACCCCTCCTCGCACTGGGCGTTTACTTGCATTTGGCCTCGACATTGCTGTACTTAGCGTTTTTTTTTTTTTTGCCGTTCTGCGGGAAAGTGGTATGCTACCGGTTCCTTAGCTTCTTCTCGTCGCTTCCTAAATGGAAGATACGGCTCCGCCGCGCTCGCACCATGATATCCAATCTCTTGCGGTCTAATCGGCGAGGCTACGACAGAAAATATGCTAATTTTCAACCTTTGCTTTTTTGTTAAAATAAACACACTCTTTGCTTGGATTGTCAATACAAGATTGGAGCATTGATCTATGGCCAAGTTGGAGTTGCGCGAGCTCACTACCAAATTACACGCGAATCATATCGATTTTTAGCAGCATCCTATGACACAATGACGGTCATACTACTCCTTCGTGATGTTATGAAAGGAATCAACGCCATTAGCGTTTCGAGAGACCACTCCCCGTAACCAGTTCGAGTTTCTTATTCACTTTGGATGCAGAAGTTGTTGCGGTCGCCATGTACCAGAGAATATGTAATGTTTGCTTCTGCCAAGATACCACCAGAAGCGTTGCTGTGAATACGCGTGGCGAGTTTAAGGGGGACTCACCTGTTAACATTCCTATGGGACTTACTACACCATGAACTGTGCAAAGTGCCAGCAATGTCAGCTATCCCCACCAGCATTTGATAGCACCGTCATCATGAAGCGGTATGGTGAGCAGCGCACGAGGGAGATACACGAGGCTTTCGTTATCCACACAATGGGAGATAGGTGCGTGAGCACACCCTCTATCGAGTTGTACGACAGGGAGATAAAATACATAGGATCATGATCGCCGCATTACACGTGGCTGGTTTCATGTCCACAATCAACCTCCTTTTTGTGAGTCTGTGTTAAGGATTTCCTTCTCTCTTCCTTGTTTTTGATTGTACTATATATTCGTTGTACTTCTAAATAAAGCTCAGTTGGCAGTTCAGCGCAGTGTTTGTCTTTACTCTCTGTCGTATCGTTGTTGGCGCTGTTTTTTCTAAGTAGCATCAACTTCTAAGCAGCATCAACTTCTTCGGAGTAATATCCCGGTAGTTTCTTCTCTTGACGAGCTCGTTTTCGTGCTCGTTATCGGCTTACTGTATGGTTCTCCTGGTTCTTGACCAGTCCTCTGGGTCTCCTCGCAGTTCAAAGAAGTAAGCAGGAGTGGTGCGGATTTTCCATCTCCAGGAATACCGAAGCACTCATATCTGTGTTACGGTGAAACCTCCCGGAGTACTAAGATTGGTGCTAGTCGGCCTTTACGAAGGTGCGGTAACGATTCACTCTTTATGAAGTCGGGAACAAAGGTGTACTCGAACTCGAAATGTAGCGGAAGAACGAGTCAAGGCAGAACGGGGCCATGGCTGCCCGTTACGGGGACGATTCCTTTACTCGCACGGGTAATCTACATGATGATGGTGATGATTTCTGACGCATACCCTTTGGGAAGTTCAACAGATGGTGTTAAGTTCACGAACATTACTTAACAAATAAATAACGCCCGAGAACTAGGTCATCGTTCGTTCGGTAGAGTGTGTTTACCTTTATTGTACTTGGTTTACGCCGGCAGAGCAGATTTTGGCGCTATTGACGTCGGGAGAAACAGCGGAAGCTGCTTTTTTGTTCGCCGCGCTTTTGCGTTCACCCGACGAGCGGGCCCAGAGAGGGCTCATACAAATGCGTCGGTCACCACACAATAGTTAAAAGTGATGTAAGGTTTTGAAGGAGGCTTTCCTCTAGTTCGTTTAGGAAACCGGCGGAGGGGGATCATTGACATTTTGACGACCGCGATTACCGCCATGACAAAGCCCAAATTCAGTCAAGGAGTCAAACATAGGAAGAGGGTACCAGACGTTCTGTCGACGACAGTTGCACTGCTCAAAGCTACTGGACGAAGTTTCCGTTCGTCACACGTCTGACGCTGGCGACTGGGCAGCTGGGATGAGTCAATAGGTAGGCGACCAGGCTTTGTTACGCGCTCCACGTGTTTACAAAAGGAAGGAATTTTGTCGGCATGGCGCACAATTAAAGGAGCGCATGGCATTGACAATACTTTAAGACGAGCCGCCCGACAACCGATGGCCGCCGCTAGGTTTGCTTCGAGTTGTGTAATTTTCATGTGTGTTACATTTGTCTTTTGAGTAATACCTCCGGGTTTCGGTATGAGAGTGAGAGAGGTGGGTCACGTGACTATTTTGAACCCACCTTGCTTTGTTTGTCACGGTGGCCAATCAGTGGCCTAGTGTAGGCTAATCAATGAGCCATCCTCACTATAAAATTGTGACGTCCTTGCTGTGGGCGGGGTTTTGGTGGTAAAACCGAGGAGTTCGATGTTTTGAGGAGACAGGAGAGGGGAGAGGGGAGCGACAAGCACCGCTCGACGCGGGCGTTGGCCGGCCTCGCGTATGCGATCATGATCCTTGAGAGTTGTAAATACGTAGTGTAAATAAAGTGTGCATATTGCACATCTTGCTTTTGCTTGGAGTAGACCATCGTCGGCTACGTGCCGCCGGCCAGCGAGCCAGCGAGTTAGGATTTCGCCAATCATCGTTTCGATCATCGGCCGAGCGATCCTCCTATTTAAACTTATGGAGAAATGAAACTAATTTCGTAGAAAAAAGGGGAGCGAGTGGTGGATTATTGGTCATGGGGGATGGCGACAAGACCATTCCTTCCAGCAACCTCCAGAGCTGCTGTGACCCCCCAAAACTGTATTGACGGGTCGGTACCGAGCATCGCGTCCTCCCACTTCTCTGTATTCGGTAATTTCAGACGGCTACAGAAGGGAGGTCGTCGTGCAGCGATTCAATCTGGGAACAGAAATCTGCTTTATCCACTCTGCACAGGCAGTGTTAGGGTCATTTAGCTGTCGGTCGTAGGGGTCATTAGCGTCGCTAAGGGTCGGTCATGAGGGTCAGTATCTCCTGGATAAATAAATGATACCTTACAGGGGGTATATATTGTAATAGTTTGGAGCTGCATCCATTTAGCTTGTTGAATATTGTTTAGAAATTTATCAGGTGGAGGATAGTTGTGTCGCTCTCGGCGGTACTGCACAACCATCTCATGGTAAGTTTTCATGCTTTCCTTGGCCCATCTGAAGGAGAAGTCTCCCGCTCCCCGGGTAACGAAAAAGCCCATGTAATCAAAAAACTTGCTGGGGCAGGCAGCTCAGGCCACCGAATCGCTGCACGCAGCAGAGACCCGCAAACTAGAATGCCTACTTAATATATTTTATAATTCCTAGATTTGCCAAGTGTCTTGCTTAGCTGAAAAGTGCTTTTCAACTGGAATATATAACTGCTTTAATTAGTTTTGGTGAGATTCCTTCAAACCTGTATATAGGTAAATCTGATTTGTAGAGGGAGGTTACATAAGATGAGCGGCCGGACAGATTGTTTATATATTAGTGGACAACTGCCAGAATTTTCGTACCGCTCGTGCAGATTGTTAGTGGTATGAAATTCAGGCAGAATTCTCTTTTGCTTTTGGCATGAACCTCAGCTCCATGCCAAAGGCAACCTAAGTTTGTGGTGGACGCGATTCTGCTGTCTACTTACACTCTCTGCATCGTCAAAGCAATGATAAAAGTAAAAGGAACCGTTCTCTTGTTCTAATTAAACCGAAAGCCTTTGGCAACTCGCTCTGCGCAATACGGCCCGGAAAGCATTGGCGTTCTCACCAAAAAAAGAAATAAGTAAAAAACCTTTAAGTTTGACTAACCAAAGAAAGCGGTGACGTAGTGTAGAAAAACACATGTATCAGTGTAACAACATTAAGTTAGCAATGAATAGGTACCAGAAAACAGGAGTGGAGTCACCACTAAATCAGGGAGACCTGATTTTGAGCATTGGCTTTTGTCGGTGGCTGCCAACGGCAAAATTGTGTCCCTAAGATGGCATAGAGCAGGGCAAGAATGTGCCGGGGGAACTTCATTTTCCGATTATCTATTTTCAGTTATCTAGCCCAATTGTTTATAGCTACTGTTAATGTAGACAATATTTCTATTGGGTCAAAGTCATCGTTGGAAACGAAAGAACCAGGCTTGTATTTTGTGGCCGCGGTGCCTTTGAACTATAAACTTATTTTTTGGAACTTACGAGTTATAACTATTCTTTCGTAACCGGTTCGCAAACCGGTTGGTATGGCATAATTATAACTCAGTGCGACAGAAGCCAGCTTGGAAACCGGTTTCGTGTGTAATTTATTCAAACCAGAAGTGAACAGGAACATAATTTTTGCGCCGGAATCCGACACGTAACCGTACAGATATGTTGTTTTTGGTTCGACACACTGGTTTTAGCCTCACCGAACATTCTAGAGTGCGTAACTCTTCGCATGCCTTCAATGTATGTACTGCCAGAAATGTTGTTAAGGTTTTTTTGGTTTTCGCGATTCATCAAGTTCAGGTCCGCTCGTCGGCGGACGTAGCCACCATATTCCGCTATTTTCAAACAGGTGATGTCTTCTTTCATTACCGCAGTGTTAAAATATAGCGAATAATGCTGGAGAAACTTTGGCAACCAATAACACGAGAAATCAAAGAGCAGGCGAAAAGGGTTGAATAGAAATTTGGCGCAAATTGGTTACAATATGCATGTACGGCCGTTATTTTAATGCATTACTCGGAGTCGATGCCTCCTGTTGTAGGAATGCAGAAATGGAAAATTGAGCGCTTTATTCTATAGAGATGTCGTTCATGCCACTAAATGTTGCATGTTATAACCGCAATATCTATGTATGCGCACCGTTAAAATAAAGTGATGGCTTTGAAAGGAAGCAAGATGAGACCGCATCATTGATTACATAACAAGCTGGTTCACGGCTGACTAAATCATCTGCTTGCACCGGGAGCCTCCTCGCAGTCACACGCATTCATGAGCTACGCTGCTAATTTCAAGTTAATGTTTACGTTTTTTGTTGGTATAGCTAAAAGAAGAATGACGTTCTGCGCATTAATAAAGCCAGAACAGTTTATTACTAAATATTTTTCTCTATTGCGCGCTCTGTAGTAAGAAGTATGCGAAACAGCGCAAAACAGCGCAACAACTGATTATTAGTATTACAGTAATGTATAACTTGAACTGTTTGGTTGCTAATTATGTTCTCTTATAGCAAAATTCTCAGGGGGTCGGGTTAGACAAATATTTAGTTTCTTTCGCGTTTTCCGTTCTTCATTGTGTGGCAACAACGCGCCTCTTTTCTGGCCGCGATCTGCTCCTTTCGTTATTCAAAAGACGACAGTCTTTATTATAGTAATGCCTCCCTTGTACCTCTCATGTTGTTCCTGTTGCATCGCGCTCCTCCCAAGGTAAAACGCCAAAGGTTTGCTTAAATAATTTTAAATTTCCCGGTTCCACAGCTCCAAACCGGGTATCTCGATGCCAACGCAGCCGTACGGCGAAGGCGCGTGTGAATCGAGGCGCCCTACTTCGTTTATAGAACCGCGTTTCCCTAGTCCACGTGCGTTCCAACGAACGTGGAACCTATCTAGTGGAACCTTTCGTAACTCTTGCCACTTGATTTCTTCAAATGCCTCCAGAAGCTATATGGCGCGGGCGACAGCAGGCGACGGCGGGTATTTTTTTCTTAGTTTAAAGTATTTATTCTGCCAAAATCAAACATGTACGATTTTTTATAAGGGTACGCTGCAGATATCACTTCTGTATTACTTTGTTGTCTTATATATGCGTAATGTCATGTTGTTCTTCAACAATACTGACAAGTGTGAAAATTACACCGGACTAGACGGGCACATTTATGTGACTATATAAGACTATTGCGCAAGCATGTTTTACTTTGGCTGGGTGGCTGCATCGAGTCCCAGACAACGAAAAACACGCGGCCAAAATTTCTTTTGAGCCCAAAAAAACATCCTTTAAAAAACACCTCCATACACTCGAAACAATAGAGCACACCGTAGTGAATGCGGCCGGAGTACTTGCCTTCACATTGACCGTGGGCGCATCAATTTTCCAGCTCGAATCGCGGCGCTCACTCATGCACGGCGTTCGATATCTAAGTGGCGATACGATCGTGAACGACACGACCAAGACCGCGGCGACTCACAGAGTAGGGGAGAGGAGAGGCTCAGAGATTCGCGCCTCTTGCGTAGAAACAACGATCGCCCGGTTACCAAAGTGTGGCGCAACTTTGTTTTCGACCTTGACACTTAGCCCTCCTTTGCCCCTTCTCCTTTCTTTCACACTCACACAAAACGGCGGATAACGACAACGCGCTTCTAAGCTTAGTTCGGCAGCGAACCGGTATTTCGTGGCGTGATTTGGAAACAGAGGATTTACGATCACAGACGAACCGCGCATTTTATCTCGCCTTCTTTAAGTGTACGTTTCGAAAGCGGCCGTGGCATAGCGCTCTGGTAATACGGCATTAATCAAGCAGCGAGCGCTGCGTACAGAAGATGTCTACAGGTATTACTCGTGTCATCGTAGTCACCCGGGGGCAAGTGAAAGTGGTATGCACTATCGTGGATTGCACCGCCTGGAAGCCGTGCGAGCGTAATGGAGTGATTGCGTAAACCGGTGGCACGCTACCTGTTTGTTTTGGCTGCCCGAAGCCGAACCGGTGGGAAAGCCCGATATTCGCGGCTATTTGCGGCCGCTGCTTTCCTCCCAACCGCGCCATCTCCCTATCCTCTCACTCTCGTGCCTTCGTTCGGCCGAAGTGCGGCGATCGCGCGTAGAGGATATTCCGGGCCACGTTGCGTACCGCTATTACGCGCCCGGGGGCGTGGCGGCTTTACGTTGGCCGCGTCGAACAACGTATCAGTGCAAGGAGCGGCTGGGGAATGACGGTTCGTCTCCACTACCCAACAAAAAAGACGAATGACCTTCCGAGCGCGGTGGACTCGCGGGGGGTTCTTTTGCGCGGCAGCAAGACCTGAACGCTAAAGAGGAACGCTGCTGCACGCAAAACACGGTAAAACCCGTGGACGAGTGAAAACCGTTGAAAATTGAAGGAAGCGGCAGGCAATGCACACTCGCCCTACCCTAATGGCGAGTTGACGAAACCTATTGGCTTGTACCGTTAGGAAATGCGGATGTTGGCTAGCGGAACGCGGAACATTTCGCTGTTGTCAGGATATCCGCGTTGCTAAAGCCAAGAGCCACAGCATGCAATCCGCAAGACATCCTTGCGGAATTGAAGCGCAAGGTGGGTGTATACCATGTGGCTTGCTGCGAAGCCCTGCAAAATCACGTTGCCTCTGAGAATTTCTTTTGAGGGAGCCCCAATTCAAAAATAACACCTGCTCCAAATGCAAAAGTTTTTCCGTTCGTACTAATCAATTTCCGTAACCAGGCTCTAAATTTAAAAGGATTTGCTGACAGCGCCTGTGGTTTTGTAATCCCTTTCTGCGTCCTGTCATTTGCGCTGTTTTCTTTATCTATGAATCTAAGCAGCGGCGTCGTGTTTTTACGTTATTGAGAAAGGGGGGGGGGCGCTGAGATTTTCTCTTGTTGGACAGAGTCGGGCGCTTTTTAAAGCGAAGCTTGTCACGTCTCATGCATGGCATGAGTCATCCGCGTTAAAACGCACTACAGGAAAGGAAACTTTACATAGTTGGCTTCTTAGTGTCATGGTAACGATAAGCGAAGGCAAGTCAAGCACCCCCCAGAAAAAAAGCTTCGCGTGGTTGGAACCGAACCCTGGTCCCTCGCTTTATTAAGCAGACGTATATCCTATTTCCCACATTCCAACATGGTAGAAGCAGTTCGGATTGTGACATCAACTCAGGTTGAATGCACGAAAGCTTTGCGCTCTAACCACTTTCTCTTAGGAGATAGTGTGATTTTTATGCTATTTGTTTACTCCTGCAATATCAAGTATGTAGCTTAGGAGCTATGTTCCTACTGGCGTGGGCCTATGACCATGGTTCTGTCACAAAGCAGTGTTTAAACTCGACAACAAATGCTCCTGAACAACGCAACTCATAAAATAATTTCGAATGAATACAGTTGGGACTCGCATCCCACCTTGTCACCGATGTTGGGAATCCGCCATCCCACCGCTGCCACCACTGTTGCGACGGGCCATCCGAGCGCAGTCACTGGTGCAGCGGCGTTGCCTTGCTCCGTCCGCTATCGACGCGGCGCGGAGCAGAGCGATGAAGTACTCGAGCCGACGAAAAATTGAAGGAACATTTATATACAGTATGTACAAAGGTAACAACAGCGTTACACGGCTCGCACAAGAGCGATAGCACCTCTCTCCTCGGTGCCTGCGAAAAGTTCCGCCGATATGTGCCCTAAGGCGGGTTTTTATACCCCCGGGAGTCGTTGTGGTCCCGAGAAGTTTGAATGGCTCCAATCAGGACTATCGGCTGGCCGAAAGTTTGAAAATCCGACAAATGGAGGCGAAGCGGTTGCGTCAGCCGAGCCACCCAGACGGGGAAAGGGAAAGCGACGCCGATCGTCGTCTCAGCGAAGCGGCTCCAGGCAAGTAGCAGCATGTCAGTTGCCGGTCGTTCGCCCGAGGCATGATTCGGTCGAGCCGTCACGACGGAAAAGAGAGGCAACACTGCAGCGATACAAGTTTGGGCCTGCCGCCGCGAGGCGGTTTGGTCTGTTTTGGTCAAGGCATGAATGGGCCCCGCTGTCGGCGCGTCGCCAGTTCAAAGAATTTAGGCCGGGATCTGTGGCCAACAAGACATGTCAATGCAACAAATGCACCGTGCAGCAGCTACGTAGCATGCAGTACTGGTTTGTATGCGACAGATGACACTAAATCTCCTGCGAAAGTGGACGGTGTTTTCTGTATAGGTATTCATTTGCTAACGCATTCGCCACAAGATCTAAGACTATTAACAGTGCACCAAGGCAGTAAGGTCCGAGCTTAGCTTAGCCCATTCGGGGACGAACTTGTATTATTTTCGTGGAAAAGCACGAGAAAAATGTCTTTTTGAATGCAGCATTTTTCAGATGCGTGAGTCCCAGTGATAGAAGATTAGCGATACGATTAGAAAGACAGTCTTAGTGGTTCGCCAGTTGTTCCAAAACAAGGATCTTTGATGACAAGAATTTTTATAACGGTTGCCTACGCTGTTTCGCAATGCCTCATGGTTGATGCCCGTCCACGCATTCGAGAACTTGTAGGTCTTCTTGGTAGAACGCGCAAAAATAGTGCTAGTCGACTTCTACCATCACAAACTTGTCACGTATATCGAACGATTCCACATTTCTTGTTAGAAATGCCCGCGCACGGATGCACGCACAGTGTTCAGACTAGAAAGAGCCGTTGCCAGTTAAATGTTCCGTAGAAGTGCACGCATGTGCGTGGCCCCTCTGTCGTAACAACGGATTGCTTGCCTTTTTTCTTGGTAATGCATGGTTTTGATAGCACAATGTATAGTGCTTTGTTTTGCACATAGCTCCAAAATCATAAACAGTTGCCGCCGAGTTTTTTACGCATATTTTAAATGGTATTCATTACGTGTTCTGTAAGGCTAAAGTGACGGCTGATGGTTTCTTTTTTAAGAACAGTATTGGCAGTTCCCAGACTTTCAAATCAACCTAAGCATTAAGTAGTCATTGAAATGTCTCAGCACGTTTTTATAGCCACTCGCACTGGCGGCCATCTCCCTCACTTGTCCCCATAAAGCCCTGGTTAGAAATTGGGTTATTTCCACACTGAACAAAGTGCGTATGACTTTATTGTCCGTTTGGCATTGGAGAACTTTCTGAGTGTAGGATTTGTGCTCTTCTGAAACTGCTGACAGAGCAGCTACAAAAGGAAGACTAATATTGAGGCTTGACGTGATGAGCCGATACCCACTCTTTCCGAGTGTTCACACGGGCCGTCACATTCGAGAATTGTTGAGCCGCATTACCAAAACAGGGAAGTAATGCCATACAGCTGCTGCCTTGGTCAGTAGCTAAGGCACTGTGCTGCTGAGCCAAGGACGCGCGTTCGATTTCCGGCTGCGGTGGCCGCTTTTCTGATGAAGGAGAAAATCAAAAACACACGTGTGTTCGAGATTTCTGCGCACGTTAGAGTTCATCAGGTTGTCGAAATTAATTCGGAGCCGCCCACTACGGCGCGCCTCATCACCTGTGTAGCGTCGGTGCATTAACACATCCCATCAATCAATCAATCAATCAATCAATCAATCAATCAATCAATCAATCAATCATCAATCAATCAAGTCAATCATCAATCATCAATCAATAATGCGATCAATCAATCAATCAATCATTCAATCCAATCAATCGATCAATCAGTCAATCAATCAATCAATCAATCAATCAGTCAGTCAGTCAATCAATCAATCACCAAAAAATCAATCATCAATCATCAGTGAAGCCATAGTTTTGGGGTGAAATAGTGGAAAAGCTTTATCCGTGCGTTTGTCTTTATTACCTCTCCAAGCACAAAGTTGACCTAAAAGAAACCCTTCGCCGTCCTGATGGCGCCGCTTTTCTGCGGGCACGATTTTGTTTGAAAGAAGTGAGTGGCCATTACTGTGTATTCCTTGACATTCTAACTGGATTGCACGAAGTTGTAATTAGAATAAAATGGTATGTGAATGCTTTGTTTTCAATGGTTCAGGGTAATGTTCAAATAGATAACCGCCGCTGAAAAGGAGCATGTTAGACGAGAGGTTAATGGCAAGGTAATTTATGCATACCAAGAAAACAAAAAAAACGAGGTGAGGGCACAACAAAACACGAGGCATTATTAGCAGGGTCAGTAATAGAAGTAGTTAAAACCACCACGGATTATGCAGGGAGAACGTCATCCTCCCTAACACGCAAGACATTTTCGATTATTTTGGGGGCTTTATCTAGTGCAAAAAAGGTTACGGGGCACTTAAAAGGTCTAGTTTCACGCAGTTAGCCGCTGAAATGTGTGACGGGCAGGCCAGCTGCATTAGCAATTCGTGCCAGAGTGATATCAGTATAGGATTAGCTTTCTGTATCCGAAGTTAGTCGTTATTAGTGGAAAGCATTATGTCCATCATTATTAGCACAATGGTCACCATCAACGATGTCATCAGTAACGATGTCAGCTCTCATCACCGTTCAAGCGATTCACAATGATCTTCAGCGTTTATTTGGTGGCGTTCGTAGCCGGAGGGGGCAAAAGCTGCCCGTGGGAGCGCATTCTACTCGAAGATAGATACAAGACCAACACTTCTTTTAGACAGCAAGCGTTATCAACACTTTTTATTCAGTTGCCATGGATTTGGCGGGGGGGGGGCGAAAAAAATATAAGATAGCAAATCGCAACACTAAGGAAATTCAAATACTACATAATACACTCAAAATGCATAGTTGCAAAACAAGTGTCCACATAAAGGGGAGCAATAGCTAACCTATAGATGGCATTCATTGAAATGTTTAGGGGCGATTGTCTTCCCTTGGCAACACTGAAGACCGCCATGTCCGTGGCCACTGTGCCAGCGCATGCGCTTTCCGCCCGCATCTCCCATGGAAAAAAACTTATCATCCATCATCTGCTGCGTTTCAAACCGATTACCGGCAGTAGCTTCAATAGATATAGTTTCAATCGCACTCACTGTATGCGGTGACGCTCTGCCTGCCTTCGAGCACTTCGCACCACCGGAGGATTGTACCGCTGGCTGTAGTCCGACGCTGCCGTTGGCTGCCACCGCGGATGTCGACGCAAGTGCACCCGCACCGTAACCACGACTTTATGTCTGGTAAGGGAACCTCTAATGCGTTGTGGAGTACAAAAAACTGAATAATTTCATTGGGCAAATTGTTTCATGCGTACGCCAATTTAAGCGCTGGCTTCTCGTGCGCTTAAATGTTTCACACTAAGCAAAACAACTCACCTCTGACATATATGCCTCACCATACCATGTATAGGGCAAGACATCATCTCTGCCTGAGCCAGCCTTGCGATAATTGCACACTGGAGCATAATCTAGTTCAGCGTTATATTGGCCACGTTCACATGTATAGAGACGGGTCCGTGAGGTCTGACTCCTCAGCTATTGGAGCGTGCATTCCGTCGGTGGGACTAACTGTGAAAGAGAAACTCAGTCACAAGACTTCGTCCATCTTCACTGAGTTAACTGCTATTGGGGCGGCACTCCTTCCATATCACCAATATTCCCGCTCCGCCACTCAGCAATTGGTGATCTTTACTGGCTCGCGGCCTGCCCTGCAAACACTGATGAAGCCATCCCACCACTGCAGCCAAACTTGTGCGTGATCTACACGCATTGCACACACTTGGGCTACGAGACGGGCACTGCATCTTCGCTTCAATGGCTTCCAGATCATTCCGGCATCCATGAGAACGTCGTCTCTGACGCAGACGTGAAAGAGGCGCACAATCTGCCTGTGTGTATTAGAATCCCGTATTCCAGACAAGACGGAAGTACGGCCGTGAATGCACTGGGATGGAAACTGCAGTTGCCAGCTCAGCAGGAACCCTCTTAGGACTCGCTTGCCTCTACACGTGAGCGTTCCTCAGTGCAATTATTAGTTCCAGCGAGGCCTGCAAAAGCAAACAGAACGTGTCCCTCACCGACTACGCCTGAACGTCGCCTTCACTGGTAGTTTTCTTTTTTAAATATGCGGGGCGGACTTGCCATTGTGCTTGTATGCTATGTGAGGGAAGACATACGGCATGTCTTGTATTACTGCCCCCAGCATACAACTAATCGCGAAACAGCGAAAAGAACACTTGTGCGACTGTCACGCGGAAACGTTTTAGAGCTGCATCACTTTCTTGGTCCGTGGCAAAATCACGCTGACGCGGTGCGAGGGACAAAGGCTCTCTTAACTTTTTTGTCTGACTCGGGATTAATCGAGGTTCTTTAACCTTGGGATCTTCAAATTTCTTTTTCCCCTGTGCTGTAAATTCTTTCTACGTTCCGAACTGATTTTATTTTCTTCTCCCTATTATTGTGGCTGCGCTGTTCTCCTTTTCTTCCTTTTTCCGCCCCTCTATGTTCATCCCAATCTGAAGTAGCAAGCCCCGCAGTTTGTGGGGCTAACCTCTTCGTTTTTCATTAGAGCTATCTCTCTCTCTCTCTCTATCTGACATAAAAACACAGTGGCTGGCAATCCGCTGATTGGCGGCGGCGACTTCATACGCGTCTGGCGATAGGTAAGATCGTACTGTGCTGCACTCAACAGTACTTGGCGTCGGGGTATTACTTTGCGTTCAGTGGCAATAGTTTGGAAATGATGCAGTTCCTGCTTTCAAACGGACCACTGCGCTCGCATTGCAATCTTTGTGCCGCGACCACATGGCACTCGCTCGTAGGTGGGCCAAGAGGCTGGGGTGAATTGCAGGTAAGGTTGCAGCACTCATGAGAGGAAAACCACGACTTTTCGTGCAACCAACGCTACCGCGGTACAACTACCTATCGAATCATTCGCACACGCGTTGCACAAAAAACAAAAGCTCACGTCGTGGCCCGCGACCATTGCTTGGCCTCCATGAAGGCATGGAGGATAAGAGGGATGCCTGACCCGCGGGCCGTGCGGGCCGCTTGCGGGATGTGCGCACAACGTCGCCTTAGCAACAGACGCTTGGCCACGGATATGGCGGAGTTCACAAATGGTTGCCTGCATGCATTTTAAGCCAATGAATACCGCCTCTAGTAACGGTACTAACGTTGAAAAATTAGTTGAAAAAACGGTATAACGTTGAAAAATTAGTTAACAATTGATGCATTCAGAAATAATTGTAACCCGGATGAATGAGTCGTGCTCCATGAGGGTGACGATGTTACCTGGGAGTTGATTTCGGAGGCGAATAGTAAGTAAGGGCAGTGGAAAGACTTCAGGCAGGACCAGTTAGTAGAGAAAAAATGCGCACAATGCGCACACACACCGGTGCGCGTTGTTCATCGTTGTGCCTTACAACTTCCCCCAAGTGCGTAGTTTCGTCGTTTTCCCGGAAAGCAACAGCTACGATTCTCCTTTTTATGGAGCGCATGTGACTCTATTAACGAGCGTGTCCTTTAGAGAGCCTGCTTAACTACGACGCACCATCCCACTCTCACACTAGCCTTCCCCAGTACAGCACCAGCTGTGCCAGCTGTTTTTTCAGTATAGTTGTTGACAAATCCCGTCGTGTTCATCTACGAGCAGCTTTTCGCAGGTAATATTTTGAGTGCTGCATTTAAATAGTGCACACGTAGACATACATCCGGAGCTTCCCTGCTTGCAACTGCCACCTGTTGTCGAGACAGCTGCAACAAAACGGTTCAGTATGCGCTGTTCAAATCCAGCGAGCAGTACCCACTGTTATTAAGTGGGCCCACTGGCCTTTACGTTGCACAGCAAACACGCATCTGCATTTCACTGAAGAGCAAAACCTCCAGATGGCTCACGCTGCGACTACGCTGCTTTCTCGTTGTTCACGGGTGCTGGCGTAGGCGTGGGATTGGTACTTTTCCTTGAAGAAGGACATTCTGCCTGCGTCTGTCACCGATGAGATCTTCCTTGGGAGCAATTCTTTGCACGTCCTTCTCCTTGGTCTATCAATCCTCGCAAGCATCACATCAGGCACGGGCGCAATAGGACTGCCGGCATATTCATACGCGCACGGATTTCACATTTGGTGGACTGTTCCATTGAATTTCATACTAATTCCACTAGCTGTAAGAGTAGTGCTGCCAGTGTTCTACAGGCTGAAGATCACATCTGTGTTTCAGGTAAGCCGGGTTTCTCGATGGCTTCCATCTTTTCACACACCATAATGGCAGATAGTTTCCTTTGAGGTTAAATTTAGAACGGAATAACTACTGCAGGCGCAAGTTGGAACATTTTCTGCGATAAAAAATGCACTCTATGTTTCTTGTGGGGTTATAAGCAAAGTGAATAACTTTTTATTACCCGAAAAACCGAACAGACTTCTTGGAGTGGCAATGGCGGGCGAAGCAAAAACTTATTGCTAAGAGAGTAAGAGTGTTTCCAGAACGTTGTATTTCACATCCCCAATATTTATGTACACTGAAAAAACCTTTGAGTTCCAGTGAAAGGAAGCCATGGCCTCAAGACCGTAAGATTTTTGTTCCAAATAAAGTTTACTAGAATAGCATCTATCCGCTTATTGCCGGTAGGAAGAGGTAAGCAATCTCAACGAAGATGATTTCAGGCAACCACCACTAAACACGTACGTTAAATATAAACTGCTTACAAAATAGAAGCATCTTTCCTTCTAGCTATATTTAGTCTCAGCTTCATCAGTGCTTTGCATTGACGCTTCACAGAGGTGCAGTGCGGTGTCATAGCGCGCTTTTTTCAAAATGCTGAAAGCCTTGGCAATATTTTACTCTATGAAACTAGGATTACTTTTAGAGTGCCCCTGGTTTTTGATGAAAACCACTCGTTTAATTTAGGTTTAGAATGTGAACGGCAGTTCGAATATGTTTAAATATTTCTTGGATTTCTAAATTGCTCGTTGTGGGTGAGCTCAGAAAAACTCATTCACAGCAAACATTTTTATACTCCCATTTATGCGTATTTACTTCACGTATCATATTAACAACGTTAACATGGTTACAAGCTTATCGTGACGAAGCCTTATACTGCGAAGTTTTTTTTGCCCATTAATCACCAGAAACAAAGGTCATCCCCCGGATAAAAATGTAAAATATCCGCAAAACAAATCTGGAGTGGTTTTAAGCGCACCTTGTACAGTCCAGCAATGTGCCTGGTTACAAAGCAATCAATACCCCCTTCTCTCACCCCCCTCCCCACCAAGGCAAAGAATACAAGATAGGGCAAGAATGCAAGATAGGCCAGCAAAACCAGTCCATAAGCCGGGTACCACTAAAGAGCAGCACGTGGCAGATGATTGCATGGTAATCATTGCGGGAGTTCAAACATAAAGAGGAGCAGCGCACCCATAGTTGAAAAGGTAAAGGGAGATAAGTGTGTGAAGGTGGGGTGCTTCCCCGGTCAAACGATGCAGACGGTGATGACTCGAGCGAAGGGGCAACTGGCCTCGTCGTAAAGATTGTGGTCATTGCCACGGGGCTTAACGATGTTCTGAAGGAACAGGAAGGAAAACTTTGCCGGGATAAAACGAAGGGGGTAAATGACCTGAGAATGACGGCCCCAAATGTGGTCATTGCAATCTGCACCTTGCCGGAGATGTCAAAGCAGGGCACTGCACACGAAGGGGCAGTACTCGCTGCTAACAGCAAGATTGTGAGGTGCGGTCGGGAAACTCGGGCTTGAAGTGAGACGAGAACGGTGTAGTGGGCAGCATTGGACATAGGCACGTTTTTCAGTGGGACGGGATTCACTTCTTCCCCAAGCTAGGAAACAAGGTGGGGTGGCGCTAGAGGGGAGAGCGGTAGATTTCTTAGGGGCCCCGCGCAGCTAAGGAAGGCAAACTAGGAGACAAAGGGGAAGCGAGGTACACATGCACACTCAACGCTGAGAGGCAGCCAGGACTAGAGCTAAACTGAGAACCTAAATACGTAACTGAGAACGTTGACGGAAGCGATTTAAGTGGAAACAATGGATCGAACAATTTTGCAAAAGACAAAAATAGACCCCGTAAGCGGAAAGCGAAAAACAGTTGCAATAGATATGTATTCAGCTGCATAAATATGCAGAAAGGCCGAAAGCCTGATAGTTGGAAGAAATTCAAAAACCAAAGCCCCACCTGTCATAGACAACTATGTCTGTGAAGGTTGCAACATTACCACAGGAATGAATAGAGGGGGAGGTGTTGGCATGCTCATAAAACAAGAGACCGACCGGCAGATACTGCATCAAAGCTGTAAACAGCGTCTATGAGGGAGAGGCACCATAGAAGGAAAAATACATGTTTAGGTGTTGTGTATCTGTGGACCGGAAGTAGTGCTAGGGAAGAAAATGAGGAAATGGTAAGCTGTTTGAGAAGAGATATAAACGAGCGCAAAGGTTCGGGTGAAATAATCTTGGAGATATGGATGGCCACATAGAAGGTTTGGATGGATACACAGACCACAACGGTTCTCTAGTGATAGATCGATGTCAAGAAAGCCGGCTTGTAATAGTAAACACGGAAAGCGAGTGTGACGGACAAATAACGTTGGAAGGCGGTAATAGACAGTCCAGCATAGACTATAGTCTATTTGATTGATTGTAGGGTTTAACGCGCCGACGTAACGCAGGCAATGAGGCGCGCCGTAGTGGAGGGCTCCGGATTAATTTTGACCACCTGGGGATCTTTAACGTGCACCGAAATCTCGTACACATGGACATTGTTGCTTTTCGCCTACATCAGAAAAGCGGCAACCGCGCCCGGGAATTGAACCCGCGACCTCGTGCTCAGCAGCCCCACACTTTAGCCACTGAGCCACCGCGACGGGTAGACTATAGTCTAGTATCGGAAAGAGTATACGAAAGGTTGCGGGAAATTAGCATAGATGAAAATGGAACAGACAGCTTAGGATGCGACCAAAAGCGGCTTAACTTGCACATTGGAGGCGCAACCAGGACAAATTTAAAAATAGGTACAATACGAGGAGCTAATTTGAGCAATGAGCAGTTAAAGATTAGCGCCGATAGATTGGAAGATGCAATCAATAAATACCCAAACCCAAATTAGGATTACAACGAAATGATTGCGTTCATAAAGGGTAAGATGAATGAAGCAATGCAACAAAATTGATGGAAAGGGAAGACAAAGCCGAGAAGCTGGTGGAATCAGGAAATAAAAGACGCTATTGACAAGCGAAGAAAGGCTTCGAGGGAACATAAAGAAGCAAAAAGAAGTGATATGGAAACAGAGGTAGTGAAGGCAAAATGGGATATCTACCGGAGGAAAAACTAGAAGTCTAGAAGAAGTCTAGAAGAAAAACTAGAAGAAAAACTAGAATATGACCCACGCATTGGGCACTTGGCGGCCAGCAAGCTTCGGAATGAGCTCGGGAAAGTCAATCAATGCCCGATAATCTTACCTCGGCGCAGTCTATCTCACCCCCTGCGCCGATTGGAAACAGGTTTATATCGGTGAATCAGGAAAGTTCCCCAGAAAGATGAAAGAGCACTAACGCGACGTAAGGAACTGAAAGCCGACCTCTAATGCGATTGCGCAGCATGCCCAGAAGCAGCAGCAGGATACAGACTGGGAGAACGCTGCGGTGCTGTCTGAGGAACGAAACGCGACATCACGTCTTCTGTGGAAGCATCGTCATACAAACTCACTCCGGTAGAATGAATCGAAATCAATCAACGTTGTCATTATTATAGTTGCGGTCGTTGCGTAATAAACTTCCGCTTTAACTTCGACAACTTGTCCATTTTCACATGATTGTAAACAAGGATCCCGCACGGGTTCCGAAACGTCTTTACACGGTCAGTGTCTGCTTTTTTTGACTTACCAGATGAACTTTCGTCGAACCCTAGACTATAGTCATAACAAACATGTCTGGATATCATTGCAAAATCAAACATGGACCACACCTCGAAAATGGACCTATCCATGGCAGTGAAGCGTCCGCTCTCAACTAGGGTTAACGATAGCCAAACCACGGCAATTTTTTTCTGGGACACTGGGAAACAGGTTTACAAGGCCTTCGGCGCGTCTTGTCGCATTAACAACCTGGAGTAAAGGTTTACCGTCCCTTTTAAAGACAGTTGAGAGAAGGGCGAAAGCTTCTTACATGGAAAACGGCGTCAAAAGTGCGGCAAAGATTTTGAAAAAAGATTCGTGGAAACCGTCGAACCTGCAATGTATTGCCAAACCTTCAAAGGACACACATCGCACAGAAAGAACGAACTCACGCGACCACTTATCGCGCACTAAGCAAGGCGCATCTACGAAGGATTTATAATCTATATCAATTACGTTGTTTGTGAGAAAGGAAGTACACAATTGTACTTGTTCATGTTCGATGCCTGTAGTGTCTTATATAAAACCGTTCATTTTCTTGCAATTTCCAAGTAACCTGTATCGACGTAATGGAAGCCGAGTGGTCCCCGGATGCGACGTTTGTGCTGGAGATCTCATCAGTGCGTTTCGGTCTGCCACCTGATCTATGAGAAAATGTATTAGTGTTTTGCCAGGACGTGATCGGTTATACTGAGAAAGCTTCGCTTTTAAGCAGTACGGTTCCAGTCGGGCGCTCAAATAAATATATTGTCTGCTGTGGCCGTGGTCACACGTTCAAAACGTTTGTATTGTGCGTTGATAGAAAACGGATTTTCGTGCACAACAGATTGTTGCCATGGCTCTATTCTATTCCTAAGACGAAACATGATCTGTGCGCGGTAATGTTTCTATATAATCGCCCAGTTTATTGTGACTTCCCGTGTATTAACAAGAGCGGTGAATGCTTTCTTTGGCGGAATTTTAGATGCGACTGCATCTCATCACTCGCCTTGTCCCACCATACGGCGTTGTTGTTGTCCGTCCACACCCCTCCCCCTTGTCGCCGCGCGAGCTGCGGTCTCCGCCGCTTACCCCCTCTCCTCTCCGATAGCGAACACTCTTTCGGGAGAGTCATTGGATAGGATTTTATTGGCTTGGCTTGGCTTGGCTTGGCTTGGATTGGATTGGTTTGGATTTGGATTGGATTAGATTAAAGTGGATTGTGTTGGATTGTGTTGCGTCATAGCCGCCGTCGTTCTAGCACCGGCGTTCCGATTTCGGGCACGGGCATAGACTTCATCTTCGCTGCAAATTGCACGGTGGTACCGTTACTTCACCATCCACTACCCGTACACTTCAGCGACAACAAGGCCGTCATCGTTAACGTTACGCCGCTTGTTAAATAACAAATACATCATATGCGTTCCTCACACGTTTCAAGCAATTAGAGAATCAACCCAACGGAAACACCAAGTCAACCCCCAAGATACGTTGCACCTCCATAGGGTTCCCCTCGCGGGAAGGTTGGGTAATTTTTCTAGAGGTGTTCAATGTTCCAACGGTGGCATTTTCCTGACTTATTTGTTTTTGTTGTGTGCTACAACAGCACTTACCTTCGTTTTATTAGCACGTAAACTATATAATTACGGCACACCTTCGAAAATTTTTATTTTGGGCATTAATTTTGTAGTACGTGGGGATGCAGAATAACACCATCATCTCTGTCATGGCGTCAGTTATCTAGATCCTGCTGTGTAGAAGTGTGTCAATATTTCATATTGAAGGTCTTGTTAAGATCAAGAAAACATCTTATGTTCTTGAACATAGTCTAAGAAATACGTATCAAGACATTTTTTGAAGCACAAATTCGAGGCATGCCACTAGAACGGTTTCGGCCGGGCGACTATAGAATGATGGTTCTCGAAAGGGCAGGAAGAGGCTGGGAGAGTTGCGCTATAGCTGACATAAAACAAAACATCAGCACACCTGAATCGTAGTGCATTGTTGATAAAGTTGAGTGACTAAGGCTGACACGGCACCGCCAAATCACAAATTTGGATATTGTCTCTCTGAATAAAAACTCAAGCTTATTTCAACGTGAAGTTTCTGGTGACAGCTCCTAAACACGTTTGAGTTTTAACTTGTGATGCAAAAGATTACTGAAAATTTTAACAATGCAGCATATGTGATCAACGCAATGCAAAAACGTTGCCGTTTCTGTGATGAGTTATGACGACACATTACAAAGGTTCGAAAGAAGCATTTGAAGGCATATGCTTCGTCCAAATATGGTTTCCGAAAATAAGCGGCAAATATTCGAAGCGAGTTTACTGCGCAAAATAAACAAACGTAATTTTGTAAACGCTTTCGAGCTGGCGCCATTTCTGTTGCCATTGGTATTTTCCAAATGGTTTTGGGAATATCTCTTTCCACATCTAATATTCAAATCCGTATAGTAGTTGATTGCTCCGCAGGCATCTCGTGAACCGCGACATTGAAAAAGTAGTAAAGTCCACGCAGCAATACCTTTACTGTTGTAAAGTTACTTTTGTATAAAACCAACATATGGCATAATGCGAATGTTTAGTACAGACCTTATTCGGGGGCGATTATAACTTTTTCAGTGGGATACTGTAAGCCACGGTCATTGCCACACCTTAACTTTTTACTTTTAGTGTCTAAAGGGGAAGTTGTAGCCAGTTATAGTACAGCTTCAAATGTGCAAATTAAAGTTAAGCAGAAAACTATTGTTGGCGTTACACAACTAATGCCACGCGCTAGGTGCTAATCACGCGGTTGCTCTTTCTTACATGGTGCCAAGGGCGGGAAGCATTGCCGTTTTGAGTGAAAACTGTGCAATGCGTTTACAATGCCCGAAGTGTCAGTTATACAGCAGTAGAGTACGAAAAAAATAGGTATTGGTAACGGTGAACTGGATTGATTGTAATGAGAGAAACGTCTCTGAGGTAGGTAACTACAACCTTTAGTTTATAATTTGTGTAGTTCTTTTCCTCCTTTTTGTTTGCGGCGCTTGCGTGTTTTGTGTACTACCCGGCATCGACAGGAAATGCTTCACGTAGCATGTCAAAGTGACTTGACTGCTGTTTTGCGATATCAAATGACAACTACAATTAGTCGCAGACGTTTCAAAAGCTCACTAATTCGTTTTCTATGACTTTTTTTTTCCTAAAGTACTTTTCACGGGGCTGCTGTCGCCGCAGTTTCTGATGAGCTACAATGGCGCTTCCACATATGGACGCATGTAGCCCGGACTTGTTCTAAGTCCCCCTGCGCTCCTTGTTCCCTCCCCCACCGATATTTTGCAAATCGTGCTAGTTGTGTGACGTGGTAATCATGCTGCGTTGTAATTTTAGTGAGCGATTTATACATTGTGATGTTTGGTACGACGCATTTGTATTTGCCGGGCTGGTTCTGCTATGAGGCTTTCGCTGTAGCTTCGCTGCCTGGCTGCTGTGCAACGCTACCATTCCTAGTCTTTGGTTTAGTTATTGCTCCGGATGGGGCGGATATCTTTACCTCGTTCACTTCTTTGTTCCGAAGACCATACGATCGGTGTTTTTAGGCGTTTCTGCATCTTCGGGCTTCGTTACGAGTAGACGTGGTCGTCTCGGCGTCATTTCCCTCCCTACAGAGCGGGCGGCTTCCGTAGGTCAGGCAATGGTCCAATGGCACGCACAGGTATGTAGCGGGGAACTGCAGCTCTTCTGTACCAAGCAACCACTCCCATCTGCGTCAACTTCTTCGAACGGTGCTGGAAGCTGCACTAGTCAAGCAGCTACAACCACTTCAGTCCCTGTACCCTCAGCTCAAGTTACAGGAGCGCGCACAATTGCGTCATCAAGGCGGCTATGCTTCAGGCATAGGTATGGTATGGTGGCTGTGGTCGCAACGATGCTATGGTTACAAGGTACGATAGACGAAAAGCAGTTTTGAATCTCGTCTGAACGCGAATACGCAGCATGGTGGTTTACTTTTTTCATTAAAATCCAAGAAACCCGGGTCCGGTCCGTTAGCGGTCTTCGCGGTGTCCTCGAGACGTCTGTCAGCATGAAGTCACCAAAAGGCTTCAGAACCACGTTTCTCGCGTAACAGGTGCTGGCCTGCCTCGAGAAGCGATAGCGTCGGTGGTGGAAAGCCTGTTGCGTGACGTTAAGGCAAGCGCACGACGACACGTACGAGATGAAGTTCGAAAAAAAGAGGCATCTGGTCGTCCCCTAGCTTCAGTATTTCTCCCAACCCCTTACAAAGGTGGCTGGGAAGGATGTAGCCAACGTCGTGTTTCCCGCACCGGAGTATCTAGCACGAATGTGCGCTACTGTGAACCGCAAGAAAACGAGCCACTGCTGCGCTAAGAGGGATGCTACACAGTTTGCAAGTTGCAAACAATTTGTCATGCATAAAGTGCCTCTGTCATGTGGAAACTGCTATATAGGGCACAGAGGTAGGTGCATCAATGGCAGGCTCAGAGTCACCGTACAGCTGTTCAAGCGCTCGCGGCGGGGTTCATTTACCTGGCCACTGCCGCCGATGCCTGTGCGTGCCACACTGCGTACCACGTTTCGTGAAACAAACACCTAGGTTTGCGCTTTTTAAAACCAGGCCACCCGCGAATTGTTTGAAGCGTAGTGCACTGTAAATGCAGCCGACAACTGTGTTCGCACGGCATCTACGGCACTGTCTAAAAAAGAAATGATTATCTCAATGCGCACTTGCCACGTGAGTAAAAGAGAACTACCTGACCTCGCCACGAAACATTTTGCTGATTATTTTGCTGATGTTCGCGCATGAGCACCATAAGTGTACCTTTTTTGTCTTTGGCACAGTTTCTTCAGTTGATGTCGAGCGGTACTCCTGTGTCTCGTCCTTGCATCCTGTCTCTTAAATTGAACCGTTCTTAGCTACGATTCCCCATCCCACTCTCCGACAATCTTTGCGCAGTTACAACGTAAGCTGGGCCAGCTGTTTTTTTTTGTCGTACTGTTGGTGACAATGAATTCCCGTCGTGGTCTTCTACCAGCAGCTTTTCGCCGTTAAATATTTCGAGTGCTCAACCTAAATGACGTACACGTCGACATCCGCTGAGGGGCAAGACAAAAATTCAGAACATAGATCCGGAGTTACCCGATTGAAGCAGCCGCCGGTCGTAACAGCTGTAATAAAATGGTTTAGTATCCGCTGTTGACCTCCAACAATTTCTAGGCTCTGTTTTTTATCGGCCCCACTGGCGTTTACGTTGCACAGCATACAAGCCTCTGCGTTTCAGAGCAAAGCAGAACCTCCACATGGCTCCCGCTGCCGACTACGCTGCTTTCTTTGGTGTTCACGGGTGCCGGACTAGGCGTGGGACTGTACTTTTCCTTGAAGAAGGATATTCGGCCTGCGTCGGTCACCGATGAGATCTTCCTTGGGAGCAACTCTTTGCACGTCGTCCTATTGGGTCTATCAATCCTCGCGAGCCACACATCAGCCACCGGCGCAATCGGACTGCCGGCACACTCATACACGCACGGTTTTCACATTGGGTGGACTGTTCCATTGAATGTACTACTAATTCCACTAGCAGTCGGGGCAGTGGTGCCAGTTTTCTACGAGCTTAAGATCACATCTGTGTTTCAGGTAAGCCGGGTTTCTTGTGGCTACCATTCTCTTCGTACTAAAAAATGGCGTATCGTTTCCTTCAAAGTAATTTCGAATGACTAAATACTGCAGGTGCAGGTTGCAGCGGGTTCTCTGATCAGAAATGGTCTATATGTTTTTTTTTGGCGTTAGAAGCAAAGTGAATACCTTTCTATTACCCTCCAAAATTGAATCGACACTTTGCCCTGGCAATGTCGGGTGAAGGAAGAATCTATTGCGAATAGAGTAAGGATGTTTCCAGAACAATTTATTTGGCACGGCTGAAGATTATAACTCCACTATTTGCACTGAAAAAATCTTTCAGTGCCAGTGAAAGGAAGCCATGCCCCTGAGAACAAGAGGTTTTAGTTCAAAATGAAGTTTACTAGTATATCATTTATCCGCTAATCGTCGATAGCAAGATGTGACGAATCTGCAGACAATTATGGTTTAAGCAATTAACACTAACCATGACGCTAAATATAAACTGCTTAAAAAATACAAGCCTGTTTCCTCCGGAATTGTTGCTTCACGCGAACACGTGGGTCACACGTGGCCTAGCCGCTGTCGTGATGTTTTGTCGCCGCGGTCGCTGGAAAGTACGCCGAGGCGGTAGATAATTTTTTGTGCAAACGTTTGGAGACGAAGCCCGGAAAAGAAAGGTTTCCACAAAGGCACGTCAAGCACCCCAAAAAAAAGACGTCGCGTGGTCGGAATGGAACCTGGGTGGCTCGGAAATATGAGGTCGACGTGTATCCGATTCGCCATTCCGACACGGTTGAGGCAGTTTCGATTTTAGACTTTGACTTTCACTCAGGTTGCACATGAGAAAGCTTACCGGTTCAACCTTGTTTCACTTCGATGGGCTTTTGGTATTTTTATTCAAGCAGTTTCTACAACTATTTCCAGGCCGAACGTTGTAAACATCCACGACCTAATAAACTACCTTGGTTTCGGTTGCAATAGTCTTCATGAATGCTTTGCTGGGCATGAAACTCCCGCCCAAGTTTCGTTTGGGGACAAAGGCTCCCACGACAGGCGAAACCGCAGATCGGAGGGCATTGAGCGGCGACGGTCCTTTGTACGTGCAGCCGCGCGGTAGAACCTGCGCCCACCTTCGGCGGCACTTTCTTTGCAGAAACACGTTGTTGGTAATTATATGCTCAATTGCTGCTACAAGGCGAAGACAGCAGGAATGTCATAATTGCAACCCTTCCCGGGAATCCATTATTAGGCAGAGCGTACGCTCAAAAATGTGGACTGTTGTCTGGGGTATTCTGAGAAATTTCTCAGAACTCCCCACGCATGGAATTCTTTAACAGCAGTTCGCGCCGAGAAGGTGTAGATTCTTTTCTGACTTTTGGCACGCTCCTCATAGCGTGGCCCAGCGGCGGGCAGCTCTAAACCTTGAAAATCCATTTCCAAGCACGGCCATCGAAGCTCTGAAAACGGACTATTAGCCTCTAGGGAAAATTAACGCCCGTCCATAACCTAAACGGCTTAGCCGTGGTGATCCGTGCTTGCATGCCATAAGAGCCCAGGTTGGAGACATTTCGTTTTAACCCGCAATGAGGAGTATGTAGTAAGTGGCATTCGGAAATTAATTTATGACACTTGCTAGTACTGAGCCCCACGCGAAAACCAGGGAAGACATCGACGCGGTGCAAAGGGAAAGTTGGCCCCGGGTGGACAAATCGTTCTCTCCATTTTCTTCAGTCTGCGCTTCTTTAACGCTTTCTATTCACGCATTATTCAAGTGGAGGGCGGTTAAATGGAGGGAATGGGTATAACAGAATTGTGAAAAACCAGAATATAGGAAAAATGGAATAACGTAGCGAGAACGGCGAACCGTGTAACGCCCTGAAATTCCTAAAAAATGCAGATTTGGCGGAGGTAACACCTATAATCGTTATAATAGCGTAAAAAGTGATAAAGGGCCGAAAAGCTTTTTTGATAATTCGGCTATAGGGACTCACAGTCTAGAAAAGCAGCATAAGAATACCTGGCATTACTAGACAATTCGGTGAATGTCTGCAGAATTTTTTTACATACGTGGACATCCAGTAAATAAAAACTCAATTCTCTTACTTCATTATATGAATGGTACACGTCTATCTCGCGCGGAGCTTGGCGTCAGAAGGCGAGCAAAATAGCGATGCTTTGTCGTCGGTTCCTCTGTAGCCAGATCGGCAGGAGCGAACGCAGTAACAGCATGACCATTCACACGAAATTTTGCTTCACTCACGGAATTTCAAGCTCATTGTAGCAGCCCACGACAAGTAACGCGAATGCGCACTGCTAACACCACGGCAAGCGCCCGTTTCCTGCTGAACGACCTCTGACAACTTACCCGGCTGCTACTCAATCAATGCCAGCGCCACCGTGCGGCCTCCTTGGACAGCGCACAAAGCACCCACTTACCGTTACGGCGGAGTTCCATGGCGAGAAAAGCGCTGAAAGAGTACGGTTATAGTCAGCTATGCCTTTGAAATAAGTATCCGATTATCCTCTCCTCCGCACCATTATGAGCAGAGCAATCACCTTCAGACCCTTCAATGACCCAAACTGCGCCGGAACAACATGATTCCGTAAAACAAAGTCTTAGCCGCAGCTTGGAGTCTGCCGCATTTAGTTGTTTCGAATCATCGCTGAAGCACTTACGCGTTTTGTGTACCACATTTAAACAGAACAAGATTTCTTTTTAAGTACACTGTCTTTACAGCCCTAACTAGCCTGAATAGTGAACACTCCCCACACATCACGCCTTATGGTCATTCAATACCCTTAAATATATATTCAGTTCCACATCTGGTTCTTTAGGGCAACAGAAAACGTAAATTTTAATAGGTGAATAGACTACTGGCGCGCAATATTGAGTAATTTTTGACAGACCGCATAATGCAGACACATTAAATTCCCAAGAATATCTCTAATATAATGGACACCATTTTCTACTGCGCGAAAATCCCCGCAACTCTGAGCTGTTTCATGAAACCGCTGAAACAATCCACGGGACTCGAAAATCTTGCTTATAATTCTTTGAACTGCTTGTGGAGTTCTTTTTTGGTGACGAGTAACCAAGAGACCCATTTGGAATCGGACTTGTTTGAGCATTCCAGCGGTATACAAGTACAGCGCTGTGAGGAAATTAGCGAAGCAGTCCAGTATTTTTGCGTAACCTTTTTAACGGTAGAAACGGATTACATCGAAATAAAGTGTTAATATCATTTTTTTTTCTTGGACACTGGGAAACAGGTTTACAAGGCTTTGGACGCTGCTTGTCACATTAACAACCTGGAATAAGACTTTACCATCTATTCTAAGGGAAAGTTGAGAGAAGCGGGAAAGCTTCCGCCTATCAAAAGTGCGGCAAAGACTTCGCAAATGTGCATCCAACCTTTTGCTAAACTTTGTTCTACGTATTGTCAAAGCTTCAAAGACCCAAATCACAAACAAAGAACGAATCCACGCGACGACTTATCGCGCAATAAGTAAACGCATCTAAAATATTTTAAATGTACACCGACACGGGGTTTTGTGAGACGGAGGTATACTGTTGTACTCCCGCATGATCGATGGGTGTACTGTCCTATCTACAACCGCCGTTTCTTTTTTGCGCTTTTTAAGTAACCGTTTTGATGCAGTGAAAGCCCGGTGCCCCACAAGCGCCGTCTTTGCGGAGATCTTATCAGTGTATTTTAGTCTGCCATCTGATCTATGGGGAAATGCGTTAGTGTTTTCCCAGGACGTGATCGGTTATAATGAGAAAGCTTTCGCTTTTAAGCAGTAGTGTTCCCGTCAAGCCGCTCAATTAATTATATTGTGTAATTGTGTTCGTGGTCACACGCTCACAACTTTGGTATTTTGCGTTCATGCAAGGCGTACTTTCGTGCACATCCGATTCTTGCCATAGCACCATTATATTCCTAAGACGAAACATGATCTGCGCGCGGTCATGTTGACCTATAATCGCCCAGTTCATTGTGACTTCTCGTGTCGTTACAAGAGCGGTGAATGATTTTTCGGCGGAATTATTCTGATGGTTTTCCATGTTCCAACGGTGGCATTTTTTACTTGTTTCCTTTTGTTGTGTGCTAGAGCAGCACTTAAATACATTTTAGTAGAACGTAAATGATATAATTCAGGCACTCATCCGAAAATTTGTGTTTTTGGCATTAATTTTGCAGTACGTCAGGATGCGGTACAACACCGTCGTCTCTATCATGGCGTCAGTTACTTACATCCTGCTCTCGGTAAGTGAGCCAATATTTGATATTGAATGTCTTGTGAAGTATAAAAGAATACTTTTGTTCTTTAACATAGCATAGGGGATAAGTGTCAGGACTTTTTTCGAAGCAAAAATTCGAGGCATACCACCAGCACGGTTTCAGCAGGACGACTATAGGAGGACGGTTCTCAAAAAGGCAGGAAGAGGCTGGGAGAGTTGCGTTATAGCTGGCATAAAGCAACACATCAGACCTCGTGAATTGTAGGGCATTGTTCATCCAGTTGAGTGACTATGGCTAACAAGGCACCGCTAACACAGAAATTCGGATGTTATCTCTCAGATTGAAGATTCAAGATCTTTTCAACGGGAAGTTCCTGGTTAAAGCTCCTTCCACGTTTGCTTTTTAAAGTGTATCACAAAAGAATGCTTAACATTTTAACAATGCATCATCAGTGGTCTACGCCATGCAAAAACGTTCCCGTTTCTGTCAGGAGTTCTGTCGACACATTACAAAAGGTTCGAAAGAAGCATTTGAAGGCATATGCCTAATCCGAATATGGTTGCCCAAAATAAGTGGCAAATATTAGAAGCGAGTTTATGGCGCAAAATAAACAAACGGAATTTTGTAAACGCTTTTGAGCTGGCGCCATTTCTGTTACCATTGGTATTTTCCAAATGGCTTTGGGAATATCTGTTTCCGTTACAAAAGGTTCGGTTCGAAAGAAGCATTTGAAAGCATTTGCTCGTCCGGATAATATGGCCGAAAATAAGTGGGAATAAGTCGAAGGGAAGTTAATTTGAAAAACCAAGGAAACTAAATTTTTTCTACGCCTTCGAGCTGGCGCCATTTCTACTGACGGTGGTATCTTCCGAATGGCTTTGGGCATCTCTCTTCCCAAATATTAGATTAAAATCTTTATCGTAGTTGATTTGTGCACAAGCATCTAGTAAACGACTACATTAAGAACATTAGTAACGTCAACACAGTATTGCTTTACTTTTTTAAGGGTATCTTTGTAGAAAATCAAACCTTGCAACGCTCCGAATGTTTAGTACAGGCCCTCAACGGGTGCGGCTATGACTTTTTAAAGTGGAATATGAAAGGCATAGTTATGACCTACCTTACCCTTTCCCTTTTTTGTCGAATGAAAAGTTTATAGCCATTTATAGTACAGCTTCAAATGTGCTGAATAATGTTGAAGCAGAAAATATTTTTGGCGTCATACAACGAATGCCAAGCGTTCGGTACTAACCGCGTGTTACTCTTTCCTATCAGCTGTTGAGGGCTGGAAGCACTGCCGGTATACGGTGAAGACTGAGAAATGCGGTTACACTGACAAAGTATTAGTTATAGAAGCGTGAGAGATCAAAGAATTCTATGGGTAACAGTGTCACGTGTCATTGAAAATTACAGACCTGCGTGATTGTAATTGAGACAATCGTGTGTTAGCTGGGCAACTACAACATTCAGGATATTACACGCAGTGTCGTTTTGTGGCTCTTGCGTTTCTTCTGTATTACCTGGAATCGATGGGAAATGCTTCACGTAGCATGGCAAAGTGATTTGACTGCTGTTTTCTGGAACCAAACCACAATTGCAATGGGTCGTAGACGTTTCACATGCTTAATAATTCATTTTGCAGGAGTTGGTTCTACTAAAATACTTTTTACGTGACTTCTCTCGCCGCTCTTTCTGATAAGCCCCGATAGCGTTTCCCCTCATGAGCGCCTGTAGTCCGGACTGGGTCTAGGTCGCGCTACGCTCCTCGATCCCGGTCACAATTTATCTTTGGCGATTCGCGGTAGTAGTGTGCCTTGATAATCATGCTGCGTTATAATTTAGGTGAGAACTTTAAAGATTATGATTTTCGGTATGACGCATTTGTATTTGCCGGGCTGGTTCTGCTTTGAGGCTTTCGCTGTAGCGTCGCTGCCTGGCTGCGTCATAACGCCACCGTTCCTTGTCTTTAGTATTGGTATTGCTCCGGAGGGGGCGGAACTCTTTACTTCACTCACTTATTTCTTCCGGAGATCACACACTCGGTGTTCCTAGGCGTTTCTGCGTCTTCGAACTTGATTAGGAGTGGTCGCGGTTGTCTCGACATCGGTACCCTCCGGACAATGCGGGCGGCCCCCTTAGGTAATGCAATGATCCAATGGTACGCGCAGGTATGTAGCGGGGAACTGCACCTCCTCTGTACCACGTAGCCACTCCAATCTGCGTCAACTGCTTCGAACGGCGCTGAAAGATGTACTAATCAAGCAGCTACAACCACTTCAGTCACTATACCTCCGGCTCAAGTTACAGGAGCGCGCACAATTTTGTCAGAATGGCTGCTATGCTTCTAGCATTGGTATGGTATGATGGTATGGTGGCTGTGGTCGCAGCAATGCTATGGTTACAAGGCACGAAAGACGAAAAGCACTTTAGCTTCTTTTCTGAACGCAAATACTCAGGGCAGCGGCTCAAATGCGTGCATTGAAATGGAAGGAACCTAAGTCCGGGCTTCAATGCCGGTGTATTTGATTTTTTGTGGAACTCTGTTTTCGGGGCCAAAAAGGCGACAGATGCAGCGTGACAGCCGATCATGCCGGGTTTCGCGTGGAGTTTCAAGACACATGTTCTCCGCATCAAACATGACTGGTGCTCTTGTGGCAGCGATTGCTAGCAGGTTCTATGTCGATTCCTCGGCTCCGGGACGTTAACGTTAGTGTCACAGAGTAAAAGTTGTGGAAAACAAATATAAAAAAAGGAGCGGAACCGAAATGAGCAAATGCGAAAGTCTAGCGCAAACACTTGATAACCATGCTTAGTACAGATTGCTTTTGCAGTTTGTAGTTTTTTTTAATGAAATACTAATGGATTCTCAAAAACGTCGCACTGCATGAATCTAAGTAATTTTTGCCTACACATGCTTGTGCTAAGTAACAGTGAGCCAACAGCAGCCATGTAAAGTGCGAATTTATCAGTTACAGGTTGTGCAATAACTCAAAATTAAGCGTCATTGGTGTATTGTTTTCAACATTAGGAGGTGTTCTTTAGCTGCTTTATATTCATTTCTGTGTGAAATACCAATCAACAGATCTTTGTTTTTTATGTTTCATTTTAGAAACGGAATCAGCCACGTTTAATAAACAGGCTTTATTTGTTGTTGTACCAGATGTTTTTATATGTTATCATACGCCATCAGCTGCTACGTCATAAGTTAACCGGAGATGCGTGTATGAGGCCGTATCAGCGCTTGCTCGAAAAGAAGTTATTGCAAAGGAATAGATATGAGGAAAATATTACTTATGCTGTTTATTCTGATAAAGAAATATTGTTTTCAGCAAATTCTGGGAGCCATAGCCATCTCTGCCGCATCTATGGCTGTGTCCACGAGTAAGTTGTCGGAAATACCTTACTTGCACGCAGGGCTATTTTCCTCTGATTAAGCCGATGCCTTTCAATATCTTCGTATAGCGCGAAATAAAAACGGATAATACACGGAGAGACAGCGTACACCGACGCTAACTTCCAACTTCAGTTCATTCCTACCAGCGAGAGTTTTAAAACGCAGGCATAAACTCTGGGCCGACAGCATAGGCTTACGAAAAGCTGGCAGCATTTTCCGCGCAAGCTGAGATTCACCCGTTTAATCTTGGATCTCTTAATTAAACAAGCTACCTGAGGCATGACTTCGATCAAAAACACTTCCCCTACCAGCCACAGGAGAAACAATCTCTTATCCCACAGGTTAACGATAAAAAAATGGCTAAGAAAATATTGTTACGTGGCGGCAGGACAATGATGAGGCGAACCATGGGAGACGATGAAGTGATGTATTTACAAGATGTTGCCGCAGAGCGATGCGATCTATTTACCAGCGGCCATGATCGCTCGGGCGAGACGCATCCTATTCGTCGTCTTCGGTGACGGGTTTATTGCGCTATGGGGATTTGTCCACATATGTGTTCCGTGACATCACCCCCGGGCGGAGGACGACCGTCCCGGTCGAGGCCAGGGAAAGACAGGGTGGCTAAGCGGATGAGCAAAGCGATGAGAACATGTACAATGAAGTCCTTGCCGCCACTGATGATGGTGATAGTGGCGATGAGCACCGACCCCGGAACAGCTGTGACCACCGCCGAACCCACGAAGCAGCGTCCAAAGCTTTTCGGAGAAGCGCCGGATATCTGGGCGGGGGGACGTCGTCGGCTATACGTCTGGTCGTGGCTGGTCAGTTCGTCTGGTCTCGGCGGGGCATGGGCAGGGGACACGGGGCTGGGGAATGTCGCGTCCGTGGCTCACCGGGGCTGGGGCGGGCCGACGCTTTCCAGGAGCCAGGATGAGACCGCTTCATGAGCCGAGACGGGGTGAAGCTCGGGGACGGGATGGGACTGAAACCCGCACCTCCACCAAAATGTTACGTGGCGGCAGGACAATGATGAGGCGAACCATGGGAGACGATGAAGTGATGTATTTACAAGATGTTGCCGCAGAGCGATGCGATCTATTTACCAGCGGCCATGATCGCTCGGGCGAGCCGCATCCTCTTCGTCTTCGGTGACGGGTTTATTGCGCTATGGGGCATTGTCCACATATGTGTTCCGTGACAATATTTTCTGCCATAAAACACTATTGAGCTTTTGCAGATTAAATACCATTTTTCTCCTTCCTCCAGTTCAAGGCAAGGGACAGAAAAGTAACACACTCGAGAGTTCGTACGCGGGGGGATTTCGAAAGCATTATTTTTATTGCAGGGTGTGCTATTCTTAATGTCCGATGGTAAGTATGTCCTGTTCTTCAACTATAAGGTCTGGACGTTGCTTGTATTCATTGATTCGTGAAAGTTTAGTTTGCGTGTGTCGTCCCGCAGTGGTCTCAGATGCAGCGAGCATCCCCGTTTTTTGCCTGGTGTATTTGTATACCTTGTTCTAAGGTGTGCTTCCGTGATCGACCGCGCATAATGCTGGGTAGGGGTAGAAAATGTAGAGTCTATCGTGGTAGGAACGTCTCACATATACAGAAACGTGAATACTGTGTTGTAATTGCGTCCTCGCATTACCACCAACCTCTATATTAGCGATAATTTTTGTTGCATAGAATTGCCCCTCATCAGCAATACATTTTTTTAAATTTTCCAGTATTTCACATCCCATCCTTGTGGTGCTCCATCATCCTTGGTTCTGCGGCCACGGCGTACACAGCGATGGTAAATCGAAATAAATTTTCTCGGGACATTTATGTCGGCGTAACGGCTTTGAAGGCAAAAGTCCTGCATAATAATGTGACGGCGGTTTTTTTAAAAACTCGACCAATTCTTGGCAGAGCAGTCATGCTACTTCATGGTCCCCGCCTAATCCTTATGCACTGTATTCCACGCTAACCCAAAATAATTTATATTCCAGCAGGAATCCCTCTATTTCAATGCCAACCTACGTTAATCTTTTAAATCCACTTTAGTTTCACGTCACCAAACTAAATCATACCTAGTAATCACTACGATCAATTACGTGTAAATCATTCTATCCTAATTCGTTAAAATACAGACTGATTTGTAATACCTCTTAATCCAGCATAATTCACATGGTTCCCAAAATATTGAGCACCACTATCAATTACTAACTATAAGTAACTTTTCATTGCCTGTAGTCATGTGTCATTTTTTGCAGTTACTGTAGTGCTGGCGGGACGGCACCTTTTTCAACTGTGGAATGTAGGAAAATGTGATAGAATGTTCCGCGCCATGGAGCGCTTCTAACACGTGGGGTCTACGGGTCGTTTTGGGGTAAAAATTGCAGACACCGGCTTTTTTCGGTCAATGGAGTGTATTTGCTCTCGAAAAAAAAACTGGAGAATCGGTTGGAAACAAACTGGCGTCTCGGGAAGATTCGAAGCAGTGTCCTACACAATGCGATGCCAGCAGAGATACCACATCTTTTTTTCTTGTCACCACCGCACCTGAACGGCTGTTATTAAAGATTGAGGCAGTGAATGCATTTGTTAGAGACTGTATTAGGCCCCCATGAGCAATTAGAATATGATAGAAGAGAAAGCGGGTTGAGAACTGTGAGAAAGTAAACATCCCCCTGAAAGCCAGGTTTCCTTGGCCTGCACGCGCTGACATTCCCAAACTTATGGTAACCGGGAGAGGGAACAAAATGACAGAAAAGAGATAACGATAATAATGAGGGGACGCATTAGTATATTGGGCAGACATTTCTTCACACTCTCTACGTAATAAAACCACTTAGTTTTCCTCAGGAGGTTTCAAAAAAGCCGTCAACGTTTACCAGTGAGCTTTCTTTTCTGTGCCCCATTATGACAACTTTTAATCTGCAGGGTGGCCTTCGTGGAGTTGTGTGGGCTGATTGCCTTCAAGGATTGCTTACCCTGGCTGTCCCGATACTCGTCATATGCAAGGTGGCCTACGACGCTAACAATGGGCATGTCCATACACAACCGTTCGATGAACTCGAACTCCGCAAACATTTTTTAACGTAAGTATTTAGTTCAGAATCTTGATTGATTGATTGATTGATTGATTGATTGATTGATTGATTGATTGATTGATTGATTGATTGATTGATTGATTGATTGATTGATTGATTGATTGTAGGGTTTAACGCGCAGACGCAATGCAGGCGCTGGGGCGCGCCGTAGTGGAGGGCTCCGGATTAATTTTGACGACCTGGGGATCTCTAAAGTGCGCCGAAGTCTCGTACCCACGGGCGTTTTTTGCTTTTCGCCTCCATCAGAAAAGCGGCCGCCGCGGCCGGGAAACGAACCCGCGACCTATTTCATAATATTGATGCCCTTCATCTAGCCGTTTGCATGTGTTCTAAGACGGCTACCTATTTGATATGCCTTCAGGTCCTAGTGCCAACTTTAGAGAAATCGGCATCTTTCCTGGGCCGAGATGTTTTACACGACCGAACTTACAAATACTCTATTGTTTTAAGGCCACAAGCATCCGGTTGCGAATTCAATCAATAGAAATAAACAAGTACAGCTTTGCGAAATTGGGGATGCCCTTTGCAGAAATGAGATATGAAATTATAAGCAGCATATTGAAAACTAGGTAAGTATCGCCTGGCTTCAAAGGAGTTTACTTCGCTCAAAACGCTCGACACAAATACCAGCATATATAACTAGCCGTGATGAATAAATTCAACAAACGCAAATGTACAACAAGAAGGAGTGCGGTGCGCCTATAAACAGGAGAACATCAAAAACTTACGCTTATCAACAGAACCTAATAATCATTCTGAAAGGCGGGATCATTCAAAATACCGCAAAAGGGGCAGCCTATCTGGCGGCCCATTTATCCCTCACAACCATACCCTGAACACGCTGGACGTGTTCAGGCTGTGATTAAGACCCTAAAGAAGCACGCACCGCCATCAGACCATTTCATGAAGATATGCCGGCCTCCCTAGGCATTTGCAACCTATTCAAGCGTTCTACTTTCTCTCCAAACAAGTTCTCGCCAAACAAGGGCTGATGCTTACAAACATCTGCCCTGCTAAGCCATAGAAGTTTTTTATTAGTCTTTGAATCGAAGCTTCTGTACTACTACTGATGTCGGCGATAGTACTGAACTTATTTCGGCCTGTCTTCGGTTTCGAAACAAAAGACAGATACTCCCTGACAGCTTTCCGGCTAACTGAAGGACAAATACTTTGAATAATAGCCAGCCACTAGCCCCTGACGCACCAAAATTACTAAAATCACCCTAAGGCATTCTTCTGCATGTTGGTAGTCCAACCCACTATTTTTCCGCTTCCATATTTTTATTTCCCTTATTGGTTCCGTGCACTGGTGCTTCCAGCGGGACCGCAAAGCCGTCGAACATCGGCGCGATCAAAAATCGGATGTTGGTCAGCCCAAAAGAGCCGCTACACGAGGCCGATATTATGCCGTTGTTGCGAAAACTTCGAGCTTGTAATGCATATTTCTGTGTATTCCTGTGTTTCCGACCACCGCAGCATTTTCAAAAAGGTGGCGAGCAGGCGGCTACAAACATAGATTCTCTAGGTTCGCTTGAATTGAAGCGGAAATGCGGCAGCGATGAATCAGTGTAGTGCGACGTGCAGTGGAAACGACGCCGATCGACAGCTGGCCATAAACGTAAGTTTTAGTGCTTTGTGAGAATGTTTTTTATACTCGGGGATATGGTTCCTCTGTGCGCCCGCTATCAGCTTCGGTGGAGACCTGTGACAGGCGGTGCCCGGCGAAACGAGCGTAGGCAACGTGAACTTCGCTGGGAATAAAAACAAAATCCACCATACACCCAAGCAATCTTCCCACCTCAGTGCTACGGAATACGAGGCGAAGTAACTGTTGACAAAAAAACTGCAGGGTTTCCTAGGCAACCATCGTAGCTAAAAGAATAGGCAATAAATGTGCGCTTTAATCATTTTGAAGCAGTGACGGTGTCTGCCGCTGTTTTTGTCGCTGAGCATACCGTGGAATTTTAGTATTACGTCCCGCTTATGCTTTAACAATCTGTGTGTTTAATATTTTATTTGTATTACTGTGGTCAGTGCTGCTTACCCCCTCCTACGCGTACGCGCGTTGCCCCGACCGAGCGGCAGCGGTGGCTGCTTCGACCCAGATATCGCGGCCAACTCCATACGACTAAACTTTCGTTGACTCAGACAGAGGGAACACCGGCGATGAAATCTGACGCACATAGAAACTGCATCACCATGTTCACACGATCTTCTGGCACTCAGCCAAGCGCGTGCAGCTTTCCCCGACTATTTATTTCGCTTATATTCTTTGAAATCTTAATAAAGTGCAGGGATGCATGAGCGGCGTGTTCGCAACAGAACTCACAACCATTCACTGCATCGACCTTCAACTAATATTCGCCACCCACACCTGTTATACGCCAGACGCAAGTGCTGGCAACATCAGACAAATATCGGACAGCTCGGTTGCGCTCGCCAGCTCATCCCGAAAGCATTAAACAATGTTTGCGGTGTGTAGATGGCGACCACCTTTTGCGGTTTTCTTGTATAAAACCTTCCAATATTTCCCATCTCTCTAAAACCCTTGAAATGAGCGCCCTGGTTTGAGCAGTCACTGAGAGCAGCGTTGCATGGTCAATGCGGGGCAGCACGCAAGCGATGTCAACAACATTCGATAAATGCCGCCAGTGGCCTTAGGTACCACAAGTTGTTCAGCCGCTGGTGTCGCCATCGTACCAGCGCACGGAGCCTATACCAACTGATAATAATTGCTGCTCGCTACTGCTAAGGAAGACCTCATGCGTGAGCAAGAGACTCCCGTGTTCTCATTTCAGTAGCCGTTAAGCGAAAAGAGGAAAAATTCGCCACAGGTTTATAATTGTTTGGTTTTTGGTTATTGACCGCAAAAAATTGATTATTTCGAGACTATGTCCGTAAATGTAATAGCAAAATGGGAAGTTAAACACGGTATGTGACGCAGCCCTAGTGATACACTCTGGAAACCAGAAACATTCATTGGTGAAGTCTTGTTAGAGAGAAAACCATGTGCCAGAATCGGCTATTATGTATTACCGCTTCCAAAATATTGAAGAAGTATAAGAAGATTCAAATTATTTCTTTAAGTGTGTTGTATTGCCGAATGTGTAGATGTTAGTGTTATTTTTCGCAAACGAGCGAGTGCTGGTGCATGCATTTTGTGTGTCCGCAGAATGCCTTGTTCAACATCCCCCCTGAAACTGAAAATCACCGTTCAGATCACAGGGATGTGGTCAATGGAGTAAGTTCTAGATCACGCGTTTCGGGGCCCGGTATAAGCATGTAGGTTTTAATCATGAAAATATATGTGGTTGTCCAGAATAACTCGGATGGTCTGGTCGCTTGCCACGTAGTGAATGTTGTTGTTAAGTGTTTCTACGGTTCTAAAACAGTCACGGGCCTACACATAGCGTCCTCGTGTGTTTACAACTAATAACGGCAGCGTCTTCGTTATTCTCTTGAGCTTCACCTCGTCAACGGCAGTGCCAAGTGATTACAAGTGCTGTAACGAATGCGTTAGCAGCGCGACGGTTGATAAGACTACATTGAGAAGCTTTCTTGGTAAAACAAGACAATATGTCCCCCCAGTGATGAGGAAAAAAAATCGGCTTGAGACTCTACCACAACATTGAGATTCGCAGCGTCAGCTTTAACGCTGAGCTGCGCTACCTGCCTTGGTTTGGTACTGCTGGACGTGGTGGGACGGAACCTCACGGAGTGCCTCTAGTAAACGAATGCAGCAAGACGACATCCTGAGGTTTTGCATGACAACAATATGTGACCTCTTTTTTGCAGCGAAGTGGTTAGGCGCCCTTTTGTCAGAAAAGTTTGAGTCGTAAACAAAACAACCAGGCAAGCCCAGCAGTTCTCGCCCAAGATGCCGTGCGCATGCGCCGGGCTAATCGGCCTGCGGTATAGAGGTCAGTATTACTGTAAAGAATAACCACACAACGAGCATCTAAAACACAATAGATAGTAAGGCACCGTTGAAAATAGAAACCGGGTGCCCCACCCCCACTCATACGTTCTCGTCAGGAATAGGTTTGCAGCTGCTCTCGAAAGGGGAGCGGGGTGACGTCATTCGAGGGGGAGCGTATGCCCTAGGCTAGACAGGCCTAGAAGTTGTCGCCAAAGACTCAGAGTGTGCGCGTCAGTACCCAGTATTTAGGGATCCACTTTGTTACCCTTAAAGGCAAACGGTTATCTTGCCTCTTGCATTACATGCCCTGCCCACGCCAAATTATTCTTAATTTCTACTAATATATCCTTAACACGTGCTTGTTCCCTGACCCACTCCGCTCTAAAAAAACGCTTCCCTTGGTCGAAAAGGAACCGGGGTCTTGGTTTATGAAGCCGACGTCCACTCAATCGAGCTATGTTGACACGTTTGAAGCAGTTTCCATTTGAAAAGGGGCACATGGGCCTGCAAAGTTACACAGAAAAATCATGCCCATCTCCGTCTAACGATGGGAATGGTTGAATGCGAAGCTTTCGTCGTGCAAAATCAAATGACGAAGGTCATCAAATGACGAAAATCAAATGTCCAAGTCAAAGTCGCTGCGATCGAACATTCAAACTACGTGTGAAACACAGTCAAAGCTTTACGATTCAAATTCAAAACAGTCTGCGAGTCGAAGTCGCACTCAACAAAAACCAAAGAAAGCCCTAACGAAAAAGCTTCTTGTGTAACCATCATCATCGTTAGACGGAGGAGTGGGAGATTTGGATTGGCCTTTACAATTGCTTTTGGGAACTTTTAATTTGATATTTTGCACCCATACTTCGTAAGGGCTGTAAGCGTAGGTGGTTGAAACAAAGGAAGCATACATGTCCTTTTTTGTATTGCTTGGATATGGCGTTCTTCCGCCATTAGGTAAGGTTATTATTTTCACTATCATTCTGACTTACTCGGGGCCGCTTGCCTATTTCCACCCTAAAATCGAGCGGTAATTCTTACGCGTAACTGTTTACCCTTTTTAAGCTTGTAAGTAAGAGCGAGTTTTGGGGAGAGCTGCAGCAAAATTTTGCAGACATACACCAGCGGGACTGGTGTGTGTCAATGCTTCCTTAATGATGCATAAACAATTTCGACGTTGAAAGTAATCTCCTGAGTGCCAATTTTTGCCGGCCCGCTGTTAACACGGCGCGCCTTGCCAAGTGTGTTGAAGGCGAGGACAAAGATGCGGGTATAAGCTCCAAGCGTAAAAAACAAATTTGAAACCGTCGAGTTTGCGAAAAGTGACCTCGTGGTCTGCGGATGGGCGTGCAGCTAACCTGGCATCACTTTTGCAGCGCTTGTAACACTCGCAAAGAAGATATGTTTTTGTAATCGGCTGAGTCCTACATTAAAAAACTGGCAATTCTGCCCTTCCCTCCCCGTTCCAAATGGCGCTATTTTTGTTTCAGCGTCACCATGGACTTTACAACCGATGAAACGCTATGGGGAATGTTAATTGCCGCATCACCTACCTTTGTAAACCGCATCTGCTTGGACCAAATGGCTGTCCAGAGATACCTTGCGTCCAGGACACTTCAAGAGGCAAAATGGTAAGCAATTATTGAAACTTATGTATGGATTTATACAATACTGCAGGCCTTGGGTGGCCAATGCAGGAGTGGGGTGTTTATACATCAATGAGGTAAACCAGTTCTAAATAACAAAATAGAAGAATACAAAAAGAAATTAAAAGTGAAGGAAAGCAAGAAGAATTAAGCAATGAAAAAAATCGAAGGAAACGCAAGAGAAAAAGAACGGGCGGATCAGTCCGTATCTAATATATATATATATAATATATATATATATATAGATATATATATAATATATATATATATATCTTGTGAGCTTTGGTTTGAGGACTACAGCTTGTCTGCCACCATAGGTAGCAATTGCTCCCTATCATCACCACCGGCTTGAGGTGATCACTACTTCATTTCCTGTACATACTCATCATCATCGGTACTTGGGCTTTATCGCCATCTTGCGTTCTCGTCGACTCGCCTCCGAATAAAGGAGCTACGAAGCCACGGTCTGCGTCGCCTCTATCTACGGCCTCACAAGTGGTGGAGCTGCAACTCAATCCCGAGCTGTACCTCTCCTTCGACACCCCTGGAGCTCAGTTCCGGTCGCCGCTTGCCCTCGGTACCAATGTCTATGTCGCAAGATACTCCCAGTGGCGCTGTCTCCGCGCCCCTGCAGTGCATCGTGACCAGCCCCCAGCACGACCCGCCCCACTTCTCTGGTCTTCGGGGAGAAGACGTGGAGGAGTGGCTGGACAGTTACACCGGCTGTAGCCAGATCAATAGGTGGGATGATCACCACAAACAGTTGAACATTGGCTTTTCTCTTAAGCAAGTCACTGAGACATGGTATTTAAACCACCGACACGACTTTACCGACTGGGCTGGCTTCACTACGAAGCTGTGAAAGATTTTTGGCTCCACTAAAGCTCGGAGCGACAACGCAAAGAGGATACTGGATGTCCGCGTGCAGCAAGCTAACGACGTACATCGTAGATGTTCTAGCACTGTGCCGCCGCGTCGACAAAGATATGCAGGAGTCCGACCGTGTCCATCACATTCTGAAGGGGATCGGCGAGTTCGCGTTCAACGCACTTGTCCTTCAGAAACTGGACACTGTATTAGACGTAATACTACCTGTCAGCGCCTCGACGAACGTTACTCGATCCGCCTTCCATGGGACATGTCGTCTACTCATCATCTTGGAGACGAACACCTTCGTGCGATGATTCGCGCTATTGTTCGTGAGGAAATGTATGGCGACGTCTCTCACTGCACACATGGTGTCCCCTCAACGACTTCTGCTCCTGGCCTTCGCGAGATGGTTAAAGAGGAGCTTGCCGCCATGCCGGTGCTATTGCTTCCTGTTCATCCTGTGGCTCCTTCAACTCCGTCTTACTCTGAGGTCGCTGGACGGACACCCCTGCCCGCTGTCCCCACTCACGGGTCAGCCGTCGTCTGGCTATGTGGCGGCCATGCCTCGTGTGCCGAGCTCGCCGCCCTACTTTCCGGCCCGCCAGGATGCCGCCATCACCGCCCAGTGTGCTACTATGCGGCAATTCGAGGTCACGTCTCCCGGTTTTGTCGACGTCGCCAACGGGATGAACGACCTGGCTACGCCACCTATGAACGCGAACACCTGGCCCCGAATTACTGCGGCTACCGCCCGTATGCGTACCGGCCGCCTTCCCGCCGCTCCCCGCCTCCGCCTCAGTCTAGCGACGTTCCCCGCAGCTCCCGTGGACTACGACCCCGCTCGCCTTCACCAGGTCGCCGCTCGGTATCGCCTCTTCGCCCTGCGTCTTACGTCTCCGACCACCGCCCGGAAAACTAGTTAATGCAGTTTTGGGAGGGAAAACTGCATCTCCTGCGATTCTTACAAGTCCTCCAGAGCGTCCGTCGAACTCGCTGTCTGTTTTAGTGGAAGGTGTTCGCATCGATGCCCTAATTGACACTGGTGCTAGTGTTTCAGTCATAAGCGCGGAATTGTGTGCACGCTTACGCAAGGTACGAACACCTTACGACGGACCTTCTTTACAAGGAGCCAACAGCAGTGTGATTAGGTCCTCCGGACAATGCGCGGTGCGTGTTTTCATCGCTGCCCTTCGCCATCATATTCCGTGTGCAGTGTTGTCGCCCTGTGCTTATCCTTTGATTTTGGGTTGGGATTTTCTGTCTTCCGCCTCCACCGCCACTTCCTGTCGCCAACCCGAAATTGCAATGAAAGATACTGAGCATCCCAGCATTTTGGAGGTGCAACCTACTATGCACCTAACAGCCAGTGCCGACTGCGTTTTATATCCAGACCAAGAGACATTACTTTGTGTTCGTCCTGCGCAGGTCAGGGACTGGTGACGTAATGATAGTTCCATCTCCACGTTTTATGTCCAAAGGAGTCGCCATCGCAACGTGTCTCGTCCGATTCACAGAAGGCTCGGCGACGTTGTTAGCTACCAATGCCACTTCCGAGCCAATTATGCTCCCCGAAGGCGCCAACGTTGCTTCTGTCGTGAATGGCGAAGCCGTGTCACTTCTTCCCCTCTGCTCGGTATTCCCTGTTTCACGGCCTTCAAATTCTGGACAATCACTTTCCCCACTGGCAGCCACTATAAGCACAGACCTCATAGAAAGGGAAACACAACTCCTTCTTCAGCTCCTAGAAAAACACAAGGACTCCTGTGACTGCTTTTCCAGCAAACTAGGACAAACATCCGTGGCAGCGCATCGTATTGAGACGGAAGGGACACAAATCGTTCGTCGTCGCACTAACGGCGTTTCTTCGTCGGGACGAAAAGTGATTGAAGAAAACGTTGGGGACATGCTTCAACACAACATTATTCGTCCGTCCTCCAGCCCGTGGTCTTCCCCCGTCATCCTGGTGAGGAAGAAGGATGGTTCAGTACGTTTTAAATGCGAATGCATTTATTGGCCGGGGGTTGTCTTGCTCCGTTAGCCGGCGTGCGCCTGCATTCCTCCAGCGCGAGCGCACGTGAGCGCACGCCTCATAGTTCTGCCTTCGTCGTCGTCGTCGTCGTAAATGCGAATGCATTTCTTAGTCGGGGGTTGTCGTGCTCCGTCGGCGTGCGCCCGCAGGTGTTATCTTTCCGCGCTCCTCCTCGCCCCTAGCAACAGCTGTGGCGCGCCTAGCAACCGGAGCAGGTGGTAGCTCGGGCGGGAGTAGCGGAGGGCAAGGGGAGGGGAGGAGCGCGCTCGGGCGTGTGAGGGCGCTCGCATCGCGGAGCTCGGGCGGGGTAGCGGAGAGTCAGTGGAGAGGAGGAGCGCGCTCGGGCGTGTGAGGGCGCTCGCATCGCGGAGCTCGGCGGAAGAGAGAGCACGCGCGCGGGGCGGGCGTGTTGCGCGGGTCTCTTTCTCCTCTCCGCGTACCCTCTCTCCGCTCGCTGCGCTCGGAAAATGTATATAAATGCAGTGGAGCGCACGCCTCTCTCCGTTACTGCTTGCCGCAGCGCACTCATCGGTGCACCCAATGCATTCGCATTTCCGCACGATCCCCTTCGGGGAGGTGGGGGGAGTTTTTTTGTTTCGATTATCGGGCATTGAATAAGATCACAAGAAAGAATGTCTACCCGATGCCGCGCATAGATGATGCGCTCGACTGTTTGCAAGGCGCTCAATATTTATCGAGCTTGGATTTGCGATCTGGCTATTGGCAGATCCCCATGCACGAGTCTGACAAACAGAAGACAGCGTTTGCAACTCCAGATGACTTATACAAATTTAACGTAATACCTTTTGGTTTATTCAATGCCCCTGCTACATTTGAGCGCATGATAGACAGTCCTTCGGGGCCTTAAATGAAAGACATGCGTATGTTACCTTGATGATTTCGTAATTTTTCGTCGAGTTTTCCAAAAAATGTCACTTCGCCCAAAAATCTATCAAGGTTCTCGGTCACGTCCTCAGCAAGAACGGTATGCGGCCCGACCCAGACAAAATTTCCGCAGTCGCCAATTTTCCTCGCCCCCAACACCAAAAAATTCCTTCGCAGTTTCCTCGGTCTAGCATTATATTTTCGTTGTTTCGTCCGTAATTTCTCCACTCTGGCTTCGCCCCTCAACCAGCTACTGCACTCCGGAAACTCCTTCGTCTGGACTGATGACTGCGATAAAGCTTTTGAAGACCTCTAGCAGGCACTTATTTCCGGACCAGTACTATGTCACTTCGATGACACAAAACCAGCCATACTCCATACCGATGCTTGTAGGCAAGGCATCGGCGCCGTTTTGCTACAGCGAGATGCCCAGTTGCGTGAAAGAGTCGCAGCTTATGCGAGCCTCTCTCTGACACATTCGGAAAAGAACCATACAATCACTGAGCAAGAGTGTCTGGCGGTTGTAACCGTGGCTTCGTAGCTCCTTTATTCGGAGGCGAGTCGACGAGAACGCAAGATGGCGATCAAGCCCAAGCACTGATGATGATCTCCGTAGAAGCGGGCTCGTCTATGATGATGTGTATGTACAGGAAATGAACAAGTGATCACCTCAAGCCGGTGGTGATGATTGTGAGCAATTGCTACCTATGGAGGCAGACAAGCTGTAGCCTGAGAAAAAGCTCAACACTAAATAATATATATAATATATATATATATATATATCCCTATATATATAATAGTATATATATCATTCTCTACGCTAGCTGTTTGTCGTGTCGTTGTCGTCGCCTCTATTTGTAGCGTTTAATCAATAACTTTATCAATACGACATTGATAATAAAACAATCATGTAAAAAAGTTTCCAGACCAACTAACAACACTCAACCTATGCTACTTCTTTGCAGACTCTGATAGACTAGCGTATATATATATATATTATATATATATGATATAGAAATATGACTGGTCAGTCGAAATCATAAGAATAAAACCATTGCCACTAGACACAGAAGCTGACCCTCACAGCAACGCTCATACAAAGTAACACAAACCTTACACCGCTGGCTACACAAAACCCAGTACGCCAGGCAGCAGGTCTGTTCGGCCTAACTCAAGCCGGTGTAGTTTGGCCGATTATTTTCTGTCCGCCCTTTTCTGGCAGACATGTCCTACCCGTGTCCAAATGTGGGCCTTCTGGCCGTATTCGGCCGTACTCCTATGCCTGTCCAACGGCCAGTGTCCGGCGGAGATGCTCAGTATGTTAACTGTACTGAGGCCCGTGGACGACCACTGCATGCAGTGCAAGCAGATGACTCGGTCACGCTGTGCAGCAGCACAAACCCAGCATTTTGGGTCCACTGCACCCACATCAAAGTCAGCCCGCACACAACTACCAGCTGTCCCGCCTTCAGCGTAAACTTGCTTATTGATCAGCGTCAGTTGACACCAAAATTCAATTAATAAACACTGCTCACGGATGGTCGTTCCTTTATTTGCTGTGCGTCTTTTACTGTTGAATACAGAAAATATTCATTTCTTTGCAGAGCTGGAATACATGAATTGTACAGGTCCTGATATCTATTGTGGAACGGCGTACCTGTAATAAACGGGGAACGAGGGTGGCGGAAGGCGCATATTTTAGTGGGTTAAATTTTACTAAGGTGAAAGTGCCGCTTTCAGCCAATTTCTTTTAGGACAACCTTCCTGAAGACTTTCATGGTCTGAATAAATCAACTATTTTTACAACAGTGGCTTGACCAGTTTTGTTGTAAATAAAACCGACGCGAATGCCCTTACGAAGCGTTTTAGTACTCCACAAAACACTCAGGAGCATTAAATATAATTTCCTTCACAAAAATTATGTCTAGTAGTTGCCCAATTTTCTTGCAAAGAAATTTTCTACACGATCAACTTTTCTGATGATCTTTCACCGGGCTTATCCTAGGAGATATCGAACAAGTACTGTCATTTTCAACCTATTTTATTGTTGTTTTCAAGAGTTACGTGCACACCACCTAATGGTATAAAAGGAATAAATTTTCCTCTAATGTCGTACTACGTTACAAAAATTCCAGACGCGTTGCGGATGCCGCCCTGCTTCAGGTGGCTGCAGTTGTATCCCTTCACTCAAGGAAAGGTGTAAGGCTAGAGTTTCATAAATTGTTTCAAACCAATAACATAGAAATGGTAGTATTCATACAGCAAAAATTGCATACTGCAATGAATAAAACAATAAATATTTCATTGGTCAAGTTTGAATGCGTAAGGTTCTCAACCCGTCGGAGGTGAACTTGCGGCTCCGCAAGTTTATTTATTTTTTATTTATTCGATACCTGCTTGCCGTTGCATGCATTACAGCAGGGAGATACATAACACTAAGCATCAAATATGCGACCAAATAACAAAATAATTCTACAAAGCACGGTGAAAATCGTCATTATAAACAGTGGATACAATCATACGTGGAAGATATATCTACACTCTCGTATTGACCTAAAATTAAATGAATCGCGCAAGGTGTCACCTTTAAAGGAAAGTAAATAGTTTGCTAAAGATTGCGGTCCTACTTTGGGATACATGTACAATGGCGCTTAAATACACTTCTGCCCTTGAATTCCAGTTTTTGAATGATAGATATTACGTTTAAAAGTTCACCCTAACGTTTCGTCTGTGATCTCTCACGTCTTGCCATTTAAGTTTACTTTTACTTTCCCTTATGCTACGTTGACAGTGTTAATTACCTAATACGAATGGAACTGCCCTATTCTGTATGTTTTAAAGCGTATTAACCAGCATTTTGGTGTAGGGATCCCAGAAAGCACATGCGTACTCCAACAGTTAGCGCACATGAGTGAAATACGGTTGTTCTTTTAAGTTAGATATAGGTTCGCTGAACTTTTTTCTCATAAATCCGAAAACACGTGCAGCCGTAACTTCAATGTTGTGAGCAGTGCCTATTTAATCTCTAACCACTAGTTAAGTAAACTCCTCGTTATTTATATTCCCGCGCCGTTCTTAAAGCAGTGTAATACGGTATACGTATTCAATTGGAATGAAGGTTTTCTTGTAAAGGTGACGTTGACACAGTTTTTAACATTCAACGACTTTGCTGAATCAGCGAACCAGGATGTTTTAAATCCGAATCATGCTGCAGGTATTCGGAATCACGTTCATTCATTATAGACCTGTAAACTACACAGTCATTCGCGAACATTTTGAACAATGAATTCGAGGCTAATAGTAATAACATTTATATATAACAGAAACAAAAGATGGCCCGCAACTGAGCCTTGGGGAATTGCTGAGGTCACTTGAACCTATCCGGCTGAACAATCATTGAGAGAGACCGACTGATGTCTTATAGAGATATACTCACTATCCATGCGACAACCAATTTATTCAGTTGTAGCCCGCGATGAACTAACAAGAAAGTGATATGGCACACCTTCTAATGCTTTTTTGCAGTACAAAAAATACAGTCAACTACTTTAAGCTCATGTATTGCTAGAGCCGAATCGTGCGTGAACGCAACAAGCTGCGTTGAGCACGAAAAACCTGACAAAATCCTTGTTTGCTAGGATCCTGGCAATTATGTTTAACCAAATGAGTGATATCACAAGTGTAGCTAAGCTCACCTTCAAACAGGGCATGTAAAATGACATCTAGGCTTCGTCATAAACAAGGCTCCGTTGTTATGGCAAATATAAAATAACACTTGCTTCTAAAAAGGCAGTCATAAAATCCCATTAAGTAACACAGATCAGGTCACGAAGTTGAGCCTAACAATGCACGAGCTTAGCCGCTTCTACATTTATCACCAACAAAATAGTGCAACATTGTTTTTTGCAGTAATATTGTAAAAAGAATAGTAGCCTCAAACTTGAGCTTTTGCGCGTCCGTGGCTTCCTTTTGTGGTGACTGCTTGACATCGTGCCGGTTGAGCTCCTTCGTGGCGGCCGCTTGCTCGAGGGCCTTTAAGGCCCCTTATTTTGGTAAACCACCGCCATCTAGGGTCGGACATCTCTGCCGAGTCGATGTCTCCAGTTGTCTCCATTTCTTGAGGGGGCGTATAGCCTCGAGCTGATGCGTTGCTTAAGCCGGTGGGCGAGGCGTGGTAGCGGCTATGGCTGGCGAGGCTTAGCTCACCCGTCGGTGTGGCACAGTCTTCTTGTGGCAATAAATGGCATTCCGATGGCCTTAAAGGTTCCCTGGTATTGTCCAATGAGTCCTTGCACCTTGCCCGTTCACCTAGAACACTCATTACTGTTTGACAAACAAGGTTCTTTCATTAAAAACGTAGAAACACCGAGCGGATAAAAAACGCGTCTGCGTCATTTGGCTCCCTAACGGCTTTCTTCACCCTGGGAAAAACCGGTCCTACACAGGCGGGGATCCTTCCAAACACGTCTGTGCATGAATTCTTGGTGCCCAGACGCGTGCCGGTGTTCGGCTGTACGAAAAGAATGACGTATAACCTGAGACCTTACGTAGGCTGGTCTCCGCTTGAACACCGGTTGCCACAAATTCTGAGGCCGTTCGCTTGCCGAAACTCGGCCGAGGACCGCTAACCGAATGAAAAACGTACATTTTGGGGCTGTACGTCGGCCGGTCTCTTTTATAATACCGGTTGCCCGAAGAAAGCGAATATTCTGCCGCCGGACGCACGGTTCACCGTTAAAAGAGCGAAAGCGTGGCAGCCGCTCTCCGGCTGCTCTCCTTTCGAACCCCAACTGCCACAAGAATACGGATATTCTGTTGGGGGGTCGCTTGCAGTGGTACGGCTTTATACCGCTTCCCGAAGGAAAAACGGATGCCCTAATTCCGTACTTCGGCCGTTCCCTTTCTAAACATCGGCAGCCGAAAGTTAACGGAATATCTGGCAGCCGGGTAGCTGCCGTTGTGCGTCTGAACACGGGCGCCCGGAGAAATACCGAAACGCTGCTTGCCTAATGTTGGCCGTTATGCGTATGATCAGTGGCTGCCAGAACCTGGGTGCTGGCCGGACATGCCAGAAAGCGGCCATACACGGGCCGGTCTTGGGACACATTTTATGTGCCACCTGGTTGGCAGCATGACATTTAATTTCACGAGTTGCTTAATAAACTGAGGAAGATTATTTGCTAAGAAGGCTTTGGCCGGCAAGGCATTCCAATCACTTATGGTAGGAGGGAGAAAGAAAGTTTGAATTCATTTGTGCGTGCAAAAAATGCAAAAATCAAGGTAAATTTCAGAGGGTGACAGTTAATGGTGGGTCTGTGGAGTAAAAGGTGCAGATAAGGTGCGGGGTCATGTGCAAGTCTACGGTTACAGAGTTGATAAAAAATTGTAATCTTGTTATTTTTCGTCGCTCTGTAACGTCGTCATATTGTTTGTTTCCATTAGGCTTGTTGGCGAGTCATGTCTGCGATAACGATTATATATGAAACGGACGGCCAGCCTCTGAATTCGTTCATGTTTGCTAATGTCGCTTTTAGTGTGTGGAACGAAAACGATAGACGCGTCTTCTAGATGAGGCCTGATTAGCGTATTATATGCAAGAACTTCTAACATGACAGGAGGACTTTCTCAATCTGTGTCGTAAGATGCCGAGTTTTTGCCGTGTTGATGCGCAGATTTTATCTATGCGTGTTGACCAGGGTAGGTGATTTGTAAAAGTTATGCCGCGGTATTTAAAGCACTGCATAAAACCGAAAACAGTGTTTTACTGACGTTTTGACTGGAGGGCTAGTCTTCCACGGAGTTACGTACAACCTACAAACATGCCCCTTTATATACGTGCGGAAGGTGTTCTAGATGTGCACCCTTGTTAAGGATATACGCTTCCGGTTGGGGCGAGAGAACAGACAAAGAGAGGGCACTAAATAAATGCGTACAAGCTTGCAAATAGCGTGCACCTGGCTGCAAACTTTCTTGGTGGCAGCACCAACACATGCTGAAATCGTTCCGAGTTGACTAAAAGCCTAAGTGAAAAATGTCGAAGATTTACAGAGGACGCAATGTTTTTCGAGACACAACTTCGGCAGAAAAAGCATGCTACACACCTGTCGTGCTAGATAACCAGGTGACAGAATCCTGCGCGTTTTTACATAGCTAGCGTTAGGAAAACACTGAAATCGTTGTTCTCTTTAATTTATATTCACGTGACGAATTTATGTTTTCGTTTCAATAATCCTAATCTGGATACAGATACCTTAACCTCGTGACAACCAGTGTCCGTCATTGACGGACTCTGCTAAAACGTTGGATATTTGGATAATTATGCACATGAAGCACAAAAAAGGAAACAAGTTTGCTAGAAAGCATCGTCTTTACAAAAAAATAACTATTTTGTATTGCGCGATTATTGTATCCGAAATATGCATTCACTTGCAGGACAGTGGTGCTGGGAACCGTCATGACCTGTTTATTCTATGTCCTCGGCATCGGCGAAGGCATGGCTCTGAGCAGCCTTTATCGTGGCTGCGATCCGCAGATGGTAGGGAGCATTCAAAAGACTGATCAGGTAAATGAGTCTTTAATGGTTTTTACAGTACGTACTGAAATGATATAAGACCTCATATTGTCGACTGGAAAAAACACGTTTGCTTTTCCGCGAAGGATGTCATTTCCTGATTTTTTTCCGTTTTTTGACACACTATTTTTATGAATTAAAATATTTGGAGGACTTATTTTTCATCTGTGAGACACCGAGGTGCCGAGGTAATGTACTTCTAGCTGGAGTTTGTGATCTTGAGCGCGAGGGTTTTCTATGAGTTAATATGACAAGGTCGCAGGAGCGAAACAGAAAGTATTTGTGCGTACGAGATAAAACGTCAGCTTCTATTTTTTGTAGTGCCTTACCAGAAATGCACGTAGACGAAAAAACCCTCTGACGTACCGTCACCCTCGCAACATCTCAGGCATGTTGGCCCTTCTAAACAATGGTAATAATCTAAAAGCTATATTGTCGATCGCGAAATGGGGAAATTGATACGCACCAATATCTTGTAACCATGTTGTCGCTGGTCGTTATAACTTTCAGCAAGGGATGCGCAGTAGAAAAGAAGTTTGCCCTGTTTGTGCTCACGTTTAAGTCACAGTCATTGAAGGAAGGTAGTCTTCCGTCACCCCAGCCACCTAAACGCCTCTTTTCTGCGTGGCCAGCTCTCACGCTCTTCCTCTCCCCACCCCCACCCCGTTTCGCTACTTTCACGATAAACTTGGGATGGGTTTGACTAACTCAATTCAATTTTAAAGCGTTGTAATGATTGCTCGCCCACTATTCGAAATTTAAGGAGCGAAGCTTCTTAGCAAATCGTAATTGTTCTTGTCCGCAGTTAAAAATACCAAGAAAATGCCCAGCAATTGTCAGTGGGTGCCTCGTGACAACCACCCAGCGTCCCCTCCACATGGTTGTCAAGCCAAGAATACCCACATAGGGCGATTTGCCAAGATTGCGGCGACCACTCGGCCATTAGAAAAAAACAATTAGATTAACAAAAAAACTGCAGCGTTCCCCGTAATTGAGGCAACACTTGCTCAGAACGAGAAAGACACTTCATTGCATAGGCACCTCCAAGGTGATCTCCAATGATTATCACTCCCAAAAAGTAAAGGAAGCTAACACGTATAGTATAATGAATAATAAAAGGTAGTTGCGGCAGCGAAGAAGAAGCAAATGTGTCGCAATCATGGGCCTAAGCCGTAGTGATGGTCTTGAAGGTGGTGTACAGCTTCCCTAGATTCATTTCTTACGTGTTAGTGTGAGCTTCCTTCAATTTTGCTAAAAACGAGGAAACAGCGCGAATTTACGGAACGTAGAGTAGAAGACGCACATACTCTGCGTCCAGTTAATTCGCTCTGTTTTCCAAGTTTTTAACATGCACCAACCTGCTAACTTGCTTCTCGTTCGAAGATACATTCCTTTTCGCTCATGTTAGACTTGCAAATGCGGCCAAGAAGTCTAGGCTTGGGCGCGAGGCCTTTTTGTATTTCTTTTGCAAGCATTGTTCTGTAGGTATATTTGTTATTACTTGGCGGAAAAATCAAGCACACGTCTTTTTTCAATCAAAAGAACACTGCGAATACCAGTTATGCAGTGATGTTTTTTTCTAAAATAAGCGTAATGTTTTTTTTTGGCACAACAATGTTGAAAAGGATGAAGTATTACACCAGATGTTGTGGCTTCGTGAGGTTTTGCAAAAATAAACTTCTCGTTCCAAATGTTCATATCTTCTGGTGGGGTGACTGAATCGAGTGACAGGCAATGGATTTAATTTTTAAGTTTAAGTAGTGCAATATATCACACTGCACACCCTTCAGACGTTATGAAATGTCGGCTTCCCTGTCCAAAACATAGGCCTCACCGGTACTATCCATTGAAAAACAGGGCCACTAGTCTGCTGCAGTGCACATCGGCGAGGCTCTACAAACTTACTATGCGTACATATTGCAATAAACAGCTTGTTCACAGAAAGTCACACCACTTTGCAGCTTCAATCTCGGGAAGCGCGTTGCCATGAGGGGAAATATAATAAAACCTATTGCACATGATGCGAGGACATTTACTGTAAAAACAAACAGTTATTCCAGATTTATGTTTCTCCGGGCACGACGAACCCAAATATCTAGGCGTGGTATTTACGATGCCATCGTCTCAGGATTTCCGGCGGGGACAAAGCAGTAAAAAAGCTTAACATCTTTTTTGTGCTTGTGTTCACTTTGACACGCGATTGGAGAACGTTGGCGGTTGCAACGGGAAAAGAAAGTATGGGAGCGCGCACGGCGACTCTGTGTTTGTACTCAAGAGCATCTTCGGAGAATAGGGTTTTTTGTTGCGTCGTGAATTCGGAGGAAGAGCAAAGTGCATTCAGCAATTTGTCAGGATAAACTTGGCGGCCCCACGAAGAAAGACATAATGTATATAGTTTTATTGGTCTGTTGAAGCAGACAACCTAATTTACATGCTTGCTGCATCCTACTGACGAAAAGTAAAATTGCGGTATGAATTAGTAATATCCATATTTGGCAAGGTGATGTGTCGAAAAGAATCTGTTTTATCAAAATGAGCAAGGGCTTCAGAGTGGATTTTTAATAGCACTTCCACTGGCACGGCAGCTGTCACCATCCACAAGGCAGATTCCACATACTCATTTCTAGTTTTAATAATTTCGCCAATGTTCTTTGCTTTGCCAATAAAATATACCCTCACAGATTTCAAACAAATGAAGACCTGCCTCAAAACAAACTGTAAAGCGGCAGTGTTCACAAATTTCACCTACCGACGCCTGCTTGCTCACGAACACAAGCGGACTTTACGCGCCGATTCTTCCCTTAATTTCGTTGCTTCAACACCAGTTTGGCTGCTGGATGTCATGGGTGAGGTTGCGGTTGTTATCTTACCCCAATAAAATGCTAGTTATTGAAATTTTACAGATGATCATCTTCACTGTACCGATGACATCACTATCATCCGTGTCTATAATGTAAGTTGCAGCTCTCGCTTCAGCTGATTTATTTATCGTAATCTTGAAAATAGACCCACCACATTGTCACCCAGACTTCGTGGCTCTTGGTATCTCCTAACATTTGACCCTACACTTTCCTTTATTGCTCCGACATTGCTTCCTTTCATTGCTTCCTTTATTGCTCGTACACGATTACACGTGTAGAGACCCCATCATCATCTCTATCGATTCCATTCTAGTCAGCAGTGCCAACCTGCTCGTGGACAAAACTCACTGGACACCCATCTGGAACCGCACTCTGTTCTACGCGCTACTCCTTGACATGGAACTGCCGATACATCCTAAATAGGCGTGGACTCGGCCGTACTATCTCTTCGGCCTCCAAATATTGGTGACTAGGATAATCAGTTTGCCATGGAGCGCCCCGAAGCTTTTCCAGCCACAACGCGAACAACGGCAAGCGACGAACATCGCCCGCCCTCCAAGATCTATCCGGGGCTGACCCCGTTTGGCTCAATTGGGCACCACGCCCTGTGGTTCGTCATCCTAGAGAGCCATTTCTACGTCAACGGCATCCAGTTCCAGGATATTAGGTACCATGTCACCCTGTAAAAGCTTCCTGGTAACCATATTGTTGAGATACTGCGGCCGGTCTCGGACTTCAGTGCGTATGACGACCTAAAAGACGTTGCCCTCAAGAACAATGGCATGAAAACCCGGCAGACGACCAAGGCAACAGAACCTGCTGCCTTTACCATGACGAGTCCTCCTCTTCCGCTGCCGCCCAAGGCCCCTGTACCGAACCCTCTCAATCTGATTGGGCTGTGATTCTCAACGGACATTGAGAGCTTCCTGAACGATACGGTGTTCCAGAATTCTGTACAGCTCCCAGCGAAATCTGGTTTACTCAGATAGAGAGGCACTGCTTCGTTAACAACGCAGGGAGCCAACCACTGCGCTTCCAACTTGCAGTGACGCGGCTACCTGACGGGCCTCTCGCACAGCTACCGCTACTACCACTTGGGCCACAAATGTACGGTGACTTGAAGAAAGCTGTTTTGGAGCCCTACGGAGCCTGTGACAGTATCTTCTAATATTACAGCAACGGCTCTGCTTACGCCCCTGTCTCTGTCATGATGGCGCCGATGTCATGCTCGTCTCAACCACACCTTCAAAAGGCACCTCTAGAGGCAACTTTGCCGGCAGGTGCAGCCTCGCCTAAACTGGAGATACGAACTCCTGCTACGAGCTCCAGAGCTCAAGCGTAGATCAGCTTACTTTTGACCTCAAAGGCTCAACGAATTTTTCTTTCACAACACGACAAAACATCGTGTCTTCTGCGCAAACAGACCCAGGTGTCGACTGCTCTGTCTCCTTCGGCTCTGAATGTTGAGCGCCTTCAGTGCACGGTACGCTAAACAAAAATCTTCCAGACCACTCTGCTACTTGCATAGACCAGCTCTCTTCCCCGCACCTGGTGATGCAGCCTCCAGCAGCCAACGACAGCTCAATAATTTCAGGAGTCAAATAGACTCCTTGTCATAGAGTATCCTCACACCCTGGTTACGATGGGAGGACCGGAGCTAGGATTGCGGGACAAACCTGTGAACAAACATAAGCGACAGTGACATGACGTTCCCATGCACTGTGAACAGACGCCTCACAAACTGGCGGCGTGATCCCGACCGATTCGCTGCTGCAGAAATGAGTTCGGTTGACGTTATAAAAAGAGCTCAACTGTCCAACTGCGACGAAGGCATACGACATTCGTTCACAAGATGGTCGTTCACAAGACGGGAATCCCACGTCACTGAAGTTCAAGCGCGGCTCCCCATTGGGAAGCTTCGCGATGCGCCTCCTACTGTGGTATGTGCCAGTTTCATAGACGGCAATTTAGTCAGCATACGGACGACAGAGCCCGCTAAAGGAGGCACCCGCACTCATCTGAAGCTACACTGCGGCCTGTACCTTCTATTCAAGTTTTTCAACAGCACTCTCTTCTACGCACCCCATCCTTGCGATGGCACAGCCGCTGCTTCCTAAATAAACGTGAGCTCGGCCACACTACCTCCTCGGCCGCCTACACAAGAAAATGAAGAAAACTCACACTAACGCGTAAGATGTAAAGGTAACGAAGCTGTGCATGTACGTGTATACGAAATCTGCGCGATGGCTTAAGAACAGGTACGGTAAGTTTGCATGTTTCGATCCGTGCATCGGCGGATCAATCGGAGGACATGTATGGCCTATTTGTTAACAAGTTCTTGTTGGGGTCTCTTTTAATTTTTCAACGGCCTTTCACCTAAAAAATGGCTTGGGCTTTGCCTCCGCGCAATTAAGAAGATATTCGGTAGTACTCTCTGCCCATCACACATAAAAAGCGCTTGATTTGGGGCTTTATTTCAGTGCCTCCAGTGTGTCTTTTTAAATTGATCACCGATTTTTGTAACGCACACAGCAAATGACAGTAGTAGTGCCATAATGAAACGTTGCGTTATAAAAGTGTGACTGAGTGAAGTGGTCAATCAATCAGGAAATACTATTTAACATTTACGTTACACAAACAATGCCTTACGCTTCCCGAGAAACCAGAATCCCTCAGTGCGATCGCCGCACAGTTCAGTACAATGTCTCTGAGCACGTCAGGTAAAGCACCAGCGTAAAATTCAGGATGTTATAACAAAGCGGCCACAGCAAACCTATGAAAAACTGGCTGGTGTTGTTGTACAGTAAAGCCATGAAAAAGAGATTGATGTTTTTTTCTTTCTTTCTTTTTTTTAAACCACTAACAGATTCTACCGTACTACGTACAGAATGACTTCGGGAATCTTCCGGGTTTTTCTGGAATCTTCCTCGCTGGCATTGTGAGCGCATCGATAAGGTATTGTAGGAAGCATATCATACCCCTCTCTAACTACCGCTTTGAGAGGCAACTGCGAGGATTGATAAAATTATTGGCATGCTGTTCTCTTCAATAATGTCAAGACATCTATTGAGACTATTGCGAAAATGTTGGACGAGTTGCTAAACCGGGATGCCATGCGGATAAGAAACTTCGATGGCATAGTAATCAAGTGATTAATGATGGGAACCTCGGCAGCATGTGATTTAAATGATTTGTAAAGCAGAGCGCATGACATTGAGGTAAGTAAAAATTTGAATTTGCAATACATGGCATTGCGCTAACAGAAGAGGAAAGCTTTAGCTTATTGTCCTTGCAAAAGCAGTGGTTTACAACGCATGAATCTAAATGACCTCGACGCAGTGTACAGGGCTTTTTGGGATCGAATAAGGTGCGTGAGACTATTCTACTCTTTATTAAGTAATTACCACTTGATACCTGACCATAAAAGCCAAAGATCTAAAATCTCCAATGTCTCAAATTTCACTGTCGAAATTGAGGCGCCGCAAAACTGTGAACTCAGGCACCGGGTCAAAAAATAAACAGCCGCAAACGATTTTGGCTTCACGTACCACTCGAGTAAAAGGATCCTGGTTAGAAAAGAGAACGGGAACCGGCCGTGGTCATTTGCTTTGTTGCATACATTTAAAAAGGAGCAGGAATTCAAACCATAAGCATTCAAACAGCAAGCATTCAGACGTGGTTTTAGCACTCTTGTTCTTGAAGCAAACGACAGCTGATAGGACAGAAACGTTTTTTTTACTGGTTTTCGCTTTACTTCTTGTTCATTCAGTTTCCTTTGTCCAGCAATTGATGTACTTTTATGAGAAATATGAAAGGGAACACAGGAACGCGTAGAAAACAGCCTCAGCCCCAGCTATGAGTGATACGCAGCGGGCGCCATCGGAAAAAAAGTGGAAAGGGGGACGCTGTTCTAAAAACTGCTCCCATTCCCGCCGTGCGTCAAATCGGCTGCCGGACGATACCATATTATCGGCGAAATGACGTAAGCTGCTGCTTAATGGAACTAACAGCGTGGTGGGAGTGCCAATAGTTAGTGGAAGAGCGCCCTCTTTTAGCCCTTTCTGTTATACAGCGCCATCCGCGTAGCGTTCCGAGTCTGTTTCGAGGCTGTTTTCCACGCGTTCTTGTGTTCCCTTTCATATTGCTCATTTGCTCATGATAGTACGGGAGTTCGCTTATACATTAAAAATAACAGTAAAAAAAAGAGAACAGCATCAAATTAAAATTTCCTCTCAAATTAAAGAAGGCTGAGCCACAAGGCTGTATTTTAGTGAGATATAAAATGCTCTTACCAAGTTTTATTGTTTTAGACGCTATATATAGGGCTAGGATTTCTGAGGCGTTTATCTCCGAAAAGAAAGGTCCAGAGCATCTACGTCTTAATGAGTTACGAATGTTTCATAGAGAAGGTCGTTGAAAAAAACCATGCAGGCGCTTGTGCTATGAGCGCGCGACCGCCAGCAAAGTACCCGGCAGTTTAAACGGGATCTTTACTAGATGCTTATAATTCTCATGACAAGAGTATTACCGAATCAGTTACCAATAGGTACCATTTTAAAAATATTTTGAGTAAAATAGAAGTGTACGCGTGTATGTACGTCTCTTCCTTGAGAAAACCGTTGTCATGGGTCAAGAAACGTGGAATTTGCTTCTACCTTTCATATAAATATTTTGTTCCTCATACTTTGCTGGTCATGCACCTTCGCTGAGTGAAATGGCTGGCAATAGTTTCAGAAACAGCGTTTGTTTTCAAGGGAGAGATTCCCTTTAGTATTCTAGCGTGTAGTCCGTAGTCGCTGAACCAGCTGGGTAAATGGGTAGGTGCCATTTGTAAATTATTTTTGATTCCCACAATTTTTGAGAGATTTGTGATCTTCCGAAGTGTATTTTGATAAATGTAGAACTTCAATGTTTAGTATGCTTGCGCCCTCCTTGTTATAAATTTTCTGACGTTGTATCGTTTTATTTAAATTCCTAGTTTTTCACGTGCTAAATGAAGCTATTGATTTGTACGGGAATGTTAACAATACAAAGCGCCTGGATAGTACCGTAAAACTCTAATGGAATGTTTGCTACGTGTCTATAAAGGGTGTCCCGGCTATCCCAATACCAAGATTTGAAAAAAGATCAATTCCAATACTCGAAGAAAACCTAGTGCATAATGCTTATGTGTAGTAAACTAGCAGCCAATTTTTTTTGTAATAATATTTACTTAATATTTTAAATAAATATCTAACTGGAGAATTACTATCGTACGCATAAAAGCGTCAAAAGGGCAATAAATGTACGCATGAGAGGCATCTAGGTGCGGTATTTCCAGCAACGAACTAATCGCGAGCTCATTGTGTCTCACTGGTAAAGAAAACCCGCCAAATATAAAACATACCACGTCACCGCCCTCCTCTCCGCATCACAAAAAGAGTGCCTTCGACCAGGCTGCTTGTGAGTTAGACAGAATGAAATAAAAAGAAAGAAAGAAGAAATCGAGATATAGTATGTGGCTTATCTGCCACAGTCCCGAGAAACTTGCTGCTGCTGCTTCTTTTATGTATTCCTTTATCAAGCAGGTGCACTGTCTCTCGGCATGTGCATACATCAACAACCGTGCATTCGCACTTACACACTCTCCCCATCGGGGAAGTGCGAGGGAATTTTTTTTGAGGGGGCTGGTTTATGGTTTGGACTAGAGGTCCGTCATGTGGTGTTTTTATATTTCGGGTTTTTTTTTCAATCCGAACACGAGAGGCAGTTAGTTCCTCGCTGAATATACCGCCGTTAGATGCCTCTCGTAGGTGCCTACATCTTACATCTACATCCCTACGTGACTACATGCCTACTGATGTAAAATCTGATCCAATCACCCTTGGAGATCGAGGCACTCCTCAAGGTTCTGTTCTTTCACCTTTGCTTTGTAATATCGCTCTCCTAGACCTCCCTCGTCAGCTTAAAGCCATTCCCCGTGTTCATCACGCACTGTATGCGGATGATATTACCATTTGGACTGACAGGGGTTCTTTAGGTGAAATTCAAGATACCCTTCCAAAAGCCACTGACACTGCAAAACAATAGGCCTCATCAATTGGCCTTCGGCGCTCCCCTCAAAAATCTGACCTCATCATTGTACGATAAAGCACCTGCGCGTCCAATAAAGAATCAGTTCAAATTACCCTCCATGGTCAGCAGATACATCCAAGACCTTCACTCAAGATACGTGGTGTTACAATGCAGGCCAATACACGAAACGATCAGACATTGTTCAAGCTCACCACAGTATTTACTTAAGTTACCCACATGATTCGCGGAATCTCCAATCGACATCGCGGCATGAAGGAGGAAGACCTTCTCCGCCTTATCCGCGCCTTCCTTATATCACGGCTCATCTACATCGCCCCCTACCTAACTCTCAGCAAAAGTGACACGGAAGCCATTGATGGCCTCATCCGACAAGATATAAAAAAAGCTCTCAATCTTCCTATGTCCACCGCGACAACTAAACTGCTACAATTAAGCATTCACAACTCGGTCATGGAACTCATCAAAGGGCATCTTTCTAGTCAACGCCTCCGCCTAACTCAAACAGCAAGAGGACTGTAAAAACAGGACCTCAAAATGTCAACTACTTAGACCACGGACACAAAACCTCTTCCCCATAATTGGCGTCTATCCATTCGTGTCCGCGCTCTTCCCAACAATATGCATCCCACTTTGCACTCCGTTCGTCGACACGCCTGTAGCCAAGCCCAAGAACAAATCTACGGAACCAATCCGAATGTTTTGTACACAGATGCCAGCCCTTACTCCAATCTGTCCCATCACTTAGCCATTGCAACCACTAAAGACAAGATCATCACCTGCGCCTCAAGCAAGACCACATCTATCTGGGCCCGGAAGAATTTGCTGTGGCCTTCGCCATCACTCAAACACCCGCAACAATTCTAATTACGGACTGTCAAGCCGTCAGTCGCAGCTTTTTATCAAGTTACGTGGCCTCAACTACGTGGAACCTCCTGGCTCAACACACCCCAGCAGGAAGATCGAAATTGTGTGGACCATGGGACACTCCTCACTAAGGAGCAATAATTTTGCCCGTAGACAAGCCTGCGAACTCTCCTCCCAGGCGTCTGAGAAAACGCCAAGTCTCATTCCCCTGCTCACATTTCAAGACATCACCCAACATTACCACACATCAAGACAACATTTGCCCCTTCCTCACCCGCAGCTTAGTAAAACACCAGTAATACTCCGGAGGCTTCAAAACAAACACCTTTCCTCATGCAACTTGGCTACATCGGATGCACCCCACCGAATACCATGCCACGTGTGCATTCTGCCCCAACCCATGTACCCTCATATAGATAACCTTGGGATGGGTACACAACCCAGCCCTCCCACCTTTACCCACTTCCCTTCCCTTCTCTGAGCTGTGTGAAAACCTGACGACCAGCGCCGGCTTGGACGCACAGCAACTCCTGGTGTCCAGGGCTGAGACAGAATGGTCGTCCCATGGTCTCCTGCTCTGAGGAGCCACTCCCACATCACTAGGCTCACAATAAAGTTTTTCTTTCTCCATCTCCTCCTCCTACATCCTACATCTAGATGCCCACATCTACATGCCTACGGGATGGCTACATCTTGTTAGTTGCCTCTCGTAGACCTAGATGCCTATAAGTGCCTCATTGGCACTTCAATGATTAGGACAGTGAATCTTGAGTTAGAAAATTATTTACACTATATAATAAATAAAATTTAGGAAAAATGTATGGCCACACTCCATCGCACTGGAAATAAAAGGCACTATGTATTCTTGAAATAACGCTATTGCTCTTTTTTTTAAATCTTGGTGCATCATAGCTGGGATATCACGTATATGAGAAAAAAGTTATAACTATGCCCGCACAAAATCCTGTAAAAAGGAAGTTTTTTACCTATCGCCATCTTATTTTGTTCCCCGTCACGTATAATCTGGGGCTATTATTTGAGATCTTAGCGTGATATTTATTATAGCAGTAATAGAATTCAGACAAAAATTATTAGAATAAACACCCAGGTGCCATCCTAATTCTTAGGCCATTTCTTGCGCAGTGATTGAAGAAATGTATACACAGAAAACAACCAAACTGCTTCATACCCTAAATTTCTGAATGAATTCTACTAAGCTTGCTTTCAATTTTCTCTTCTTAAACATTTAAGAAACAAAATTGGGTTGGAAGGGCATACATTACAATGCCACTGCTAGCCATTGCCCAAGAACAGGCGCAGTGTTCAGGCTGTTTATTCAGGCAGAACTGGTCCATGTCCACAAAACAACATACAAAGTACCAAAGGTTTACAAACTAGCTTCTAGAAGAAAAAAACACCTTTCTGAAGGTTTATTTCATGAGGAGTTCACGCTGAAGATGAAGATAAAGAAATTAAAGATGCTTAATTTTATTTATTTATTTATTTTTGATACTGCAATTCATATTACAGGGATTTTAGCCGAGTGGTTACAGAAATAATTTTTACAGTGTTATCACTCTAGACTATATGCAACAAAACAAACAAAAACAAATACAACAGCCAGTAATGAATAATCAGGTAAAATATGCTTCAAATAGCAATAATGACGGCTCCATGACTTGGTTATAAGTTAGTTCATTCCACTGAGTTACGGTACGCGGGAAAATTTACAACTTGATCACTCGCAAGGCCCGCTTTACTACAAAACGGTGTGCCTTGCCGTGAACATTTCGCCTCATGCCTCTTTTATTGCTCACGCACGAATAAGGCTACTTTTCAGCATCATTGTGGATGGTATGACAGCTACGCAATGTGCATTCAGCAAGTCACTCTTTGACGTTCCAGGCGAAAGAAATCTGGCCTGCATGGCTATTAACTTCAGCTGCTAAACTGGGTGTTGCTTTTTTTAAAGACGACGTGAATATGGGAACGGAGATCTAGAAATTACGGTTGTGAATGTTGCTCCGCACAAAAACAAAAACCTTCACATCCTTATTATTCTTCATATTCCTTGTTGTTGAATAATGCAGCCACATTGATTGGTTGTTGTGTATTGGCAGTTCAGTGTCATCGACGGTGAACTCCCAGGCAGCCGTAGTTTACATGGATATTGTGACTCCCTACTTCAAAGTACCTAGCGAAAGATGCTCTTGCACAATAAAGGCGATAGGTAAGAATATATGCTCATTGCTTTCAAGGCTACGCAATCGCAATGTCTTAGTAACTTTTTTCTATTAAACAGCATTTGCAGCTGGAGTTGTAATGACTGGCCTCAGTTTGGCAGTACCCTATCTCGGGTCAGTTTTGTCGGTAAGTCACAGAATCTTTTGTTTACCCACGTTCGCAACAATATTACCTTGACAAAAAACAGGGCAACAAATACTAGAAACAGCAAATAATATAAAACATCGAAAAACAAATATACTACGTCGTTTGGAAAACTCACACGCTGGTTTAGTCGAAATCTTTTTTAAAGAAAAAAATAAACATTCGGTCGGTCAAGACTGATATCACAAGATGCAGTTTAGCTTCTTCGTTTTCTTTGTGCCAGAGCACCATATATTCTTTGCGTCTGCCATCCCACTTGTGTACCACGGTGGTTTCTGACAATACTCTTTAGGTATTTTAAGGAAGAAATTGTTGTATTTAACAAATTAAGAGATGGCGGTTTCAAAGATACAGACTAATAACTTTAATCGTACAGTTGCTTTATGCAAAAGACTGCTGATGCTTCTTCTAATGCAGGGTCACTATTTACTGTTAGGCTTTTTAAGTTATCAGTGATAGTTAAAAATTGAGATACCGCTCTCCTACTGTAGACACCAGTGCACGGGGAGCTTGTTTCCCCGTAGTGCGGGGTTGAAATATTTTGCTTGTATTACTGCTTGCCCATATTCTTCACCGGCCCTCGGTTGTCCGCTCATGTGGCTTTCGAACTGCCGTGGATCAGGATTAGCTCGCCGAACACGCGCACGTTTCATCAACCGTCTACTCAGAAACTGGGAGCGGAAAATATTTGAAAATATATTAGAAACGTACGCTGTTGAATGTACAGGGCGCAACGCAGTGGTTAAAAACCTTCGTTCAAATCAGCGGCGATCCTCGCTCTTTTTTGTTCATGCCATTTTTAGCGCATAGCTTTCTAATTGAGAGCTGGTTGTGGTTATCCAGCAAAAGATAGTAATCACTGTTTTGATGTCTGGGATGCTCCTCCTAGATATTGTTCTTTGCCAGCGCTGCAATCACCGGCCCATTCGTTGGACTTTTGTTGCTGGGTTTAACTGTTCCCTTTGCTACCAGCAAGGTAAGCAAGGTGATACTTCTGTTAAGGGTAGAGTTATATTTTTGCATCGTCATCTCTAAAGTGCTAGTACTTGTATTCTAATAAGGCATTTCTCTGTAGTGTACAGTAAATAGCCAGGAAGGGTAACAAGACAAGTGTTTTGTTTGCTGATACAGTGTAAACATACTTTTTGGAAAAGTGCAAATCTATGCATACGCGTGGATTACTAGAATTATTTTTGAGAACAATAAAACAAGGTTTCTAAGACGGCCAATCACCTGTGTCATGTAGAGCTTACGCCATGTCATCATTATTTATGTTCTTGCTGAAAGCGCGGACCTCCCGGTGCTGATGCGAAGGCGTCACTGATGCCTCATGGGTAGATAAGCTCATGCATCGTACGCGGCTGGGGATTGTTCCGTTGAGGCTGCCAGCGTGCGGAATAAGGGCTGTTCTTAAAGTCAACCGGCTCGGCTCCTACTACAGCTACCTGTATTTCAAAATTGGCAAATATTAAAAAAAACATTTCGAGTATTTTGCGGTACGGAATTGTTATGAACACTATGTTGTTCTACACTGTTCGCGCTATGAAGAGAAAGGTGTTTTCATTCGCAGGGAAGTGGTCTTACTAGGAATCTAACATTTTTTTGAACGCAATATTTTTGGTTCTTTGATTTTCTCTCTGTAGGAGGGCATTTACTAACAAGTTGGTACCAATCTGAAGACTATCTTTTGTTGGCTGACCACACAAGAAATAAATTACTGCCATTCCAAAAAAAATGAACTGCGTGGACGGATGACATGTCTCAGGCCGGGCAATGCGAAGCGTATGTGTTCAGATCACAACCAACTCCAAAATACATAGTAAAGAAGATGCCGGCCACAAGAGAAAATAAAGCAATGACGTTTCGGAACTCAAACGGGAGCATTGTTCACACTCGGTGTGTGAAGAAGGCTCAACTTTGGGGGGGCCCAAATGGCATTGTTTTATTTTTTCTTGTGGTCGGCGTCTTCTTTATTATGTTTTTTAATGTCATTCCCGACCAGACGGGCGTCCGTGGAAGCCTCAATTTCACCACCAACTCCAACAGATTCGCGAGGTAGGGCATGGAGATTTCATGGAGGCAGATCAATGCTTTTTATAGAGGGGCCGCTGCGAACGCGACTTTGCAGCTTACGTAACACCGGGAATACTAATTCCATATTATTATTATTTGCGTAAGGAAGATTCCTAAAAATATGGATCTGCACCGAGATTTTTCTCTGTAGCTGGTGATAACCATTGTAAGTTTTCTTTGGTTATGTTATGTGAAACAGGGAGATCCATATGAGTGCCGGTTGTTGAATAAGCAGAAACGACGGCTGCATTTCTAAAGTCACAGTATGTTTGTAAACTCGCTGAGGGCATGAAGATCTATGGAACTCATGTGCTCTCCGTGAAAGTGCTATAAACATTTACGTCATTTGCAGGGAGCTGGTACTGTCACACTTGTCGTGGTGGTCTATCAGCTGGTATACACGTTTCAGAAACTGCAGAGCGGCGTTGTAGAGCAGAGGATGCCGGTGAGCATCGACTACTGTCCCGCCGGCACCGTCATATCACCGCACATCTTCAACGCTACTCTGATCCCATCGAATGAAAGGTACTGCCACGGAGATTTACTTTCAACCCAATTTCTGGTACTGCATTACGACATAGGAAAATTATTTAGGCGGACGCGAAAATACGCAAACAGTACCATTTACTTTCTCCGGGGCGAGTAAATAGTTCTGGTTGCGTATTTTTGCGCCCACCATAAGTTATTTGCCTATATGTGTATATATATATATATATATATATATATATATATATATATATATATATATATATATATATATATATATATATATATATTGTAAGAAGACAGGACGCTTCTCTCAGGGAGGCAGCAGAGCGAACGGTTCCGTCCTTTACTTGCCAGATCCGCAGTAAGGCGGGGAAGATCGGCAGTAAGGCGGGGGGGGCAGTAAGGCGGGGATTCGTGTCAGCTGCCGCCACGTTATATTTGGTGGAGTATGCGGGTTCCTCATCCCCATCCTTGCCCCAGCATCTCATCGCATCGGCATGGACGCAGCCGCAAAGGAAAACGAAGCCGCGCTGGGCCGCCCCAGCCCAGTCGAGACCAGCACAAGACGATGTCCCCCGCCCCTGTTCCCCAGTCCGAAAGGCCCGAATGAAGACCAGGCGAAACGAGCCGTGCCGAGACAAGCTGAAGATTGCTCTCCCGCCCTTCCGTCCGACGTGGCTTGAGGACCTTCGGTGCTTCGCCGTGGTTGAAACCATTGCTATTGCTGGGCCAGGCATCATCAACGCCGTCATCGTTATCCGTGGTGGAAAGTGATTCGTCCCTGCATTTTCCATCCCCAAACTCATGCATCTTCAATCGCCAGTTTGCGTCGGCATCGACCGGGACGGTCGTCATCGACCGGGGAGGTGATGTCACGGGACGGGACAATCCCCGTTGCACGGTGGCCCACCACCAAGGATGACGACGAGGAATAGCTGTGTGGGCGGTGCAGCCAGGCCGGGCTAGTTATGGCTTGATGTAAATAGTGCCTTCACCATTATTTAAATACATCCCTTTATCGCTACAGGGTTCATGGCAGCTTCCGCCACGTTACATATAAATGTATATATATATATATAGTTTTCACTGCTCGAAATAATTCGTGATGACGAAGACAAAAACCACTTTAATGCCATTCCAAAAATTGGCTCCTGTTTGGCTCATGACCGAATAATTTCAGTATTCTTTTCTCCATAGAACGGCCCGCTTCAGGTAATTCAGGGTACGCGAAAGAACTACGGAAATTGTTTCTTCGTAGTGTTAGGCAGAGTGCCAAGGGGTCGAATTCCTTGGGTGCTGCTAACATACTGGATGTTTTAGTTCCTAATTTATGCATTAACTGGTTGTAGTGTTTCTAAACTTTGGCTTTGTGATTATGCTGTAATCTTTTCTCGCAAATATTTTCTTTTGCGAAGCAGTAACCTCGCTTTTGCTTCTTTTAAATGTATATTCTTACAAGACCCGACAAAACGCTTGTGTTGTGTGTCTAAAGTTAACCTTCTCGCGGTGTGAGCCTGGGCAGAAAAAATATTTTAAAAAAGAAAAAAAACAGTAATGAATGCCACTAAATCACAAAGAAATTGTATCTTGTATTTTAACAAGCAGAATAAAAATAACGAGTTTCATTCCCCGTCGTCCCGAAAGCTGTCTTTCAGTAACAAGCCTGATATAAAATACCTCGTATAGAATTTATATATTGCTCATGAAGATATTGCAACAACAGTTCACAGGGAAGCCCGCCCAATTCGCTTTATTGCTTTCACTTACCTACAGTTATGAGTAGTTTGGCATGACGTCAAATTTGACGTCAAGTTTAGAAGAGACGCTCATAAGGAAGAATACAGTGTCCCAAATTAAATGCTGAAAGCGCGAGCGTCCGCATGTAAAATTCGGGCCACCCGAGGGATGATTCATTGTGTTAGTTGTACAAGCTGCACATGTCAACTTGCCTCCGTAAATAAGTACTTTTTGTGTTTTGATGATACACGTAAAAATTGCATATAAATTTACAGCCATTTTCAATTGGTTTATTTCAGAAATATTTGAAATTATCACCTAGAGATCGAACACGTTTGCTATTCGTAACATTTTTCCTTACGTTCCAGCTTGTAAAGTGTACCTGCTATGGTACACCTTTAAAGCAAACCTGACTAACGATGATAATGTTTACTGGTTTTAAGTAACTAGGCAATTAAAGTGAGTATCGGTAATAGCGGAAGTACAAGGAACAACTAAATAGAATTGTGAAAGCACTTTCTGGTGAACCCTTGTGGCTTCTGATTGATTGATTGATTGATTGATTGATTGATTGATTGATTGATTGATTGATTGATTGATTGATTGATTGATTGATTGATTGTAGGGTTTAACGCGCCGACGCAACGCAGGCGATGAGGCGCGCCGTAGTGGAGGGCTCCGGATCAATTTTGACCACCTGGGGATATTTAACGTGCGCCGAAATCTCGTGCACACGGGTGTTTTTGCTTTTCTCCTCCATCAGAAAACCAGCCGCTGCGGCCAGGAATCGAATCGGGGTCCTCGTGCTCAGAAGCACAACGCCTTAACCACAAAGCCACCGCGGCGGGTCTCGGTGACATGTGAAGAAGACGGTATATGCAAAAACAAGACAAGTCGAAACCTTCAATAAAAGCGAACTGCGTACAGGTCGGGATAAACAACAATGTGATTAATTTTCCGGTGGTCCTAAGCCTAAGAAATGAGAAAAAGACAAGGCACAGTTTTGTTGATAATTTGAATATTCTTCTTTTAATTTAAGGTAGCGTCTAGTTTTCACTTATGTCTTCGTACCCTAGTCATGAGGAAGCGTGGGAAGTGTTCCATTGGAAAATTTTCCGTTGAACGATTCTCGGCAAGGTGTCTACGCGAAGCCTGGTCAGGTACTCGTTATCAATGTTCTTTATGTGTTCAGCCCTATTGTACTCTCAAATGTAGGTATGGGTTTTTAGAAGAAGCAACTAGCTATACATAGGTTGTAACCTGCTTTATTTGCTTTAAATATATACGGATCACTTTACCTGCCATGTACGAAGTGTGGTTCTTTTTTGCGTTAAAGCAATACCCTTCTGTTGAATGACTACTATTTTTACCTTTTTGCAGCCAAGATAAAATATTTCTACCGTTTCGTTTGTCGCCACATTGGAGCAGTTTTTTCAGTGCAATTGCAACATACTGTGGAGGAATCATGCTCAGCATTATCCTAGGTATTTTACCAGCTTTTTTCTGAGCAACTGTTGTTTGAACTGGCGAGTGAATGCTTCTTTTATTTTATATTCGTTACCTGTCTCAAAACACAAGCTCAATACAAAATACTTTGTGCTGTGTTTAGTTAACCTCAACGTTATAGAAAAACGTGAGAAACAAATACTGCAAATGGTGTGCTACGTTGCACATACACTTTCACCTACACGGTATTTTATTTATTTTATTTGCACATATGCAGCACCCACTTAGTGCTATGTCTGACGCTATTACCAGACTTTAAAGTATGAAATTAAGTATGAAGTATTATATATTATCCGACTTTGAAAATGTAGCGTTTATAAATTCAAGTCAAGTTCGTTTCTAGCATCAAAAATTTATTTATTTACACTAGAGATTGTTGAAAAGACATACATGACCTGTGCGGTCATTTTGATTAACATTAATTTTGTTCTGGCCGGTATATATTGCATATACAAATTTTGTCAGGGAACTTAGGTATGCACCTGATGACACCGCATGCTTCTGGTTGGTTTGGCTGAATGAGGCTGCCCATGCATGTAGGAAATTTGCAGAGAGAGTTCATATTTTGCCTAATGTGCCTTGTTTTAGGCAAAATCTTTCCTTTTTATGTTCTAATTTGCCATATATTGCGACGGAATAACCTTCTGTTGCGAAAGCGCAGGTATGGCAGGTGTGACGTCACGCCACGTGATCCGCTGCAGAGATGCGTCACACATCATCTAATTTGAAGCCTGGCCGCTGATGTACCGCGTGACTAGTCTAGCGTTTAACGTCGGCAGGGGTTGGTCGCTCAGACTCGAACGCGCGTAGTGTGCCGGCTAAGCCATCTGTGCAGGCACTTCACCTAACGTCAAAATTTCGGGGAGATAACAAATAAATAAACGCCGTTTGGTTTCAATATCTGCTCGCCGTTCAACTTTCCGTAAATAATAAGGCGCGGCTGTCTTGTTTATCTATGCGCACAGATAGGAACAAGCCCCGAAAAGACGTCCCCAGGCACCAGACGAGTGACATCCTTTTTCCACTGTGGAGGCGGCTTGGACTCCTAATACCCGAAGGAAACACAGTAAGTTTTCTATTTGCTTCATTGACCCATACAGTGGTTGATGGTGTAAGACCGGGTGGCTAGACTATTAGGCGAAAAAAATATATACAATTTAAAAAAATTAGTGCCAATCCACACTGTGAATGTGGTTGGAAAGCAAAGCTGTAAACGGCACCCAGAAGGATTAGCCATGCGACGTCACTAAAATTCACGTCGCACGTCGTCACGTCGCACTACAAATAGTGAAACCAGAGAGAAGTGAAATGCACTTAACCACACCCTCTATTACTTCAAAGAGATATTCTTGGTAAGGTTAAATAATGCATGATCCTTGAATGATGTTTGGTTGAGTTGTGTTGGTGTAGAAAATGAGTGCACACTGTATTTTTATAAAATAAAGCTCAAACCCGGTGTTAGACGATCTCACTTCTCCGTCTCTGCCATCGCGGACAGAGGCGACGAGATCGGCGGAAGAGACGAAGGAGGCGATGAAGGAGAAAATATATTGTTACGAGGAAGGCGCAAGGAATAGTGGTGTATTAGCAGGCATTTACAGAGAACAGTCACCAGTCGGGCAAGGGGGCCGCGGTACAAGCGAGAGACAAATCCTCGTCTTCCTTCTCGTTCCCTGTCAGCGCTAGGCGCATAGCCGGAATGGCGCGGGCACATAGCCCCATGGTATCTCAGGCGGGAAGCATAAGGTTTCACATCATCATTCTCGGAACAATATCTATTCAGATTTCTGAGCAGCCCAGAGTGTGGCCCAGGAGAGTAGTTCCTTTTTGACTATAGCCCATATTCAGTCCGCGCTGCCTGTGCTCTGTCCACCAGCAAAAGCTGGGTAGGCAGATCACATCGACCCTCGTACACTGGAACCCTCCATGCTGGCTTTAATTGCACACTTTTCCCTAAAAAGCGGTCTAGCGCGAGCAGTCTAGAGTCGTGAGCCTGCTCCCCTCACCCCACGCGGCCTCTTCAGCATTCTTAAGGAGCCCACCTGTTTTGGGTCGAACTGTACGCCTTTAAGATGTCCCAAGTTACAACCCCCCCCCTCTACTTTCCCTTCCCCCCTTGACGTAGAGTCTTCCTGCCACAATAAAGGCTACCTCCTCCTCCTCCTCCATATTGCTAATGTTCGGTAGTTGACGGAAAGAGAGGAGGGTGCTCAGAGCGAAAGTCGCACACCCTGACAATGTGGCAGAGTATTCCTACTTCTGAACAAATTTTCAATTCAGCGTCGTAGCAATTCGGGTGCCATAAGTGAAGACGCATCGGGTGTGGAAAGGAGCTGGATTTTATGAGCCGTAGGATAGTTTGTTATATTATGAAAAGGTCAGGGTAAGGCGAATGTAGGGTCCTATCTCAGAAGGCGATAATGCGGGGTTATGTTACTGAAACGAGAAAAGCGAATGACTGTCCTCGTGCAGCTCTATAGCACAAGGGGAGGTGCAGGCTTGGTGCGCGTATTCGTTGCCCTCCATGTAAGCGTGAGCGGGTGTCCGGATGAGCTGAATGGAATCGTTTGGGGAGTGGTTGTTTAGCACACGCATGTGCAAGTCGGGACTTCAAATCCGACTGGTAGTTCCGGAAGGCTTGTTGGGAATTTGTTACTACCTTACGAAACCCTGGTTGAGGGAGAACCAAGGCGATGGCTGCCTCTTCTGCTGCCGTCATGTCTTCGGTGTTCACGGAGGCACAAGAAAGGAGGTCGGTTCAGGAGGTAGTCACGATGATGGCGTGCTGCTGCCCTCGTTGTTTGGAGACGTCTTTGTAGATAACTGCATGACACCCCACCGAGGGTGGTGTTGAGCACTTGAGCCCGTGCTCGTCGGCAACCCTCGTTCGTGTGAGGGGTACATATGTCTAAGCGAAGGGAGCATCTTTAGTGTTTGTCACCAAAAGTCCAGGAATAATCAAGCGAAGTGACATTCTGTGCTTTCCAGCCAATCTGGAGCAGCATGCGGCGACCCTCTGGAGTTCTGCTCATTCGGAGCTTCTGGATAGAAAGATGGCCCTCTATCAGATCTTCCACCGTGTCGTAGAGCCCCATGCTACGCAGCGTCTCTGTCGACGCGCTCATGGGAAGACCAATGGATTGCTCAACCACCTTTCTAATCATTTTATAAAGCATCTTTATGTCCTCCTTGCCGAGAAGAAGGCAGGGGGTTGACGTAAGTGATTCTCGAGAGGAAAAAAGCTTGAACTAATGAAAATATACCGGATTCCTTGAGGTCTCGCTTATTGGTGGCAGCTCGCGTGATCATGCGTATAATTTTATTGATGCTGTGTTTTAGGCGCTGCAAGGATACGTCACTCTTGGTGTTGGCTTGAAGATGTAGGACCAGGGTCTTGATGCCGGGCTTGCAGTGATAACCTGGCCATCAAAGAGTATATGAATGTGTTCCTTCAGGTGTCGTTCGGCGTAAGGGCGGACGACAGGTAGCTGAGATTATTTACTTGAACTCTGGAAGCCACAGGCTTTAGCACATTGGGGTACTAGAAGTGAGATGCCATGTAGTTTGTGTGAGCTTCCCTTAATCGCTGTCCAGTGGCATTCAGCCAGAATGCAGGGGTTAAACCCGTAGGTGTGCTTGGTGAGTGCACCACTTTTCTTCCCTGCGTTCGCGTTGGCTCGTAGCTAAATCGGTAAGACAACGGGCTTTGGCTTTGTTAATTTATTTGAGGTTCGAGTTCCTCGTGGTGCCAGTAAAATCTTTTATTTGTTCGCTGGGAGTTTTCTTTTGACACCAATGGTCGCGAAAGAACCCCTTGGGGTAGAGGTAAAAAGCTTTGCTTTAAAATGTTGATAACAGTAAAAGAACAGTGCTCATGTAATTCTTTCAACGTAAAAACGCTTTTAAACTTGAGTACGTATTGTATTGTAATTTTTGCTAAAAAAACTTGACGCTTGCGGGGAATTGGTGCATAGTAAAAACTATGACATTCACCACGACAGCAAAACAGGACGCAGAGTTGGGATACTGCCAGAAAAAGAACAGTTTCCTACCGGAAACACGAATTCGCCAAGCGAAAAGTGAGGCATTATTTTTCAAAATGAGCCAGATCCAAAACCGAATCAAAGTCAGATAAAACAGCGGTGGCAAGATAAACTCAGACAGCAAGTCCTAAAAAGGGGGCGTCAAGAAAATAGTTGCAATAACTCCCTGCAAGCGTATCCGCAGATCATATTTCGCTCCAAAAATGAGCAGATCCTGCTGTTTTATGGATGAAACTGAGCCAAATCCGGTTAATTAATGAGAGTTTTCTTTTCACTTAACTATTTAGTCGCTTTCGTCGGGTGTTTTCACACGTGGTTTTTGCTTTTCGGAGCTGGCTTTTTAGGAATTCAGATGGCAACAGAAGACTGGCGAAGGTTTTTTCCTAGATGTCAAGGACAAATTGAACCGAAGAAGTGAAGGAAATGAGACTGAGAGATGTGAAACCAGGATTTCATCTCGTCTTTTTCGTCCCTACGGAGTAACTGTCATTATTTTAATTTTGTGTTCCTATGATTACCATTTAATACTAAATAGCCGCCGATTACAGGGCCTGGTAAATATCCCGCCACCCCTCGGAGAGAACGAACTACTCCATTAAAGTGAATAAGTATAAACGATAGTCCTTCTTGTGGTCGGTTTTGGAAAGTCATGGCAAGGCAATCAAGTGCTTCCTTACTTCGTGAGTGCCTTCAGGCTGTCCAAGAAAGATATCCCAGAGAAGATTCGAAAAGAGCGGCTAATGGTGCCAAGAGGGCTCACCTGCTCGTCATGTACAGTTCTACTGTCCTTGAAGCCCTTTTCCACGTATTTCATGTCTTTTTTGCAAAAGTCAATCCGCACCATTCTCGAAAGGGAATTTAAACAAATTTTCCGTAAGAATGCCGCATCAACTTCAGTCTTTCAATTCAATATGAGCCAAATCCAAACTTATGACCGCAATATTGCTGAAATTTACGGTATATTTTTAATTACTTGTGGCCATAAACCTGCCCTAGCTGACAAGGTAAATATACCCGGTAACAACTTTGCGCTTGTTGAATAAATGCGGGTTAGGTGGATCTGGGCCGGAACACAAGAAAAAAGGCGCAGTTTGGGTAGAGTTATATGCAAGTATTTATTTATAATTTATTTTATTTAGTACATACCGCAGGCCCAGTTTGGGCCCAAGCAGGAGGGGCGGTACAGCGCGCAGAACACACGCAAATAAACAGCACAAAAATGTAGCCGCATATTATGGCAAACAAAATATCAAACATGGAAACAACAATACATAAAAACAAATTCGCTAGTCAAATCAAGCAACCTCTAGTTAAAGAAAAAGAACTACACAAGGAAACAACAATACGTAAAAAACAGTTCACTACACAAGTCAAGGAAGCGCTAGTTTAAAATAAAAACACTTAATTAGAAATTTTATAATTAGTATGTTTTTAATTAGTAGGCTTTTAATAAATTAGTCTGCTTTTATTTTTAGCTCACGATTAACCAAGTACATGATTTTTGAATAGCGTTATCAGTGCGATATTGAGGAGGTAGCGCAAAAAGGACGAGGCCGGGAAGGAGGATTGCAGGGGATCTTTCTTTGACTCTGCTGTTCTGTGCGGTGAACACCGTCATACTCCGTTTCATTGTATATTAGATTCCTTTTTCACAAGCGTCATTGTATGAACCTATCATATTGAACTTGCCATGACAAGATAACTAAAATTTGCAGTGCGTGAAAGAAGATAAGAAGACTAGTTTTTCTTTTTTGCTCCTTATACAAATCACAACGTCACCTCGATATTGCCGGAGCCATTCCACTTCATTCCTGACAAAGAACGAAATCGTAATGTAAGGGTGAGTTTCATGCCTCACATGAACAAACAAGTCGATTTTGTTCACAGGAGTTCACCTGAGATGATCTCTTCGATTCTGTGGCAAACTCGTAAATCCGCCCTTGCTACCGCTGCGGTTGTATTTTGGGCGCATATGTCTCGGCGAAGCGGTACGAGAGCCGGGGTACCACAGAGAAGTCCACACACGATTCATAAGAAATTATGTACGATCAAACACGACGAGGCGGGCAACGCGTCATCAATATACAAAAAAACCGCACGTCTAGCCCGCGTATCATCGTCCGGCTCAACCCTTCAGCATAACCCCGAAAGGAGGCTTCACTTTGGCTCCGACAGAGGGAAAAAACTTTTGCATAACTCTTTATAGATTTATTCATTAGAAACGGTCACTGTTGGTCCTCGAAGGTTCAGTGTAATCGGTTATAGGAGCAGCACTCTCTCATAATGCCTCCATGCCTTCGGTGTCCTTATTAATTTCTTCAAATAGCTGGGCTAGAAAGGGGAACACTGCTTCACACGTCCAGACTGGCCGCAAATTTCCATCCTTATGCAGTTCAGAAGCTTACCGGTAGATCAGCCTTTCATGTAACTGTACTAATGAGAAGCCGTACGCTGTTCTCAGTGCATCAGGCAGCAATTAAACCCAGCACAAGTTTTGTGCGCCTCCACTGTTGTTCACAGCGCTGGCGAGGCGTATTAACACCTACAGCCCCAATATAGAATTTTTGGGACAGCAAGAGGTATTGAGATAAATCCCGGCGCTCCTGAAGAATGTGAAAAAAAAATGCCGAAGAGCAATGTGGCACTGGCCCTTATTTTAAACCACTGTCATATCATCAGTCTACATCTAGAGTTAGTTGTCAATAGCGTATGATGTTTTTACTTCTTCAGCATTTTAGGAATACTTTCTCCAAACTCTGTCCGTCCGCCTGCCCGTCTGTCTGCTCTTCCATTCTTTATGCTTGATTTTCTGCGCTTCCTATCTGTACACGGGCTTTAACGGCTACAAGTATGGCCTTTGTTTACGCTCTACCTCACAACAGCATGCGTGGTTGCGTGATGGCGATGTAAACAACGGGAGTTTGTGGTGCGGTGTGTGCGTCGTGCTTCGGTTATTTGCTACCTCTTGTGAAGATAGAAGTTTGCAGATGACAAACGTTAAATTCAAGGATATAAAATTAATCTTCATTCCCCAACCTCTTCTAGTGAGATTGATAGAAAAGCGAGCTAAAGGCGTCTGGTATACGGAAGACATTACACTATTTTTTTACCATTTCTCCTCACTCGTATTGAATATATGCATTTTAATATACGCCACTGTGTTTTAATGTTACCTTGCAAGCAGAATTTTGCGTTGTCACTACCACACAGTCGCCTGCTGCTCATTATTGGGCGTCCTCCATTTACCAGTCCTCGACCGTCCGCGGACAGTCGGAGGACTAACTTCCGACCCGGAAGTCCCATAGGAATACATAGGAAAATCGAGCGCCGGATTGAGTGTCGGGAAGACTGCGGACGATCCGGGACTTATAATCGAGGAAGCCCATTATAAGCCTATACCCCGAAGAAAAAGGGAACATCATGACTGTTGTCTCGGTGGTGCTGTAATGACAGCTAAACGGTCTTGCTTTAACAAGGAACGATACTGCTGTGGTTGTTTCTCTCATTTTTTGACCTCGAACATGAATTTGGGCTACACTAAGACAAGAGTCGTTGTGCTTTTTAGCAATTCTGATTGATTTAGCCTCAAGTGTATTTTAAGAACAATGCATGAATGCAGCGCGTTCGGTTTCGTCGTTGTGGAAAGGCATATGCACTGCGGCCTTCTGGTGATGTTGCATTGAGCTAATAAATATTACCTTAACGCCACTTGTGAAATCAAGTATCAATATTTTGGTAAGGTTCTGCTGTGTAAGCCTTTGAAGCAGGAGAATTTTTTTCCTTCCTGAGTAAACAGTTTTACACGCCACGTCGGCCGGAACAATGCCTGTTGCAAAACTTGAAAATTCACGAAACCGAAGGTACGTGAAGTCTTGCCCATTCGATGAAAGCGTTGGTTAATTTCATGTAATTAAACGTTACGTGTTATTACTACATCAGCATTTATAGGCAAGCTGTCCTAACATCACACCGCCCGCCCGCCAGTCTTTCCTTCAGGCTTCGACACTTGAGGCGCTGCGCTTCATGAGCATACGTGGGTATTATAGGCCACAAGAATGGTTGTTGCACACGCACCAGCGCGCAATGGCATGGAGGCAGATTGTGGAGGCTTCTTCTACATCGGCTGTACGCAGCGGTGCCTCAGTTATACGCTGGCAGATGAGAAGCGACCCCTGGAATTAGGTATCTCTACCGCTAAAGAGTTCATGAGTGTACAAGCACAGCCTCAAAAAGCGTTTACGCACTATCCTACAATGGCCGCTAGGAAGTTTATACGAACGTTATTTTTCTTCACATGCTTACGTGCAAACACATGGACCACATATCAGCTAAAAATAAAATAAACGGTTCAATCATTTCTTTAGTGTGCGAAATTGCGACAAACTGTAATATAGTTTGTAATTTTCTGACGCAGGCACGAAGTCGTCGCACGCCATCTCATCAGCTGGCTGAAACTGGAGAAGCCAGCGAGCCGCTGGGACTTTCTGAAGACGCTGTGGTTTAGCGTTTTTCTGTGTTGCAGTCAGTCTGAACTGAGATGATGCTAACATGCCACTTTTGCTTAAATAAAACAGGCGGAGTAAAATTATTTTATATTCCCACTGTTTCTACTAAAGAAGCAATGGCTAGAACACTACGCATTTATAACCAATGAAAGGGCAAAATTATTTCTGAAATATAGATAGCGAGCACATGTTGGTTTGCGCTATTAAGCTTGCTTGGGAAAGCATTGTTTTGCAATATTTGCCCATTATATTGATCCAAGGAAAACTCGTGCAGCCAGTTAGCATGAGACGACACAAAAATTCTGTGGAAATCGCAACGTGTGAAACAGTCAAATGTACGGAACTGCTGCCGTTGTTGAATATTTAGATGGAGGTAATTGTACAAGGACCCACCACATCATTTTCTTGAAACATTTCCTGGCATGCGCAGATAAAATATAGCACAAAAATACGTTTATTGTGACTGCCATTCTGACCCAGCAATACTTGATTTTTAGCCGGTAGGCCAGTACACAGAGGACGTCGTATTGTCGTCTTTGTGACACGTAGAAGGAGTACAATACTGACGTCTATTGTCCTTGTGCACGCTCCGCCTGGTTTTAATAAAACCTTAACTGCTTAGTAATTATGTCGCTTAGAATGAATAACACCCAGTCTCTAGAACTTCCTTTCAATCATTGCGACACAAAAACTCATATCCAGAAGATACAAGAACTAGCAGACGGAAAACAGAACTACAAGACCAATGCGTACGTGATCTCTCGTAAAGAGGCATGAGCTACCTATACTGTGTTTAGTAGGATGTAGTTTGTCTAGGCTCACCACTAAAATGGCTGTACTGATGTGCGAGGTTGATTGTAGTGCTAGGGAAAACACATAAATACTTATCTACTGTCTCCACGTTGCTGCGTTTGTCTACGCAACGAAATAATCCTGGCCCACCATAGCCCTTAAGAAAAATCTGCTGCCCTCTCGCGGCCACCGCGACTGTGGATGCCATGTTCGAAGATTGAACCGAAACCGGAGCCGCTAACTGCAAAGAGTCCTGGGCGGCCTGGCGTTTCTGTCGTTCAAATTTACCGCATGCTGTTGTATGCCGTGCTGCACACAAAGCGGGAAACAAAGATGCTCAAGGAAGGAAGGGCAGGGGTTTACAAGTCCAAGTAATATTTATTGTGGGATCGCACGTGCAGAACGACCGCGGACGTTGATACTTTTTCTTGTATGCGTATTGTGTGCGCTGAGACTCGTACGTGGTTTACAATCATCTATGTAACAGTGACAAAAAGAAATTACGTGAGCGTGATGCGAAAGGTGTTACTAAAGAGGTGCCTGCTCGCCTTAACTCTAGGAGTTACCTCACTCTAAGGCAGCTGCGATTGCGGGCTACAACTGCGGTGATCGGCGTGAACGAGGTCGAGGATTTAAGACGATTTAAAGCGAGTAGTAAATGGAACGCCTGCGTACCTGTGTTATGCTGATGAGTTATGCTGACAAGGCAAAATTGTTGACTCACGATTGGTAGGACAGCCTGCAACAGCTGTGATGACATAAATGCGTTGTGAGCTCAATGCAAACCTAGCTGCTACAGTTCGTGGCTTGATGTCCTTTATGTGCTGTTTGCAAGAACCAGTTTTTTACATGTCCATGACGGCCAGAGCTTTCCGAAGTACGGCACGCGATGTAATCACTCTGTTCGCACCAAACGGCATGCGTCAAAAGCTCCAGTAGTCATGTGAATGAACTGTTCGCCAAACCCTAACCATTGCTTCATCTGTGATTGGTTCTTTCCATAAGAGATGATAATCTCACCACTTAAACAACAATATGGCTGAAAATCGTCCGAGCGGAGAATACGCTGTGAAAAGATGTCCTACAGCGAAAATGCCTACACGGAAAAAATTGGTTGCCAGCCCGCCCTGCGAAATTGAATGTCCCGCCTGTGAAATTTGATCACCACTACAAATGGTGATGAAGGATGGTATGGGATGTTTTTCGTGGTTTCGGCGGGCTTGTCGCTTGCGCTCGGGTAGTGTTACTAGGTTAGTGTGAACCGGCATTCTTTTCTCCTAAAGTTCCGTGCAGCCGCCATGATCACTTGTCAGTTGGCGTTACGTGACATGTGTCTGTACAGCGACGGTTAATGAGCGCTTATTTTGTTGTTTATGCGTTTTAGTCGGTGAACTCTAGTAGGCTTAGCTTGTGCTCCCTGGTCTGTCGCCGTTCCGAACGCGAATCAAAGATAACGCGTGTACGCAGCATTTCAGCAGCAGAAGTGTGTCTATAGATGACCTTTTGCTGCATCTTCGGAAGTGTTAACAAATGTGCTGGTCAAAGTTTACGGCGAGGCCGTAGATGCGCCTCTCTCGCAACACTTATAAACGGCACAATGGCCGCCGTTGCTGACATGGGGGATTATTGGCGATAGTCTAATACCTCAACAACTGACACTACGCTTGGTTTCCTTGTCGGGAAATGCTAGGTCCTGCCCCCCGCCGTTGCTCCGGACCCCCCCCCCCCCCCCTGACGACCCGCTCGCCGTCTTGGGCAAGAACTTCTCGGTTTATTGACGCTAGCCCTGCCCAGCCTTCAAATATTATCTGCAAACATTATCTTTACCGGGAACACAGGGTGGGTTTACTGTTCACAGGCACCTTATTATCCATACTGCAATTTGATGCTTCTTTGGTAGTTTCCTTAATGGAATTCCTAGCTTTATTCTGTATGCGTAATTAGCCTGACGCTAGCGCTCGGCGTCTTAGGGCTTCGATCCTTGCCGTTTTTGCCCAAAGAGATCGTCTTTGCCCACGGCGATAAAATTGTTTGGGGTGGAGGTATACAGTTTTGCAGTAAAAGGGTGCTGTTTGGCTACATTTATGCGCAGGAAGTTTGGATGCTTTATTCCGGCAATCACCGCAATACATACTTTTAGAATAACGCTTTCAGTGAGGCATTAAAGGAGCCATGAAGACAAAATACAAGTTGGGTTTAGTAGAAAGACTGCTTAGTCCCGACAACAATAATACAAATATCATCACAATCTTCGAACAAGTAACGGAGATATGAACGAAAACGTGTGAAGCAGTCGCGACCCCACAGCCGATTTCCCGCAACTTTTCTATGACGTCACGGAACCTTGTTTGTGCGATTGGCGGCCGCCTAACTGACCTGTCGCGACGACACATGACTGGACGTCTGTAATGGGGCCTCTAGTTCCATTTGACCACATCACTTGAATGCTAACGTGCAGTTAACGCACCGAAAATTATGTTTTTTTGTTGGCCCGTATGACGTCATTCTTGCTCATAACACGTCAGTGAGGCGCAAAATTTGAAATTTTTTAAATACTTCTTGCTTTTTTCGTTAAAAAAACATCTTTTGTGGCTGTAATGGAGCTGAGTGAGATACTGAATCCTAATTCTTTCAAATTAAACGAAGTTGTATTTTCTCTTCATGACTCCTTTAAGGAGGTAGTGAAAAAAGGATTAGGCAGCGGAGGAAATGGCTGTTTCTTTGACAATGTTGTTTTGTGTGGTCACCGCAGTTATACTCCGTTTGATATTATGAAAGAGACTTCTTCACAAAGTTCAATGAATGAACATATCATATCCTATTTGTAAATAAAACAAAACGAAAACTTTTAAACAGCCAAATAGGTTAACGGGACTAGTTTTTTTACTCGATCAAGCATCTTCACGTCAGCTCCTTTTTTCAGGTGTCATTACACTACATACCTGATGATGAACAATCTCGTAGGGCATGGCTGATTGCTATGAAAATAGACAACCCATTCAACATGCCGACAGGGAGAGTTTATTCACAGCACTTCACCGAAGATAATATCTTTGATTCGGTGGCAAACTTGAGACTCCGCTCTCGATGCCGGTGCCTTTGCGATTTAGAAGCATCATATGCCTTCGCGAAACCGTAATGGAACCGCGGTAACATATTCAAGTATACGCACCACATATCCCTCATTATGTAGGACCACAAAGCTCGCGGCAGGGAGCAAGTCAGCGCGACACAAAAAAAAAATGCGCACAAATCCACCCTTTGAAGGTGGTTGGAAAGCGAAGCTGTAAACGACACACACAAGAATTACCGATGCGACGTCACTTGAATCCACACTCGTGGCTTTATAAAGTGTGAAACGAGAGACAAGTAATTGCACTTCACCATACCCTAATTACTTCACAGAGATATTCTTTGCTTAGGGAACATAAACGCATGATTCAAAAACGGTACTTGCTTGAGTTGTATTAGTGAAGCACATGAGTGGAAACTCTTTTTCTATGAAAGTAAAGCGAGCTGAAAACCGGTGTTAGCTGATCTGACTTCTGCTCCGTCTCTGCTTCCGCCAACGGAGGTGACGAGATCGGCGGTGGAGATGGAGAAGGGTGATGCCATGTGTCGGTGTGAGCTTGCTTTATTTTTATAACTCTTAGCGCATGCGCAAGGCGCGGCGACGGCCGTGACACCTGCCGTTGGTGGAGCGCACAGTGGCACGAGAGGTCGCGTAACGCTATCGCGTGGCATTCAGCGAGAACGTGCTGAGTAAACACGTCGATGTGCTCGTTCTTTGCACCGTATGTCTCCCTCGTCTCCGCGTGGGCTTGTAGCTAAGACAACGGGCTCTGGCTTCGTTTCTCTATTCGTTGCAGTTTCGATTCCTCGCGGTCCCAGTAACTTTTATTGGTTCGCGGGAGTTTTCTTTTGACACCAACGGTCTCGACAGAATCCTTGGCGGTAGAGGTAAAAAACGTCTCTTAAAATCACACGTGTAACATGCGTATCACCAACCGACACTGTCCTTTAACATAGCATCGCAAGAAGGTTTCGCTTTAGCTACGACAGAGTGTAACATTTTTGCATGAGGCCTATTGAGGTGCAGCGTCTTTATTCAGAGACTTGGTCGTGTGAAACTCAACCAGAAAAACGGGATAGTTGTGTACGCAGCCTGCTCAAAACGTGGGTTACTGTGGTTACGTTGTGTCTGCATCAATTACTTTGGAAAAAGAGGAATCTTAGAGCGAGTCGAGTCTCAGCAAAGAGTTTCCGCTGTGCGCACAGGCCGCTAAATATGAATAACAGAAGAATGCACCACGAGCGGAATGTCTCTGGTAGAAACGCTTAGAGCATAATATTTATCGATGTCAAACACGGCACCGCGTATAAAAATATAATACACCAAGGTGGAATAACAAACATTACATGCTACCCTGATTGCCCGATTTGCGCACCTTTTTCGGACCGCTTTACGAAAGGCGGCATTTGCTTCCACAGCGATTATCGGGGCGTATAAAGAGCAACCAGCGAATTTGGGTGCAATGCGCTGCTGTCACTGTGTTACAAGTCCCCCGGGATCGGCAGAATTTATTATCAGCTTACTCATTGATCTTGGGCCGAAGTATATATTATAAAGAGTTTATGAATATTTGGGGGAAAAAAAGTCGGCGTCGAAGTGTGTGTAATCAACCACGTGTACGTCTTTCAACCGGCCAATAGCATGAAAAGATTTTTATCGCTCTCAAACCCAGCACTGGCGAAAGTGGGCGTCCACCCGAGTACACCACAATCGAAGAGTAAGAAAACAGAAGAACGCAGCCAATCGAGCGAAGAGACAGCCGCAATATCCACCATAAACTTCGTAAACTCTCCGAATGAATGGATAAAAGAATGAGTTGTGCGGCAGCGCGCACAAACGCAAAAAATTGAACCGATTATAGAGCGCAAAGCGAAGTAGATGACGAAGAATATCGTCTGAAGCTGCGACAGCACGAAGACCTTTAATCGCCAGAGGCAGACACAAAGGGTCTCAGGTGTTCAAATAAACACAATATTTTTTTTTGTTTGAAAACGCTTCAGAAGTGCTGATGTGGCATCGTACTTCTTCGATTGGCAGTGTACCCCGGCAGCTACAATAGAGTATTTTCGTTATTTGCAGTGAAGTGTATTCCCTTGAGCCAGGTTATTACGCATCGTATCGAGTTCCTAACGGGTTTCGTAATTTACACTTGTAGCAATTAAACCAAAAATTATTATCCACCTTGAAATGTGGTATTCACAAGATTATTTAGTAGGTTTAGTGATTTCTGAGCATTCTGATGCCCTAACGCATTGTGAGTAGTCAACCGAAAAAAATCACAAAAAATGAACCGCGCGAGATCACCCAGCACAGCGTATTGAAATTATGACATTCTGTTGCCATAATTATGCTGAGTGCGTATTATCACAGCATGCCTATTTTTTGTGCTCCCCGGACACATTATGTTGCATATTGTTCAGGTAAATGTTTTCTCTCCTTACTGTTATCGTTTTAAAATTGTTTTTTTTTTTGCTTCCACTGGTGTCTCGAAGAAACGACGTGAAACAAGTGCCTTTACGGAAAGACGAAATGTTCAATGCGCGACCAGCAATAACAGTGCAGCTGCTGAACACGAGGTCACGGGTTAGATTCCCGGTCATGGCCGCCGCCCGTGTGTTTTTGATTTCGCGCACGATAAAGTAAAAACCATAAAAAACGCCCGTGTGTTCTTGATTTCGGCGTACGATAAAGATTCTTAGGTGGTCTAAATTAATCCGGAGCCCTACACTAAGGTGCGCCACATCGCCCGTGTAGCGTTGGTGCGTTAAAACCCTGCAATTTATCAAAGAATTATGAGTGCGCCTCAAAATTCTCGACGTGAGTATTTGAAGTTTTCAAGAGATCTTCATCGCTCGCGTCATCTTCCCTCGCTCAGTGATGATCCCCCCCCCCCCCCCCCATTTTGACGCTCCGTCATTATCGAGCGTTAGACCGGGCTAAATAAAGCACCTAAACTAGCTCGAACATGTGCTCCCGTGGTCGTCATGACACGTCCGGCACAATACAAGCCGGATTCGTATTTCATTCTCGCGAACACCTCGTCCGAAGAGCACACATAGTGCACTACGCAACGGTGACAGCGCCAGCTGCCTGCAGCGAAATAAAAATAAAACGCCACATTAGCACCATGACGAGCGCACAGTCGGTCAGATTGCGCTGTCGATACTGTTAGCGCTGCAGTCTTCACCAGGTTTATATTTTGCAACTTCTATGGCACAGAGGACCAATTTGGAAACTAAGTGGCTTAGCCAGTTTCTTCAACCTCTAATGGCATCCTTGATTTACCATTCTTGCACGGTCTGCGGGCCGTCCAATGACAGCGTTGGAACAGGAAGTTTCATAGAAATACATAGGTAAATCGAGTGCCAGATCCGGTTTCTGGCTGTCCGCGGACGATCCGAAACTGATAATTGAGGAGACGCAAAATAGGCGCCTCTATAACACGACTGGATACGCTCTATTTGACATGTTTAATTAATCGCATGTCGGAGAATGTGCATGCACCGAAAAGAAATGATGTATCCTGGGATGGGTATTTTATGCCTGCCGAAAAAAACATCAAGAATCAGCTGCACATGCTTCCAAAAGCGTTCGCGCGCAGTCAAAAACTAAATGAAAACGGTCAGACGGCGCGCGGCGTCGCTCCAAAAAGCGTGGTTCTAAATCCATCCTGAATCCTCTACGGCGCCACCTGCTGCGCACTTCCTGCACTCAGAAGCTGGCAGCACGCTGTACTTGGAGCATGCACCTGCTACGGAAATAAAGCGAAAAGCGAGAACAAACGTCCTCATTACTCTCCTTAGCAGCGCAACCACCTGGCAGCGGCGACCGCAGCACCCCTTCTCAGCCGCGTGGCGGCTCCGGCCACGGGAGCCGTGGCCTAGAAAATTTTGAAAAAAACTGTACGTGCACCAGTAAGCACGTGCTGTGCTTCTGTGCTTTTTTGTGAACTTGAAAAAACAAGACCCGGCAAAACCAGGCCTTTTTCATTGCGGCCTAGTTGTCTTTCTCCGGCACCACTAGGCTGGGAGGCGGAATTTTCCCACACGCGTCTGGCGCGATCTCGGCATACTGCCCTCCCCCTAACTTTCGTCATTCTTTCGTCGTCCGCTTTCTTGTGGGCTCATCTTCAGCGGCCTCTTTGTTCCCTCGGTTACATTGCAGCGCGTCGAGTGCCGAGAGAGAGAGAGAGAGAGAGAGAGAGAAAAAAAAACTTTATTGACGCCGAGGAGCGTTTCGCGTCGCTTTGGCGTACCGGCCTCCCTTGACCATTTGGACACTCTCTCCTCCCCCGTTTTCGTTCTGTCTTCGGTGTCTCCTTCGTTCGCTCCGTTACAAGGGGGGGGCGGCACTGCGAAATCAGAGCAGCAGGTCCTAACGGCTCCGTACTAAAAACACTGTCGTTGAGATTTTTCGAATAAAGTACCAAACAGGGGACGTATTTAATCGAACACCATTCTCTAGAGATTAGTCGAAGAGACAACGCAACAGCCAATAATGCGAACGCTTTATTATGTCCCTTTATAGAAAATGCTTCGTCCGGTGTGTGGTCCTAGCCATGGAAAAAAATGTGGCCGAGAGTGCAAACAGAGCAAAATTAAAAAGAAGAAAAAGTCAAATTCCAAAATCCTAACTGCTTTGTCCGTGCTTTAATGGCGTAAGCGGATCTACGTCTAGTTCAGAACCCGAGAGACCTAGGTTAAATTCTGAGAGAGGGAACTCTGTATTTCTTGACAAAAAAGCTTCGCGTAGATCGTCATTTTAATCTTCATCATCATCTTGTGCCCTCCAATTTGCTGTCAGGCCAACCTTGTTTTCCCTAAACCTAAGCAGCAGGGCAACGATGTCTGAATTTAGGTTTGGTCGAACCTCCAGGTTGTCGTTGAGTGATTTAACTCCGCTGGGATGAGACGATGCATCAAATACGATCATAACTTTCGTCGTCTGTCGGTCCTCTCGAATTACGGCCCTTTGTGGGAGGTAGTAGATGCACCGTCCATCTGTCGGTTCCGGTCGGAGAGCTCGTTCAGCAGTGCCGTTTAAAATGTACTGAGGAATCCCGTCGTCGTATGCTTGCAGAGATGAAGCACTGGCAGGCAGCTTTTTTAGCAACTGCTGAAGCCTCTTTTCAGCCACCGCAAAGTTGTCAGGAAAGTCTACGTCTGACTTCCAAGGTATGCTCCCTTCATACCGCCCTTCTTTAAGTGGAATGCTGTTCTGGAAATCGCTTTCGACGTGATATATCGGTGAAGCTTGTTCTGTTATACCGATGCTCTCTAGCTCCCAGAACTTTCTCAAAGCGGCTGTAATTTCCAATAAATTTGCTTTGAGAACAACGATATTGGAGCAGTGGACGACTTCAGCGGGTGCCTATATCGGTCTTTGTAGAGTCCAGCCCAGCCGCGTTTCGATGGCTCCCATCCTGTCGCGTACTATCAATACTTTTCCCGTCACAAATTCCCAGTAAAGTCTGACCCTATAAGTAGGCGGACTGAATCTTCAGCATTACTTTTGTTTGAGATGATTTTAGTGTCGATGCCTCTACTTCGAAGTTCCCTTAGCATCTCTTCGTTTGGATTGGGTATAGGTTGATTACAGATAAACTCAATCTCCAGCGATTCTATGAGAATTTTAGTCTGCTTCGATGAGCAATAGAGAAAGACGCGAACCCTTCCTAACGTCCCTTGCGCTTCCTTTCCTCCGAACACTCCTAGCGTTTCGTGTTTTTTTCCCCAAGAAGTGTGCAGCTTACTTTTCTAGAGACGTCCCTTCGGATAGAACTTCGCTGACTGCCTCCATCGAGGAACATTCTGCAGTTTTCTTCCTGGTGTCTTCCCGAAACCTTTGCTCTCAGTGTTTTGAGTAGTACCACCAGTCCTCGTTGTCGAGATAGTAGGTGGACAGGTGCGGTTGTCACGTGACCGCTCAGTTGATTTAGAACATAAGGATTACACATCGACGAAACGTGTCGTCTTGAACAGTGTCCGCAAACGACCGTTTTCTTGCACTGTCTCGAGACATGTCCTGGAGTTAGGCATCGGAAATAACGGCCAGATTTTGTTAGTAGGGCTCTCTTTTGGTCAATGCGGATTTCTTTCCATGAGCAAGAAGCTGCATCGTGTGGAGCCGAACAGAACAAACATTTCTTTACGTTATTAGTTCCTCCATGTAGAGCTTCCGCAGATAGTAAGTGATCGGCGCTTGATGTGCGACGCAGATCATGCTGTTTCGCGGCTCTCGGGGGTTCCGATTCCTTCGATAGTGCTGGCATTACCACTTCGAGGCATTCGAGCTCTTGGCCGAAAAAGGTCATTAGGTCTTCAAACTTCCTTTCGTGCTTGTCCGCTGGCTGCGACGAAGGTTCTGTGGTACCCGAATCGGCTGCATCCCGTTTTATCTTCGATCGCTTGTGATAACGCAGAACGATATCTCGAGGCAGCGACTGAAGCAGGATTTTGTGGAGCATGAAGCTGTATAGTCAGGGGATTGCGTCCCCAGCGCGTTTCATGCTTCTACAGTGCACCTGTATTTTGTCGTACAGTTTGCGTAACTCTGCTACGTCTGACGATGACGAGACAAGTTTCAGGTTAATCAAAGCATGCAAGTGATCTTGTACGATGACTTCACTGTCTCCAAATCGCTTTTAAGAATTTCTACAGCGTCAGCGTAGCAGTGATCCGTAATTGTTAATCCTGATATAAGCAGAAGCCGCCGTTCATGTTAGTAGGTTCGTCAGGTAGTGGAATTGGTCTGTGTCCTTTAACTCAGGATTCGAATGAATAGAGCTCTCAAACTGGCTCCAAAGCTTGTTCCAGTTTCTACGATGGCCGTCAAACTTCATTAGCTCTATTCTCGGTAATTTCGTCCGTATCGGTACAGTCTCAGCAGCGTAAGCTCTAGTCGAATAATTTGAAGGGTGAGACTCACCGCTCGGATGGTTTTGGGAGCGGTAACGAAGCTCTGCCATGATCTTGACGACGCTGTCGATGAACAGTGTCACGTAGGAGGTCTATTCCGCGTCGAGTTCCTGTGGTCGTTCGCGCTAGATGTCCTCATGCAGCTTTTGGATCGGCTTGAACAAGAATTGGATTCTTTCGGGGGAAATAGCAAAATCCATCGTGTGTGGTCAAGCGTCCATCACGTCGGCCGTCTTCGATTTCCTTTAAGACGCCGTTGAACTTGGCTCGCATAGTGATTCGGCGCCTCACCATGCGCTCCAGGGAGGTCATCTCGGGTCATCAGTGGCTGGTTCGTGGAAAGTCAAGCAGACCCTGTCGTTAAGGGTGGTCAGCTCCTGCCTGTCGCTGTCGTTGTATCCCGGGTTTCCGGCACCAGATTGTGGCATTTTTTAGCCACCGAGGACGAGAGAGACCTTCATACAAGAGAGAGAGCGACCGAGCGGTCGGAATGTGTTGGTGATGGTTCCAGTGAAATGGCGCGTACCCACTCAGGGGGATTGGCCAGGAAATGGGCGCCTTACCAAAAGAAATTAGGTAATTTTTGTAGGGAAAGAAAATAATTTAAATATTAGGATGGATTAGCAGTAAATGACTAGAGAAATAAAAGTTAGGAGAATAGAGAAAGAAATAAAAAAGGTAACAACGAACACCATTTAATAAAAACTGGAAGTAAGAAACACGAAGAAAGTGGTACAGACGAAGCAGTGAGCTGGGCTGGGCGCGCACATACTTGACAAGGGAGTCCAGTAGGCCTAAATGATGTTTAGCACGGCAGACGGCCTGATTCCACGATGAATGCGTGCAACGCACTGCAAAGATCCCCGTGAGAGAATCTCAGTTCCTTCGCCCCGAATGACTAAATAACTGCAGGAGACTGCGGGAGGTTTAGCCGGCTGCATGTGTAACGGCGACCTAAAAGTTGTTGTTGTTGTTGTTGTTCCTTTTTTTCGTGCGCATACCCACTTGGGGGATTTGCCAGGATCGGGAGATATATTGGGGCTAATGTGCCCGCTTTAGGAGACTAAATTTTGGAGGGAAAAATTATTGATCAGAATAATCGCACTACAAATACAGGAATTTGTAGAAGAAACACGTGCACTATGCAGGAATTTGCAAGAAAAGGCGATGCGGGAATTTTCAAAAGGCTCTTGTTTCGTCTGTGTACAATAAGAGCAGCTAACAAGGAAGGCGACTAGTCTCTGAGACGTATGTGTGGAAGGCTGTAACCACATTTCTGTGAGGAAACCCAAACAAAATGGCTCCAAACGACAGTAAGACCGGAATCGAAAGGGTAAGTGCTAGGCGGTGAATTGGCTCCACGAGGTATTTTCTTCCAAGGCGGTGAATTGGCTCCACGAGGGATTTTCTCCCCATTAAAGAGAAACCGCGGCAATGTAAGAAAAATGCTCTAGGGTGTCTGGCTCATCCCAAAGAGCACAACGACGAGAGGAGGTGATGCCAGCGCGGTGCATATAGAAGTGGAGCTGCGGAACTCTACAACGTAAGCTAGTTAAAGTAACCTCGCATTGGCGAGATTCGCAACATCGGGAGTTCCACGCATATGCCAAATGGGTGTAATCATTTAAGGAGGTGACGATACCCTCGTGCCACCTCCCCAGATGTTGAGGCCGACGTATCCGTGCTCCGTCTAGTATGAAGGAAAATGGACAGACGTCGAGCGCAGGGCCGTCTAGTGATGACCTCACTAAAGAGTCTGCTTCTTCATTCAGCCATAAACCCTTCTTCCCAGGCACTCATATCAGGCGGATTTCTCTTAAGTGGGAAAGAACTAAAAAAACCAAATTTGCGAAGAAGAGCAGAATTTTGGGGGTTATCAAAGCAGAGCAAACAGCTAATGAATCAGACACAGTTACGACATATAATATCTGAGGAGGTTAGTTTTCAATGCTATGACTATTGTCATAAACACAGCATAGAAGATTCGCGTGAAGTCCGGTAGGCGAATTGAAAGCGACCAGTTGAGTTGTGGACTGAAAATCCCCACACCCGCTCTTTCCTCAAGTTCAGACGCAATAGTCGCTACAACCACGTAAGAATCCAAGGTAGCCAGATAGTCGTTTAACAAACCCTTTAGTAGACGTGTAGGTAGCATTTTTGCATTGTTAGGAAAACTGTTATTAAAGGTTAGGGGATCAGGGAGAGCTTCCAAGGATATCTGCATAACGGAAGAAATGTTAATATTAAAGGGTCAAAGTAATGTCTGGGCATACACACATTGAGGGCGGTATTGGTGAGGCCACCACGAGTTAAAAATTATAGCCGGTCGAGCCACCATCAGCGACATATCTCTGCTGAGGGGCGATTCGAAAGTCCTAAGCATCGTCAGCGCAGCTAAAAGCTTAAACCGAGACTCTAGTGTAGGCAGCCGGGACTCTGAGTCTGGATCGTATTAGCTACGCGCAGACCACGAGTCTCGAGCGCACGCCGATGAGCAATGACTACAGGGCGTGAGCGCATGTGATCCGACTGTCGGTCTAGGTGCACTCTGATACAGGATGTTATTAGCTACGACCTAAAAGAACACGTAGCGCGAGCGCACGCCGATTGTGCAATGACGACAGGCGTCGATGATGATGATGTCGTTGGTGCAACGCTGATAATGATAGATTCTACAATAACGGTGTTGGAGCTCAATATTGCTGAAATTATTAAAAATTTCGCCACGGAGAGGGTGAAAAGTGGAAAATATTTTTCGGATACTTCTTTTTATCGCTGCCCATTTGAGATTTTGAACTAGTTTTTTTAATATAGGTAACTTACTGGAATATCTAAGCAATTTTCTACAGCATTTTTACATAATATTCACCTAAAAGGCACAACCAGGATTTCAGGAAAATGGCGTGTTTTACAGATCCCACAATACGTAAACCGCAAGTTGATATAACCAATTCGTTTTTGCTTGCAAAGGCTCCCATCCGGGTGCCCAAAAATTTATTTAAAGATTTTGTCCACAGAAGCGGGTAAAAAAGCGAGTGAGATTTTTTAAAACTACATCTATCTGGACGTGGAATTGAGTTGAATTTTCCCGCGGTCCCATAACGCTCGCCACGTGATGGCACTTTATGGATAAACGTGCCTCAAGTAGGAGCGCGTGTCATCTATACCTATAAAAATAAGTGCCCGACTGACTTACTGTTTGACTGATTGACTCATCAAAATTCAGTAAAAACTGGTAGATCTAGAGAGCTGATTATTTTGCAAGTACATTTGCGTCATTGGTAGGGGCTGACTAAGGCGGTATTTTTGGAAAATGCACTCCTAACAGAGAAAAAGGGCGGAATTGTGTTTTCGTAAATTCGTGATTCTCTCGGTCACTTGTTCACATTTCGAAGTGATGTTTACTGATATGTGTAGTCTTTAAGAATATCTAAATGGAAGTTTTATGATTCCGCCCTAACCAACACTATCATGGTCATTCCGCAATCCGGAACACAATGGATGTTCCTAAAGAATATCCAATCTATCAAAGTTTAGAAATCCACAAATGTAGAAAACCAATATTAAGGATTTCGCCCCAACACGCCCGTAAACTGGCCAAATGTTTTTGTAACTGACAGGCCTGATGACCCGAAAAACCCTAACAGGTGATGTCCACCTCTAGCCAAAGGGCCGGTTCAAACGGCTTCAAACGTAATAACCACATTGTAATTACGCTGTTGGTGCTCAATGTTGGTGAAAAGTTTGAAAATACACCACGAAAAGAATGAAAAAAGGAAAATATTTTTTATATTAATTTTTCTCGCAGGCCATTTCAAATATGCAACTAGTTTTTGTTGATATAGGTAACTTACTCCGGCAACTAACCACTTTTCTACAAAATTTTTAAATGACACCCAGCTAATAGGGACAATGAGGAGATCGGGAAAACGACGTGAGTGTACACATTCCTCAGTACCTATACAGCCCGTTAATATTCCGAATTCGTTTTTACTTGCAAATGCTGCCCATCCAGCTGCCCTGAGATTGATTTCAGGATTTTTTCCTAACAATTGGATAAGAAGGCCAGCGCCAATTGTTAATTTACCTCCCTCTGGCCATGGAATCCAGCTTAATTTTCCCGCGATAGCCTTGCGCTCGCCGTCTGTTTTGGCACTTTCTGCAACCAGGTACCTCCCGTAGGAGACCGTGTCATTTATCATGATTACCACGACATGGCCCCGGTTGGAGCCCATGTATTGCAGTAAAACACGAGTTTCAAACGTTTCCCGTTACCAAGAAACGCCTCTGGTTGGAGCCCGTGTAATGACAGAAGGCAGGGAGTCCTAATTGTGTACCACTTTTTGATGAACTAGCCAATTAGCACGACAAAGAAATAAGTGAACATGTGTTATACCCATTAGTGTCATGAGTATAGTGGCCAACCCGGGCATCGCCGGGTAGTACTGCTAGTAGAAAAATAAAAGCCTTCTCCTGCCTGCAAGAGAATATGGCAACCGTAGGTTAAATTTGAACTTGTTTTATTCAGTTTCTCAGTGCTTCTAGGATTGAAAAGATATGCCTAGATATTTTCAACGGTTTTCCTGCAGTATAAGCTCGTTATTTAAACCCCAGTTTATATCGTTATAGGTTCGTTTTCTTGTGAAACAGAGCACTGCTTTTTCTTTTGTTAATGTTAATAGTGAGTTGGTTGTTAGTTAACAATAATAGAATTTTCCCTGATTTTCGCTTTTTTGACTGTTTAACTCGTGTGATGTATCTGCTACAAAACTTAATCCTGTAATATCACCGTAAAGTAATGCTCCGTTATATTTTAAATAAACGGAAAGTCATTTGCGTACAATGAAAATAATGTCAGCACTATCACTGAGCCCCGTAGCACCCCTGTCAATATAGTCTGTGGTTTAGAAATCGAATCGCATTATTACGCACTGTTGGCGGCTTTGAGCATAGCTAGCAAAATATTTGTATTATTTTCGTTCTTAATCAATGCGTCCAGAGCTTGTTCAGTAGATATGTTTAATAGACAATGTCAAACGCCTTCCTAATGAGTGAGGAAATACCTGTAGTTTTAACTGTAGTGAAAGTCTTTATCGATCGTGACCTTAAAGGAGTACTGACACGAAATTTCTCGCTTTCAGGATTTATGCTGTAAAGAATACCTATTGGCCCAGTAATTACGAAAATCGAACCGAAAGCCGTCAGCCGCCAGCATAGAATGAATTATAGCACGTTTATTGCAACCAGTTTCAAATTCGGTCAGCCGCACGGGAAAATGTCCGTTCGAAGGCCAGTCTGCAAGCGGGCCAGCCTTACGTCACGGTCTCACCGGTGACGTCAGGGACGTTCGCCGCATCGTCTGCTACGATTGCACATGGTCCGCACTCGCCTGCGGAGTCGACATGTCGTCTGAATCGTCAGACTCGGATGAGTCGCTGCCACCCGACAGACTGAACAACTTTATTTGGCCAGGCGATTAGGCCGGCGATGTCTTCGCCGTCGTCCGTTTTTTAATATCACTGCGGCTCGAACCGGCGCAGACCGTGATAGCAACAGCTTGTCGCCACTCTTATAATCAATCTGATCGCCAAAAAGAAGTTCCACATGCGAGAAAGTAGAGTTAGTGTGGTGAAAAATTGTGCTAGGGGTTTTTATCAGCGCTGAATTTAAAAGCGGCGTTCAGATATATGCCGGGATGGTAAGCCTACGCTGACCGACAGCGGAGGTTCGGCGCTCTGACCAAGCACTGCCGGCACCACGGTGCGGCAAGCGGCCGAAAGATGGCGCCCCCTGCCGCTAGAATCAAAATAGGCCACGGAAAATGCCCTGATCACCGATCGCTGAAACGGGAATTATCGCAAAATTAAACCCCAAATTTTGCGAAAAAGGGATGATAGAGGATTGAAAGTTGTCCAAGGGATGGCTTTCGCAGTTGTACAGATACCGGCGATCAAATATTCGCCACGATACTAACCCCTAATTTCCCCAAACACCCAAGCTGAACCGAGCAACGCCGAGCCCGCTGGCTTGGGGACAGTTCTTGCGGCCGCCGCCGCGCACGAACTCAGTCCACGTTTAGCGCTGCATGTCGTCGCGTGGAAAATAATGCATCTTGGCGCGTCGTCGATTTGCTCGGAAGGCTTCCACGAGCAGTACTTCGCATTCCGCGAGCTTGCCATAGCACAACTTGGGCGACCCCGCGGCGACGGGGCGGTGGGCGTCGACATCGCGCACCGCGCGGTGCGGCAGCGCAGTTTTCGGCACCAGTGAAAGGAACACCATGCGCCGGCCACGAACTGAAGAGCAAAGACGTCGAACAGCAAAGTGCGCAAAGTTTACAAGCATTGCTCACACAGCTACACCCACGCCCCTACCCAAACAAATCCCACCGACAACAGCAGCGCAGATATCGTTTCCGGTTCCGAAAACGACTATATGGTCACCCTGAACCGGCCAGACACAGGCCGATGTTTCGTCACGCCGAAAGCGATTTCGCTAGTGCTGCCGATTTGTGGAAGCTCGCGGCCGGGACAATCAAATCGATTTTAGATGTGATTCGGCCTCGGATCGCTGAAAAAAATTTCTGTGAGGCATCTGTAAAAACTACTGAAGCCAATTATATCTTTTTTTTAGGCGTCAAAATTTGGTGTCAGTACTCCTTAAATCTGGCTCTGAGCAGGCTTCAGCAGGGTAGGGATAACTTACTCAAAAAAGGGCAAGCACTTACCGACTAAAATGCTCCTCTTAGATAGTCCGCAGTGAACCATCTTTGCTTGGGAAAATTTGTCCTACGCGCTGAAAACTGGTTCCTTTATGGCAGCCTGACGGGAACGTAAAACTCTTCATAAAGGCATCCATGACTAAAACACGAAGGACTGCCACCGAGCAATCCCTTCCAATCTCTAACCGCCTTGGGCTGCAGCCTCCTCGGTATCAAAAATAATTTAAAAAAATAAAAAAATAAAAAAATAAATAAATATAAATAATAAAATCAATTCACCTTCTTTTAGAATCAACCCTGCGACGGGCCCGCGTTTCTGAACATTTTCATTGAAATAAATACGATAGGCCAAAAATACCGTTATGTTGTGTCTTTGCGCGAAGTTTGAGTGAAAGCAAAACGTTTGAGCATGAGGTAAACGATCTGGGTGTCCTACGTCAAAAAAATTGGGAAAGGGCGAATTGCAAAGCATGCTTTTAGAATTGTAAAAACAGAGTAGAACCGTGGGCCTGAAAACTAATATCCCGAAAACTAAAGTAACGGGACAGCCAGAGATTTGATATAGGTGACGAGGTAGTAGAAGTGGTAAGCGAATATATCTACTTAGGCCAAGTTGTGACCCCTGAACCCAACCATGAGGCAGAGATAATTAGAACGATAAAAAGGGGGTGGAGTGCATTCGGACTGCATTCTCAGATAATGAATGGCAGCCTACCAGTGTCCCTGAACAGTAATGTGTATGACCGCTGCATCTTACCAGTACTCACCTACAAGGCCAAGATCAGCGCGCAATGAAACGGAAGGTGAAGGTGTAACATAGAGACTGCAAGCGCGGCAGGGGGCGGCAGAAAGATGTATGGGCAGATGAGATCAAGGCATTTCTGGGGCTAAATTGGTAGCAGTTAGCCCAGGTCCGGAATAATTTGGGGTGTCTGGAGGAAGCCTTTGCCCTGCAATGGACGTAGATAGGCTAGTGGGGACGTTGTACCAATAACATTCTAGCCGCGTTTCCTAAAAAAAATGATACGTTTGGGGATGGCTTTGAGTTTGTCTATGTCTTTTAAATGAAATTTTTTAAATACAGTTGGGCCTTAAAATGAACATTTTGTGGCATATTACGGCGAGCACTAGTTACATAAAAATTTATTACTCTTTCTTATATTTTTTATATTGCAATTGAAATTCATTTGGGGGAAATTTTTTGTGTAATGCCGCGTCACAGTACTTTCTGATGGTGGATCGCTTAAAGAGTCCCGAGAACTTCTACCCTTTCCAATCTGTTGTTCTCCTCTATGTGTGGCCAAATGGCTTTAAGGGGAATAAAAATGAAAAATAAAAGCAAATATTTCGGCGATTGAAGATCTGGAAACCTACTATTCGGGATGAGAAAGGCAGACCCGGGAGTGCAATGACGCTAAGCCCCCCTACTTCATTTTGCAGACACTCGTGCTTGCCCGGCCGCGATTTTGCAGACGGCTACACGTGTCAGCAGCAGCATGACCAAAGGGAAAGGAGAACCCCGACGGCGATCAGCGCGCACTGCCCGTCATCTTCTTTACAGATTTGGAACCCCCCTGGTGGCCCAATCAAACAAGCGACACATGACCACCGTGATGTCCCCTCAGCTTCAGCGACAACTTAAAGGAGGCCCCACACAGTTTCGACTTTTGTGGGGGCGGCAGACCCGGCAGTGCACTGACGCTAAGCCGCCCCTACTTCATTTTGCAGACACTCGTGCTTGCCCGGCCGCGATTCCTGCAGACGGCTAGACGTGTCAGCAGCAGGATGACCAAAGGAACGGAGAATCCACCGACGGCGATCAGCGCGCACTGCCCGTCATCTTCTTCAAGATTGGAACCCCCCCGGTGGCCCAATCAATCAAGCGACACATGACCACCGTGATGTCCGTCAGCTTCAGCGACAACTATAAAGGAGGCCCCACACAGTTTCGAATTTTGTTGGGACGGCAGACCCGGCAGTGCACTGACGCTAAGCCGCCCCTACTTCATTTTGCAGACACTCGTGCTTGCCCTGGCCGCGATTCCTGCAGACGGCTACACGTGTCAGCAGCAGCATGACCAAAGGAACGGAGAATCCACCGACGGCGATCAGCGCGCACTGCCCGTCATCTTTTCACAGATTGGAACCCCCCCGGTGGCCCAATCAATCAAGCGACACATGACCACCGTGATGTTCGTCAGCTTCAGCGACAACTATAAAGGAGGCCCCCCACAGTTTCGACTTTTGTGGAAAGGCAGACCCGGCAGTGAATGACGCTAAGCCGCCCCTACTTCATTTTGCAGACACTCGTGCTTGCCCTGGCCCGGGTTGTTTCAGACGGCTACACGTGCAGCAGCAGCATGACCAAAGGAACGGAGAACCCCCCGACGGCGATCAGCGCGCACTGCCCGTCATCTCTTCACAGATTGTAAACCCCCCGGTGGCCCAATCAATCAAGCGACACATGACCACCGTGATGTCCCGTCAGCTTCAGCGACAACTATAAAGGAGGCCCCACACAGTTTTGACTTTTGTGGGACGGCAGACCCGGCAGTGCACTGACGCTAAGCCGCCCCTACTCATTTTGCAGACACTCGTGCTTGCCCTGGCCGCGATTCCTGCAGACGGCTACACGTGTCAGCAGCAGCATGACCAAAGGAACGGAGAACCCCCCGACGGCGATCAGCGCGCACTGCCCGTCATCTTCTTCACAGATTGGAACCCCCCTGGTGGCCCAATCAATCAAGCGACACATGACCACCGTGATGTCCCGTCAGCTTCAGCGACAACTAAAAGGAGGCCCCACACAGTTTCGACTTTTGTGGGACGGCAGACCCGGCAGTGCACTGACGCTAAGCCGCCCCTACTCATTTTGCAGACACTCGTGCTTGCCCTGGCCGCGATTCCTGCAGACGGGTACACGTGTCAGCAGCAGCATGACCAAAGGAACGGAGAATCCACCGACGGCGATCAGCGCGCACTGCCCCTCATCTTTTTTACAGATTGGAACCCCCCTGGTGGCCCAATCAATCAAGCGACACATGACCACCGTGATGTCCCTCAGCTTCAGCGACAACTAAAAGGAGGCCCCCCACAGTTTCGATTTTGTGGGGGCAGACCCGGCAGTGCATGACGCTAAGCCGCCCCTACTTCATTTTGCAGACACTCGTGCTTGCCCTGGCCGCGATTCCTGCAGACGGCTACACGTGTCAGCAGCAGCATGACCAAAGGGAAAGGAGAACCCCCCGACGGCGATCAGCGCGCACGCCCGTCATCTTCTTCACAGATTGTAACCCCCCTGGTGGCCCAATCAATCAAGCGACACATGACCACCGTGAGTCCGTCAGCTTCAGCGACAACTATAAAAGGGGGCCCCACCAGTTTCGACTTTTGTGGGGACGGCAGACCCGGCAGTGCACTGAGCTAAGCCGCCCTACTTCATTTTGCAGACACTCGTGCTTGCCCTGGCCGCGATTTGCAGACGGCTACACGTGTCAGCAGCAGCATGACCAAAGGAACGGAGAATCCACCGACGGCGATCAGCGCGCACTGCCCGTCATCTTCTTCACAGATTGGAACCCCCCCGGTGGCCCAATCAAACAAGCGACACATGACCACCGTGATGTCCCCTCAGCTTCAGCGACAACTATAAAGGAGGCCCCCCACAGTTTCGACTTTTGTGGGGACGGCAGACCCGGCAGTGCACTGACGCTAAGCCGCCCCTACTTCATTTTGCAGACACTCGTGCTTGCCCTGGCCGCGATTTTGCAGACGGCTACACGTGTCAGCAGCAGCATGACCAAAGGAACGGAGAATCCACCGACGGCGATCAGCGCGCACTGCCCGTCATCTTCTTCACAGATTGGAACCCCCCTGGTGGCCCAATCAATCAAGCGACACATGACCACCGTGATGTCCCCTCAGCTTCAGCGACAACTATAAAGGGGGCCCCACACAGTTTCGACTTTTGTGGGGGCGCAGACCCGGCAGTGCACTGACGCTAAGCCCCCCCTACTTCATTTTGCAGAAATCGTGCTTGCCCTGGCCGCGATTTGCAGACGGCTACACGTGTCAGCAGCAGCATGACCAAAGGAACGGAGAACCACCGACGGCGATCAGCGCGCACTGCCCGTCATCTTCTTCACAGATTGGAACCCCCCCGGTGGCCCAATCAATCAAGCGACACATGACCACCGTGATGTCCGCAGCTTCAGCGACAACTATAAAGGAGGGCCCCCCACAGTTTCGACTTTTGTGGGGACGGCAGACCCGGCAGTGCACTGACGCTAAGCCGCCCCTACTTCATTTTGCAGACACTCGTGCTTGCCCTGGCCGCGATTTTGCAGACGGCTACACGTGTCAGCAGCAGCATGACCAAAGGAACGGAGAACCACCGACGGCGATCAGCGCGCACTGCCCGTCATCTTCTTCACAGATTGAACCCCCCTGGTGGCCCAATCAATCAACGACACTGACCACCGTGATGTCCCCTCAGCTTCAGCGACAACTATAAAGGAGGCCCCACACAGTTTCGACTTTTGTGGGACGGCAGACCCGGCAGTGCACTGACGCTAAGCCGCCCCTACTTCATTTTGCAGACACTCGTGCTTGCCCTGGCCGCGATTCCTGCAAAGGCTACACGTGTCAGCAGCAGCTGACCAAAGGAAGGGGAACCCCCCGACGGCGATCAGCGCGCACTGCCCCTCATCTTTTCACAGATTGAACCCCCCTGGTGGCCCAATCAATCAAGCGCACATGACCACCGTGATGTCCCGTCAGCTTCAGCGACAACTATAAAGGAGGCCCCACAGTTTTGATTTTGTGGGACGGCAGACCCGGCAGTGCACTGACGCTAAGCCGCCCCTACTTCATTTTGCAGACACTCGTGCTTGCCCGGGGCCCCGATTCCTGCAGACGGCTACACGTGTCAGCAGCAGCATGACCAAAGGAACGGAGAATCCACCGACGGCGATCAGCGCGCACTGCCCGTCATCTTCTTCACAGATTGTAACCCCCCTGGTGGCCCAATCAATCAAGCGACACATGACCACCGTGATGTTCCGTCAGCTTCAGCGACAACTATAAAGGAGGGCCCCCCACAGTTTCGACTTTTGTGGGACGGCAGACCCGGCAGTGCCTGACGCTAAGCCGCCCCTACTTCATTTTGCAGACACTCGTGCTTGCCCTGGCCGCGATTCCTGCAGACGGCTACACGTGTCAGCAGCAGCATGACCAAAGGAAAGGAGAACCACCGACGGCGATCAGCGCGCACTGCCCGTCATCTTCTTCACAGATTGGAACCCCCCTGGTGGCCCAATCAATCAAGCGACACATGACCACCGTGATGTCCCGTCAGCTTCAGCGACAACTAAAAGGGGGCCCCCCACAGTTTTGACTTTTGTGGGACGGGAGACCCGGCAGTGCACTGACCCAAGCCGCCCCTACTTCATTTTGCAGACACTCGTGCTTGCCCTGGCCGCGATTCCTGCAGACGGCTACACGTGTCAGCAGCAGCATGACCAAAGGGAAAGGAGACCCCCCGACGGCGATCAGGGGCACTGCCCGTCATCTTTTCACAGATTGAACCCCCCTGGTGGCCCAATCAATCAAGCGACACATGACCACCGTGATGTCCCGTCAGCTTCAGCGACAACTATAAAGGAGGCCCCCCACAGTTTCGACTTTTGGGGGACGGCAGACCCGGCAGTGCACTGACGCTAAGCCGCCCCTACTTCATTTTGCAGACACTCGTGCTTGCCCTGGCCGCGATTCCTGCAGACGCTACACGTGTCAGCAGCAGCATGACCAAAGGAACGGAGAATCCACCGACGGCGATCAGCGCGCACTGCCCGTCATCTTCTTTACAGATTGAACCCCCCCGGTGGCCCAATCAATCAAGCGACACATGACCACCGTGATGTTACGTCAGCTTCAGCGACAACTAAAAGGAGGCCCCACACAGTTTCGACTTTTGTGGACACGGCAGACCCGGCAGTGCATGACGCTAAGCCGCCCCTACTTCATTTTGCAGACCTCGTGCTTGCCCCGGCCGCGATTCCTGCAGACGGCTACACGTGTCAGCAGCAGCATGACCAAAGGAACGGAAATCCACCCAGGCGATCAGCGCGCACTGCCCGTCATCTTCTTCACAGATTGAACCCCCCTGGTGGCCCAATCAATCAAGCGACACATGACCACCGTGATGTCCCCTCAGCTTCAGCGACAACTATAAAGGGGGCCCCACACAGTTTCGACTTTTGTGGGACGGCAGACCCGGCAGTGCATGACGCTAAGCCGCCCCTACTTTATTTTGCAGACCTCGTGCTTGCCCTGGCCGCGATTCCTGCAGACGGCTACACGTGTCAGCAGCAGCATGACCAAAGGAACGGGGAATCCACCGACGGCGATCAGCGCGCACTGCCCGTCATCTTCTTCACAGATTGAACCCCCCTGGTGGCCCAATCAAACAAGCGACACATGACCACCGTGATGTCCCCTCAGCTTCAGCGACAACTATAAAGGAGGCCCCCCACAGTTTCGATTTTGGGGGCAACCCCGGGAGTGCACGACGCTAAGCCGCCCCTACTTCATTTTGCAGCACTCGTGCTTGCCCTGGCCGCGATTCCTGCAGACGGCTACACGTGTCAGCAGCAGCATGACCAAAGGAACGGAGAACCCCCCGACGGCGATCAGCGCGCACTGCCCGTCATCTTTTTTACAGATTGTAACCCCCCTGGTGGCCCAATCAATCAAGCGACACATGACCACCGTGATGTTCGTCAGCTTCAGCGACAACTATAAAGGAGGCCCCACACAGTTTCGACTTTTTTGGAAAGGCAGACCCGGCAGTGCATGACGCTAAGCCGCCCCTACTTCATTTTGCAGACACTCGTGCTTGCCCTGGCCGCGATTCCTGCAGACGGCTACACGTGTCAGCAGCAGCATGACCAAAGGAACGGAGAACCACCGACGGCGATCAGCGCGCACTGCCCGTCATTTTTTCCCAGATTGAACCCCCCCGGTGGCCCAATCAATCAAGCGACACATGACCACCGTGAGTCCCGTCAGCTTCAGCGACAACTAAAAGGAGGCCCCACACAGTTTCGACTTTTGTGGGGACGGCAGACCCGGCAGGCATGACGCTAAGCCGCCCCTACTTCATTTTTCAGACACTCGTGCTTGCCCTGGCCGCGATTGTTTCAGACGGCTACACGTGTCAGCAGCAGCATGACCAAAGGAACGGAGAATCCACCGACGGCGATCAGCGCGCACTGCCCGTCATCTTCTTCACAGATTGTAACCCCCCTGGTGGCCCAATCAATCAAGCGACACATGACCACCGTGATGTCCCGTCAGCTTCAGCGACAACTATAAAGGAGGCCCCCACAGTTTCGACTTTTGTGGGACGGCAGACCCGGCAGTGCACTGACGCTAAGCCGCCCCTACTTCATTTTGCAGACACTCGTGCTTTCCCTGGCCGCGATTCCTGCCGACGGCTACACGTGTCAGCAGCAGCATGACCAAAGGAACGGAGAATCCACCGACGGCGATCACGCGCACTGCCCGTCATTTTTCACAGATTGAACCCCCCTGGTGGCCCAATCAATCAAGCGACACATGACCACCGTGATGTCCCGTCAGCTTCAGCGACAACTTTAAAAAAGGGCCCCCCACAGTTTTGACTTTGTGGGACGCAGACCGGCAGTGCACTGACGCTAAGCCGCCCCTACTTCATTTTGCAGACACTCGTGCTTGCCCTGGCCGCGATTCCTGCAGACGGCTACACGTGTCAGCAGCAGCATGACCAAAAGGGAAAGGAGAATCCACCGACGGCGATCAGCGCGCACTGCCCGTCATCTTCTTCACAGATTGGAACCCCCCTGGTGGCCCAATCAATCAAGCGACACATGACCACCGTGATGTCCCCTCAGCTTCAGCGACAACTATAAAGGAGGCCCCACACAGTTTTGACTTTTGGGGACGGCAGACCGGCAGTGCATGACGCTAAGCCGCCCCTACTTCATTTTGCAGACACTCGTGCTTGCCCTGGCCGCGATTCCTGCAGACGGCTACACGTGTCAGCAGCAGCATGACCAAAGGAACGGAGAATCCACCGACGGCGATCAGCGCGCACTGCCCGTCATCTTCTTCACAGATTGTAACCCCCCTGGTGGCCCAATCAATCAAGCGACACATGACCACCGTGATGTCCCGTCAGCTTCAGCGACAACTATAAAGGAGGCCCAACACAGTTTCGACTTTTGTGGGGACGGCAGACCCGGCAGTGCACTGACGCTAAGCCGCCCCTACTTCATTTTGCAGACACTCGTGCTTGCCCTGGCCGCGATTCCTGCAGACGGCTACACGTGTCAGCAGCAGCATGACCAAAGGAACGGAGAATCCACCGACGGCGATCAGCGCGCACTGCCCGTCATCTTCTTCACAGATTGTAACCCCCCTGGTGGCCCAATCAATCAAGCGACACATGACCACCGTGATGTCCCGTCAGCTTCAGCGACAACTATAAAGGGGGCCCCCACACAGTTTCGACTTTTGTGGGCACGGCAGACCCGGCAGTGCACTGACGCTAAGCCGCCCTACTTCATTTTGCAGACACTCGTGCTTGCCCTGGCCGCGATTCCTGCAGACGGCTACACGTGTCAGCAGCAGCATGACCAAAGAACGGAGAATCCACCGACGGCGATCAGCGCGCACTGCCCGTCATCTTCTTCACAGATTGTAACCCCCCCTGGTGGCCCAATCAATCAAGCGACACATGACCACCGTGATGTCCCGTCAGCTTCAGCGACAACTATAAAGGAGGCCCCACACAGTTTTGACTTTTGTGGGGACGGCAGACCGGCAGTTCAATGACGCTATACCGCCCCTACTTCATTGTGCAGGTTATTCTTCACTCAACTTCATTTCGTAGCGACAGTTGTGGTATAATTGTCGTGCCGTGCCCCCATAAGTGCTTGAAAGTTGGGTATGATTGCTTCCTTGTGTGCAAACTGTTTGTTTGTGGGGACGTCAAAGCAAACCCTGGTCCTGGTCCTTCGAATAAAGATGTCTTAGAAACGTTTCTTGCTGGTCAAGCTGCGATACAAGCAGATATATCTGGCATTAAGACAGAACTGGCCAACACAATTAGCATACTAACGGATCTGAAAAACATGTACCTGCAACTTGACAAATAGATTTCTGAACCTTCATTATCCCTTGAAACCACGGAACAGGTTCAATCAAGCCTAAACTCGATTGCCAGTGTCATGACTTTCCAATCTAAAAAGATAACCGATCTGGAAGATCGCAGTAGACGCTCTAATTTGATTATCCATGGCCTCGAAGAAAGTGCAGGGGAAACGGACGAAACCTTAAAAGAAAAAGTTATCGTAGACGTATTCAAATCAACATTAGGTGTCGAGTGCACATCAATCGGGCGCATTCGTAGGCTCGGCCGGCATACCGGCAATAGGCCTGTAATCGTTTATCTGGAAGATTTTAAGGAAAAGAAAGGTATTTTTGCAAATGTCACAAAACTAAAATGTTCAACAATTACATACAGAATGACTTTTCCCAACAAGCCTTGCGCAAGCGCAAACTGCTTTAGGAAAGTGCCAAGAGCGACAAAAAGGACGGAAAATAGGTATATTTGGTCAACGACAGATTAAAGATAGACAAGGATGTTTACACCTGGGATGAAACCAAGGGCGAACGTGTGAAAGTGACGAAACAAGCACCTAAACCCTCTGCACTGCCTGTCATATCTGAACGTTGACTGTATAGAACCACGCCGACAAACGGCTCAGATTTGATTTGATTGGATTGTAGGGTTTTAACGCGCCAACGCAACGCAGGCGATGAGGCGCGCCGTGGTGGAATGCTCCGGATTAATTTTGACCACCTGGGGATCTTTAACGTGCCCCGAAATCTCGTACACATGGGCGTTTTTGCTTTTCGCCTCCATCAGAAAAGCGGCCGCCGCGGCCGGGAATCGATCCCGCGACCTCGTGCTCAGCATCGCAACGCGTTAGCCACTGAGCCACCGCGGCTTGTGACAAACAGCTCAGACTGGTGGACGTAAACGCACATAGCGTAATGAATAAGACAGATCTCCTGGAAGTAGCGTTGCTTCAAAACGATCCACACATTGCCATAATAACAGAGACCTGGTTGCGCGATGAATTCCTTGACGAAGATGTATTTCCCCCTCCCTACAGAGTGTTCCGCAAAGACAGGTGTGGAAGGGGGGTGGTGTGGCTGTGCTAATCAAAAGCCAATTAAAGCCGTATTGTTAGGAGGTGTCGATGGCATAGAATGCTTGTGCTTAGTCTGAGTTGTTGGGGCCACAGGTTTATTTTATATGCTTTGTACAGACCACCTCATGCACCACTTGACTATGTCGTAAAACTGCAATGCGCACATGGCCAACATAAAAAAATAGGTTAATTTTATCTGGTGATTTCCATCTTCCTGACGTAAACTGGGAACGCCTTCAGGATTGCTCCCAAAATAACAAGGAAGGTAATATTTGATTTGATTTAATGCTTACCCATGACATTACCCAGGTTTTGCTTCAGCCTACACGTGTCCAGGACAATTGCAGTAATACATGTAATATATACATGTAATATATATACATAACCTGACCATGACCATGTGCAAATATTACAGTAATACTTGTATATATATATATATATACAGATATAGTGGCCGTTAGAAGGCTCGCCAGTGTGGCCATAGGAGTGCGTGCTCAACTGAGAGTGGGGCTGACTGTCAGGTGGCGCCAATCCCCAACTGGGTCTATGTGCAAGGCTCAGTCATCGGAGCAGCCCCATCGAGAACGATCTTGCTGAGAGACCTGCGCGTGGACTCCCGAGCTAGCTTGGCCTCTGGTACAACCAGCCCCCGTTACCACGCTCTAGCCGTTTGCTAATAAACCCCATTATATTTTGGTGGAGGTCGTAGTCTTTTCACGGTCCCCGGCCTGGAAATACGCAGCAAGCGAGTGCTCCCTCGCATCTCCCGAGGAATCGAGCACGACATTTACCTCGCCGCAGCCTGCACCCGTCATCTGCTCCGGGTCACTGCGTCCACGCAACCCCCCAGTTTCATCGGCAGCGACGACATTGATCCGGAAGAGTGGCTCTAAACATACGAAAGCGTGAGCACCCACAACCACTGGGATGACGTTGCCAAACTCAACAATGACCCTTTCTCCCTCGACAAATTAGCTGAGTCATGGTTTCATAACAATAAACCGAAGATGCAGACTTGGTCGGCCTTAACGACGAGGTTCCTGTCAGCGTTTGGTCGCCCCGCTCTACGCAAGCTCAATGCCGAACAACGCCTCCGCGTCCGAGCCCAACAGGACAATGAAAGCTACACGAGTTACATCGAGGACATTGTAGACATTTGCAAGCGAGTTGACCCTGCGATGCCAGAGAGCGAGAAGATCAGACATGTTCTCAAAGGGATAGAAGAGTTCGCCTTTCAGATGCTGCTAAACAAGAACCCACAGACTGTGGACGAAATCACTACATGGTGCCTTAGCTACGGTGAATTGCGCAAGCAGCGTGTCGTTACTCGCCAGCGCACATCGCCCCATGAAGAGTGCTCACGGGGATGCCTTTCCTCTCTCACGATGCCACATGACCTTTCTTCTCTTCTGCCGCACATGAGGAGTTCGTGCGCGCAGAAATTGCTAGACAGATGCCTGTGCTTCCCAGTGTTCATTAGCCTGTGCCTTCGCCTTCACTGCCTTCGACTGTACGCCGCGTAACCGGGAGCAAGTCGCCGAGGCGCTTCCTGCAGTTCGCCAACCTACACTTGTGCCGGCCCTCATGGTAGCGACCATCGTGCCATCCGTGGCGCCCCCGTTCAAACCGCAAGTGACAGTGCCCCTCGAACAACCGGTGGCAGCGCCCATCGCACCACCAGTGACAATGGCGGTGCCCCCCGCCATTCCTGGAGCGCTCCCCTTCAGTTACGCTTCAGTGGTCCGGCAACTGCAGCCCGGCGCTTTCCATGCGTACCAGTATGTCAGAGACCAGCGCGTGACGCCTTACCTCGGCTACCACCTGAACCGCTGAACCCCTGGCGCACATCTGACAACCGCCCTATCTGTTACGCGTGCTGCATGCCCGGACACATCGCTCGGTTGTTCCGTCGGCGGCCACCGCCTGCTAGCGACGTCCATCGAGTGCCTCATTTTGGACCGCAACCGTACTACACCCATGGAGACTTCCGTCAGGCAGCGAATTCGTCCTCTGCAGACCGTGCGCCCTTTTCCTGCCGTCGCTCCTTTTCCCCGCGTCGCCCTTCGCCGTCTCCCATGCGTCCCCGCCAGAATCCGACCGCTGAGGGAAACTAACGGCTGCAGTTCCCGAGGCAAGAACTGCAGTCCCGTCGAATCTCGAAGCCCTCCTCTCTCACCCGCCAATGTTATAGACGTGACTGTTGAAGGTATCACCGCCCTCGCGCTTATTGACACTGGCGCCGCTGTCTGTGTTGAATGAACGTCTACGCCGCTCATTACGTAAAGTTACGACGCCTCTTTCTGACCTTACCCATCGGACTGCGAGCGCGCAAGAGATTGAACCGTTGGACATGTGTACCGCTCGGGTTCTCATCCAAGACGTCACCTACGTCATCGAATTCATTGTTCTCCCATCATGTTCCCACGACATAATCCTCGGCTGGGACTTCCTATCCCGACATCAAGCCATAATCGATTGCGCACGTTTGCAAGTTGAACTTCTACCGTTCTACGAGCCGCCGCCGAACGAGCTGTCGACCAAGTTGACTGTTTCAGAAGATACGGACATTTCCCCGAGATCTTCCGTCATAGCGCCCGTTTTGTGCAATGTGGACGACACGACTGTGGTTTTCAGGCCTTCCAGGTCCTTCCTCTCGCGCAAATGTCTGCCTTTACCCTCTGCTGTCATCGACGTCCAGTCCGGTTGCAGCTTAATCGTCATCCGTAACCCATCTTCTTGCCCGACTACCTTGTTCCATGGGGAAGGTATAGGGTGTGTGATAGCCGTTGACCCTTCTCACGTGAACGCTGTGCCCGACGAACCATCGCTGCTCACTGTTGGCACACTTAGTCCTGTGTGTGCGTCAAGCTCGGATGCGTTCCTGCAGTCCGTCGACAAGGGCCTTAGCCTTGAGCAACGCGACGAGCTCATCGCCCTCCTTCAGAGCTTTCGCGACTCCTTTGATTGCGTACAAACCACCCTGGGACGCACGTCGGCAGTTTCACATGAAATAAAAACCGGCTCCCACGCCCCACTGCGGCAGAGACCATATCGCGTGTCACCTACGGAGCGCCGCGTGATCGACGAGCAAGTGTCCGATATGCTTACCCGTAATGTCATCCGACCCTCTACCAGCCCGTGGGCCTCTCCTGTTGTTATAGTCACAAAAAAGGACGGGTCGATCCGGTTCTGCGTGGATTATCGGCGCCTCAACAAGATTAGGCGCAAGGACGTTTATCCGCTGCCCCGTATCGATGACGCTCTTGACTGCCTCTAGGGTGCCGAGTTTTTCTCCTCCTTGGACCTGCGGTCTGGTTACTGGCAAGTGCCCATGGCTGATGCCGACCGCTCCACAGCAGCGTTCGTTACACCTGACAGTCTTTACGAATATAACGTGATGCCGTTCGAGCTTTCTAATGCGCCAGCCACTTTTGAACCAATGATGGACAACGTTTGACGGGGCTCTAAGTGGAAAACCTGTCTTTGTTATTTGGATGGCATTGTTGTGTTTTCATCCGATTTTGACACGCACCTTGAGCGCCTTAAGCAAGTGTTGACCTGCCTCACGTCCGCCGGCTTGCAACTGAATCTGAAGAAGTGCCGCTTTGCTGCTCGCAAGCTAACAATTTCGGGCCATGTTGTGTCCACAGACGGCATCGTTCCATATCCGGACATGCTTCGTGCCTTGGAAGAGTTTCCCAAACCGGCCACTCTGAAAGACCTCCGAAGCTTTATCGGCTTATGTTCCTATTTTCGCCGATTCATCCGAAACTTTGCCACCATCATCGCCCCTTTAATGCAGCTCCTCAGCGGACACAACGAACGTCTCCAGTGGTCGCCTGCTTGTGACAACTCATTTGTGACCATGTGGCGCCTGCTTAAGACGCCCCCAATATTGCGCCATTTTGACCCGCTCGCACCTACTGAAGTGCACACTGACGCGAGTGGCGTCGGTTTTGGCGCCGTGATCGCTCAGCGTAAAGCTGGCTTCCATGAATACGTCCTCGCATACGCCAGCCGCACTCTGACGAAGGCGGAAGGGCATTATTCCGTAAAAGAGAAAGAATGCTTGGCGATCGTTTGGGCAATCAACAAGTTTCGCCCTTACCTCTACGGTCGTCCATTCAACGTCGTCACGGACCACCACGCCCTCTGCTGGCTGTCTTCACTCAAAGACCCTTCCGGCAGACTCGGTCATTGGGCTCTTCGCCTGCAGGAGCACGACATTCGCATCGTATACAGGTCCGGACGCAGACACACGGATGCTGATGCCCTGTCCAGATCACCCGTGGGGTCGGACGATCAGAGTTCATATATGCCAGATAGTACCGTGGCGTCTCTAGATTCCGTTGACATGGCTGCGGAACAGCGTAAAGATCCGTGGATCGCCTCTGTTCGTCAATATTTGTGGAGTCCGTCTACAGTTGCCGCCTCTCGGGCGCTGCACCGCCAGGCTTCGCACTGCGCCCTTCGGGACGACCTTCTTTACCGCCGCAGCTATTCATCTGTGGGCCAGAAGTGGTTACTCGTCGTCCCTGGCCATCTGCTCTCTGGTTTCTGCTCCCACGACAACGCTGACGCAACGTGCGCGCACGCTGGGGTGCTAAAAACGTACCAGCGCTTGCGGTTGCGCTATTACTGGCGTGGAATGTACACGTTTGTAACCAAATACGTTCGATCGTGTACAGATTGCCAGCGTCGCAAGTCTCCCCCTCAACAACAAACCTGCCCGCTGCAGCCGCTACCATGTCCGGCTCGCCCATTTGACCGTGTCGGCGTCGACATATATGGTCCGCTCCCCACCACGACTGCAGGCAACCGATGGATTATCGTCGCAGTTGACCAAATACTTGAATTACCCCGGTCAAGCCAGAGTGACGAGGCCACAGGCGTCTGCTGCATGAACGTTTGGAACGACATGGGACAGTGGGCCGTAGCCCAGCCGTCTTTAGCCTTACCAGTGTACCATAATCGTCCCAAAGTGTCCGGAAACTACTCTGGAACGAAGGAGAAAATATTCGAGCGACTCAGAAAAGATGGAGTGCCTGTGGCCGGCCTCTAACTTATATCTAAACAGTGTGGCGTCTGTCACACATGAAAACTGATTAAGAAACTGGAAATAAAATAAACACAACACAAAACATAAGGTAATCTATAAGTACGCCCCAGGACCCCCCCTCCCAAGAACCCCTCTACTAAATCTTTGCAACATGATCAGGCTTCCACGCAAAACGCAAGCAGCGAGCCAACTCATGTTCCGCGGCGAAAGCTCCATCGCCCCACCAGCATCCATAGTCTCTCGACACAACATCGCTCGTGCCCCGAAAGCCATTCCATGAATGGACACTGATCGACCGGGAAAAAAACCCTTTCAAGGAGGAATACTTTTGGACCTTAATCTTACATTTTTGCTTAAGGATCCTTCATTGGAGTCCCAAGTTACCGGCCACGTCAACAACGACTACCTCTTCGCCGACTTGAAGCACCAAGTCGGGTTTCAAGCGAACGCCTTCCTTAGTCGTGAACACCTTCTCCTCCGTGACGGTTGCGCCTGGAACTTTTTCTTTGGCCAATCGAGCTATCTGGCGGGAGACGAAGTTATGTCGTTCTTGCCTGGAAAGATTGATAACTTCGCATTCTTGCAAGATGTGGAATGCGGTTTCCGGTCGCTCGCCGCAGCGACGACAGTCGCGTGCAGCGGGACCTCACGAGGTATGCAGCATACCTCACGAGGTATGCAGAAACAGCCGCACTACACGCTGTTACCGCCCGCGACGTTGCAATCGTTCCTCCTTCAACATTTTATACTTCGCCATGGAGCGCCGAGAGAATTGTTGTGTGATAGGGGACGCGTCTTCTTGTGAGACGTTGTGGAGGCGCTGCTGACCGAATGCCGAGTCGTTCATAGAAAGAGCTCCTCCTATCACCCGCAAAATAACGGACTGACTGGGCGCTTCAAACGCACATTAGGCGACATGATTTCGATGTACGTTTCTCCCGACCATTTCAACTGGGATTTAGTTCTACCTTTCGTCACTTACGCCTACAATACGGCGACGCAGACAACTACGGGCTTCTCGCCGTTCTTTTTATTATACGGACGTGAGCCATCGTGTACATTGGACACTATCCTTCCATACCACCCGGATGCGTCAGAGTCTGCACCAGTCTCGGAAATCGCCAAGCATGCAGAAGAGTGCCGGCAACTGGCGAGATCATTCACAACCGCAGACCAAGGCCGTCAGAAGGCGCGCCACGACGCTTCCAGCGGAGCTCCTACATACGCTGCTTGTTCACTAGTTTGGCTTTGGACACCGTCCAATACCCCCGGCATTTAGAACAAACTCCAAGCTAAATACGAGAGACCCTACCGGGTCAGTCGAGCGAACTTCACCCGAGAATTACGTCGTTGAGCCGGTCACTCTTCCTACAGATCGTCGTCGCCGTGGCCGCGAGACTGTTCATATTCAGCGCCTTAAGCCGTATTACGACCCGCTCGTCCTCACCTCGCCTTGAGTCGCCAAGGATGGCTCCTTTTTTTCCCGGGGGTGTTTGCAACAGAGATAGTGGCCGTTAGAAGGCGCGCTAGTGTGGCCAAAGGGGTGTGTGCTCAACCGAGACCGAGGCTGACTGTCAGGTGGCGTCAATCCCCCAACTGGGTCTATGTGCAAGGCTCAGTCATCGGAGCAGCCCCATCGAGAACGATCTTACTGAGAGACCTGCGCGTGGACTCCCGAGCTAGCTTGGCCTCTGGTACAACCAGCCCCCGTTACCATGCTCTAGCCGTTTGCTAATAAACCCCATTATAATATATATTCATATAGTTGAGAATATGGTAGACGCACGATTAAAAACGAAAACAGTGGTTTACTGACGTTTGGACGGGAGGACCAGTCTTCATCTTGAGTAACATACAACGTAGAAGCAGGTACGACAATATAGGTGCAGAAGATGTGCTACATTGCACCCTTGTTAAGAACATTGGCTGGTTGGGGCGAGGAAACAGGGAAGGGAAGGCACTATACACGTGAGTACAAACTTTCGCACCGTTCTGCTCCTCACAAACTCTTCACAGCAACAAAAAGAAAAGAAAAAAGATGCGGTACCGTAGACGACAAACTCTTTTCTAAAAATCCCAACAATATACTACTTCATCAATAACCCTGTCGGAAAACCCCGCGTTTTCCAGCATTACGAGAGCGATGGAATACGCCGGAAAGAACGGAATACACTGGTAAAACGCCGAGCCGGACGACAGTAACGCGGGGACCGCATTTTCCAGCGTTAGGAGAGCGATGGAATACGCCGGAAAGAACGGAAAGCACTGGAAAACGCCGCGCTGGAAGACATGAACGCGGGGGGGGGGTTGCTGGAAGTGTCGTATAACACGGGGACGTTGCCTCTGGAGACTGGGATTCAGATAGGGCGAACGGGGCAATACGTTCTCACGGCGCCGCTGCTTGGTAGGACACAGCAATGCCTCGCGCCGGTTACATGGTTGACTGATTGTAATCCGGCGCCGCGATCGACGCAGATGCTCCAAAACTTGGCGTTTGCGGCCCGTGCGGTGCCACAAAATCCCACTTTTTTAGCAATGCGCTTCGCGGAAACAATGCTCCGTACGAGCGACGATCATGTCGTTCAATTGCATTGCAAGCGTCTGTCATAATGAAAGTTTGTTGTATTGCTGCCATTAGCATTCCGGTCGTGTTTGAAAAAATCTTCGCTACAAATTTTCAGTTAACAGCGCAACTTATCGCAGATCACGGCAATATGGGAGCATCGAAGCGTAGCCCGCTAACCAAACTAATGGATAAATAAAGCATTTCACAAATTCCTGGGGTTGTTTGAGTGAATTGCAATTGCATATATTGTACCGTGGACAACCTTTGATGAACGATGCATTTGTATTTTTTTTTAGCGAGAAACCTGCTTATTTTAACGCGAACCATGTGTCCAATCAAGCTTAAATAGTGAAAATAAGATTTTAAAACCAGCTAACCAGTTGCCGCTACCGGCTTTAAAAGAAAAAAAATCGCGCCAGTGAACCCATTGTAGAAATTAAGTAGAAAGAAAGAAAACGCCCGCCTTCGCTCCAGCCCGGCCGCTCGGAAGAAAGTCCGGGGATGCACCGTCACTAGGGAGTTTTAGAATAGGGGGCCCCAACGCTCTGGGGCCCCCAAGCGTCTTGGGGCGTCGTACTGCGCATGCGCAGAACCCAAGCCGTTCTTGGGGTTTTGGGTTTGCGTTTAGCGCGCACGCTATTTTGCTGAAATAGCGGGCGCCCCAAAGCTGGAGTCTGCGTTCTTGCGTCGCTCTCGCAGCCAGCGAGACTGCGCGTGACCATGGCTGAAGCGAAACCTGCGGCTCGTCACCCGATCAACTAGAACGATCGCTGAGCTGAATTTGTTGATTCCGCGCGTCGTTCGCTAGATATGGATAAAACAGGTAATCGTGAAGCGTTTTCTGCCTTCAGAAACAGTCCGCGCACACGCCGGCCGTGCCTGCCAGCTCGGCACGCTCAGCGGCTCGAACTGGCGCAGACCACGGTAGCAACCGCTTGTCGCTGCTCTTCCGAATCAATCTGATCGCTAAAAAGAAACTCCACATGCGAGAAAGTAAGTGTTAGTGTGATGAAAAATTGTGCTAGGGCTTGTTGTCAGGGCTTATTTTAAAAGCGGCGATCAGATATATGCCGCGATGCTAAGCCTACGCTGGCCGGCCGCGGACGTTCGGCGATGAGACCGATCGCCGCGGCGCGCGGTGCGCGGAGCGGCTGAGAGATGGCGCTACCTGCGCGGAAGCATCGAAACAGGCAATGCAGATGTCTTGGTCACCGATCGCTGAAACGGCAGTTATAGCTGAAATACACTTCCACATGCGAGAAAGGGGATGATAGTGTGGTGAAAAGTTGTGTTACGGATTGTCATTCGCAGTTGCACAGATAGCGGCGATCAAATTTCCGCCACGACGCTAAGCCTAAAGTTTCCATCACCCGAGCCGAGCTGAGCAACGCAAGCCGGTTGCGGGCTGTCGGGGGCGCCCCTCTTCTAAAACTCTCCGCGCGCGAGCGCCTTGCGTTTGGGTTCCCCTAACTTTTTGAGGGCCCCCAACGCCGGCTTCCCCTATTCTAAAACTCCCTACTACCGAAAACCTGTCACGCGACAGCACTTGCGGGGCGGGGGACCCCACAATACGGAGAATAGAGAGGGGGGAGGAGGGGTCGCGGCGCGGAACAAGCTCTCGTGATCGGCCGGGGAGCACTTCGTTCCTCCCTGCGTTTCGCCTTTCGGTCAAAATTCTTAGGTGGCTGCGTGGCTGAGTGGCCCGTCCACATTTCACATCGGCACTGTGCCTATTTGAAGTTACGCGTAACTTTTTTGTAAAAACGTGCATCTTATGTCTCCGGGAAGTGTCAGCAGCAACATGTGAAGCTACGAAAGCTGTAGTACAAGCAAGAACAGTGGTCCGGATTCCAAGCATCCGAAGTGACGACTCCTCTAGCAACGACAAACCGTGGTGCTTGGGATGTTTGGCACTTTGATGCGAGTGGATACGACGACTCTCGGAGACAGCCTGATTTGGAATACGTGCGATCTGCTTCGACGATCGACTGAAATTGCAAAGACCCCTGCATGACTTGGGCAGGTATCGTGCGCGCGTACTCTTCGTGTTAGTGCTGCACCACGGAGACATGCGCTTTTCGTCACAGGATACCCTTCCAGGCCTTGCTGTGCGAATGCATTGTCAACGAATCAAGGTTCACCAAGGCAAGGAATCCAGCTAAGGATTGACTTTCTATTTTAATTCTCACGTTTTCTGTTAAAATAAAAGAGGTTCAAGAAATATGCTTTTACTTGTGTTTTAATGGCCCTAAAAATATAAGGAACGAATTTTCAAACGGTTACTGTCGATGCTCGTTTAATATTTTTTTCTATCCGGGAGTATAAATTTGCTTTATGACAGATTCAGCGCTACTGACGGAACGCGATGATGAAACAATGCATTCAGCAGGGCGAAATCAGCTGAAAATTGCCCAAATTAGTCTAGCTAAATTTTGTAGATACTTCGATTTTAGATTTCCCCGAAGGAAGGAATTCTGCATTTCTTGTTAACAGCCATGTGGGTTTGTAATTACACGGATATTAGAGAAAAAAGGCCTAGCGCGAGCACCGGCCATGCTATACGCTCGAAGACGGCGTGGTCTCCGGCGTGTTCCTGCGTCACGCTCCAGCGCGCGCCGGATCCACGCGTTTCCGCGTCCGGCGTATTTCAGCGTTAGGTAGTCCCATGATCAGGCATTCGCTGGAAGCGGAGCTCCAGTGCCGCTGGGTTTTCCGATAGGGAAGAACCGCAAAAAAAAAGACAGGGTAGGGAGCTGTTGAAAAACACTTTTCGTACGAAAAACACCCATAAACGAATGGTGCAGGGAATGTCTCGACACACAAAATGCAATGTACAAGAACAACAAATGCAGAACGGAGGTCGCCGGTGACACATCCATTTCTGAAAACACCAATTACCGGCAGCGTGGAGAATGTGAGGGCAGTTTACAAGTTCAAAGAAGTCACAGAAGAGCGCACGTGCCAGCAACGCAACCAATTATTTAGCTAGGTAGGAAGTAGCTATGTGTGTCCTGCGTGAAAGCAACTATTAAATCAGTCGCCATTAAGGGTAAACAACTTCCCGCCAATGTGATCAAAGCATGTCACACCTGAATGAAGGCATGCAAAGAAGTGAGTAATGAATGAGAAATTTTAGGGCGAACTAAACTGTCCAAGAAGCGGAGGGGTGAGGGAACCGCGCTCATGGCAAACGCTGAGTGACCGCGCGAACGGAGCGTTCGGGACAACAAATTTAACCACCCAAAAGGGGGCTGCCAACCGCAGTAAATGTCCCCAACCTCTCAACTGGAGCAGAAGGCGGGAGCGGGGGCGTACTGAGAATGCAGCTATTATTCCACGAAAAAAATGGCGGGGGAACGTATGGTGGCCGACAGTGTTCGGTATGGCAAATGCAGCAAAAACAAAAACGAAAAAAGAAAGAAAATACAGGTGAAAATGGCTTACACTCTTAGGCAAAAAGGACTAAAATCAGGGACTAAAATACAGCCTTTAGTCTTCAGGGGCAACAGTTCATCTTCAAGGGGAGTATCTGCGGCAGAGTATGTGCCGTGTGCACAAATTCGGACTAACTGTTCGTCCCCGCCGAACGCTAATGAGTAACGGGAAGACGAAACGCATGCAGTTAGTCTCTTTGCTGCATCGTTAATCCCCTAATGGCGTCGTCGTTGTCTTTTCGCGCATATGCCTGTGAACAGTTTTAGATTTCCGAAACACAAGTCATTGCAGTCAATGGGTTCTTTAGATGATGCCACGGGAGAAAATATCGATGTTAATTATAAGAAAATCGCCTAGGGTTAATAGAGCGCCGGGTAACGGCAAGAAGCGGCGAGCGCGATGGCCAGACGCTTATCGGCGAGGTTATGTTAATACGCTGTGTTGCATACGATTCCTGCGAGGTAATAACGTCCAATGAAAGCTTTCCAGCGCCTTAACAGTAACGCAAAAATTAGTGACAATAGCAAAAGTGGATTCCTGAGCGTAATGAATATGTATATGTTTAACAGACGAGAAAAAACGCATGTTGCTGATGACAACTGCAAAACAAAAATGCTCGCTATAGGTAAGCGTCTCGAAGTTATCTTTTACACTCGGTACATAATTGCCTTGGGCACCAAAGCAATGACAATGCTGCAACTGCTGTAAAACCCACTTGCATTTCCCAGTCGCAATCGTCTAGCGACGCGAATTTGAAGAATTCAGGCTAAGCAACACCGAATCCGCTTTCCCCGATGCAGGTAAATATGGCATGTTTCCTTATTCTGACACTCACACAGACGACACATTTCACATACGTTACATAGAGCACTTAACATATGCATCGGACACTAAGAATACACCTAGTTTGCTCTAATTTGTGCGGAAACAAATGAGTCGTCCGATCGCCCAGCTACCTACCTCAACTAGGCGACGACGAGTAGATTGTTATTTACAAGAAAAAATTACGGTTGTGAGGCTGTACTTAAAATCAAACTGAGCAATAGTCCCGAAAGTTACCAAAGCGCTCAACGCAGAGCGCAAATCCCGGTCAAGTTCGCTTGCGCGGATAGAAATTCGGACACGAGATGCAATGGATCTGTCGCGTTATGCACACATATACACGCTGTACACTTTAATATTATCAACCACTGCCAGCACCCCGCGACGTGGTCCAGCGGACGAGAACCGGCGTATTCAGCATGGTTGCACCGTGTTTTTGCCGTGTTTTTATGGAGTTCCACATGGGAGCGAACGAGTCGGACAAATCTTTTTCGTCGTGTCCGCTCCGGTGGACTTTTTTTGGTGCAATTATTCTTCCGCCAAGTAGTAAACCGTTTCCTTTTTCTGAGAGATGTACGCGACCTTTTTTTGCGCAGTGTGTCAGGTTCGTTTGGGTGCAGCACTGCCCGAATTGGTTGTATCCTGTTGTGTTTATGGTGGTGGAATCCATGGCTACCTACGTGAAGTTTTTGATGCCACAAGGTTTCTTTGTGCCCGCTTCACCTTGGAATATTTATCTCATGTGCCGAGGAAGAAATTGTATTAGGATCTCGTGGATACGGTTTTGCCGATCCCACTGTACAGGTCCCTTTACCGTGTGGGGCCGGGACAAGATGTTCTTCGGCGTGTAAAAAGAATGCCATCTCCTGGCTATGTTAAATCGTTTTTCTTTAAATTGCATGTCGGTGTACTACCTGTAAAAACCTGGATGATTGAGAAAGGTTTATTTGTGCCTTGGGGCCCTGATTGCTTCCCATGCAAAAAACCGGAGACCATCGAACACGTGTTCATAGATTGTTGGCACGGGGTCTTCCTATGGGAAGTGTTACAGCGTACCTTAAAGAAAGATTTTCCTGTGGATAGTCATGGAATTCGGTTTTTAGCCATAGAAAATGAAGGGGATGTTCCATACGACTTCATAATGTTACTGGCCCTACACGGTATCTGGAAGGCTCGCATGGCCCGTCGGTACAATGATGTCGATGCGAGGCCAGGGAGGGAATACTTTTGTGAAAATGTCCGCTACATAGTAGAGGTGTTGAAAGCCGAGCCTAGTCCACCCGAGTGGCTGACTGTGCTGGAGAGTGTGGCGAGTCTACCGCCTTTTTAAACCTTACACACTAGCAAGGTATGTGCTAGTGTTTTTTCAAGTGGTGTAATTTTGTCGATGATTTGCATGTATGTATTGACCCAAACCAGGTAATAAAAAAAACGTGGTCCAGCGGTAGCGCGTCGGGTTTCTTGCGTGTGTTTCCTGGCGTCGGTGGTTCGATCCCTGCTGGTGCCAACGTCTTTTTTTCTGCCACTCTACGCAGTTCGTCCTCGGGGAGTATCGGAACGAACCATCCGGGTGGGGGCTAACCGTTCGTCCCCTCGCAATCAGTCCCCAAAGGGACTAATGATTGTGGCAGAGGCCGTTAGTCCCCGAAAGGACGAACTTTTAGTCCTTTTTTCCTAAGGGTGTATGTACCCACCAAAGACGATAATTTCCCCAAACTCTCCTTAATGCCTGAGGATGCGGATTTGAACTTGCAAATGAAGTACGATTCGCGGATTAGTCGATCCTGGTGTGAGCGAAACCCAGATTCTAATATCGTGGCTCTGAGGTGGTCAAAAGAGTGCCCAGGAAGGTTAACGTGTTTTGACAACGGGAGAGTTGGCAGAGTTTTGGAATGTGACTCGTGAATATTAAACCTAGTTCTGAACGACTTTTGTGTTTGCCGGGTGTATTGTAGGTGGCACACCGTACACTCGAGCAAATATACCACATTGGAACTATCACAGTTCAGGTTTTCTCTGATTTTTAGACGAAAGTCAGAGGCTGAACTGACCGCGGTATCCGTTGTGGACATGTGCGTGCATATTTGACATCGAGGCTTCCCGCAAGGACTGCATCCGCCAGTCGTCTGAGTCCTTAATTTGGATGAGGTCATGACGTCCGTAATGTTTTTGTTTCTCCTGTACACAACCCGTGGGGGCTCCGGGAAAAAGTTTTAGGCGCTCACTTTGGGTAAGAATGTTATAGCGTTTTTTTAGTATAGACGAGACTTTGCGAACAGGTGCGGAATGTGTTAAGACCAAGTTCGTTTGCGGGGTGTCGTGGGAGGTTTTGGTGCCTCTGAGAAGGTCTGAGGGATTCAGGTTTCGTGCTCTGTCTATAGCATTGTCGATTATTTCAACGGGGATATTTGTGTTTCAAGAGTGCACTGCGTAGCTCCTGACAATTATCATTGAAGTCCTCTTCCTTTGGGCAAATTCGACGAAAACGATGAGCTTGACTATAGGGAATTCCGGTTTTGCAATGTTTGACGTGACTGCTTTGAAAATGTAGGTACTGTTGCTTGTCGGTCGGTTTTCGGTACAGTTTAGTGATCAGTTTCCCCACGGAGACGGTGACGTTTACGTCAAGAAACAGTTGACGGGGAGTATTGGTAAGAAAAAGAAATGGAGGGATGCGCAGAGTTGAACGCGTCTATGAAGGTTAGCAGGTTCGTTGCCCGTGGGTCGAAATCACGAATACATCATCAATGAAACGTTTATAATAGAGTGGCTTTAAGCTCTTGCTGTTCAGAAATTCTCCCTCTAGGACGCCCATGAATATATTGGCATATATTTGGCCCTACGCGCGTTCCCATAGATGTGCAATTTTTTGGGCGTAGTGTTTTCCATCGAACTCAAAATTCTTAAGCTCTAGAATTAGCCGAAGAAGAGTGCTTAGTGTAGAGCCATCAACAAGTTTGTCAAAGGTTGCTTCCCTGTAAGCGTGGAGTACTGCTCGGATTCCATCGTCGTGCGGAATATTTGTGTAGAGTGACGCAACATCCATTGTAACCAGGAGGGAATTGCTGGGTATATGCAAATCTAAAACGTCCGAAAGGAAGTGGTTATTATCGTTAATGTAGGAATAAAAACTAGGCGGTATGATGCTAATTATCGCGTCCACGTACCGCGAAAGGTGTTCCGTGACGGTGCCTATCCCCGCGACGATAGGGGATTGAACAAGGTTTTCGCATAAGTGTTTCCTGCGAATACTTTCTCTATTCCCGTGTTATGAAGAAGCAATCTGACCGGAATTCGACTATATTGTATTGTTTGAAGCACTCCAATAACCATGATAATAAGGACTGCAATTTCCATGGCATGATCACTCACTAAATTTGTCGTGCCATCTAGTGCTTTATACGTCTCCTAGAAATGTTGCCAACGCACTGAGGGGGCCGCTACCTTGTGCCAGAGTTGTGTTTCTTCTTGCTTGGAGGGAAGTTTCAGTTTGGTTGTTCTCTGGGGCAGGAGACTAAAGAAACAAACTACGGTTAGAAGTGAAGCGATGAATGTACTCACTAGCTAGGATGGTTTCTTCGAGGCGTCTACGGAAAACAAACTTCTGGCTGATTCTACGAGAGGTCGAGCATACGTCTACACGCGAGTTTTCCACTTTTCCTCCATGTTTATGAGCTACCCTTAAGCCAGATAACAGCCCAGAAATGGTCCGTTTCCCTCTAACATCTGGGCTTTGCGGGGAAAAAATTGTAAAGGTGACCCGCGAAAATCGCGGTTTCTAGCTGTTTCAGCCGAATGAAGTTTTTATTAACTGACGGCTTTTGCGCTAGAAAAAGGTGTAAGAGTTTTGTCTTGAATTTGCTTGAAACCAATAACAAGAGCAGAGTGAGAGTCAGTTCAAACAAGATTGAGGTTCTCCAGTGAAAAAAAAAAACGTCAAAAGATATCGGTGATTCGTTCCAGACGCTAGGTTGTTGTTCCATTTGACAGCCCCTATGATTGTATCTCCAATAATGAATATTTTGTGACAGGTACTTTAGGGTCGGTATTTGTAAAGATATACTTAAAAAAACGCTCTCTACAAAAAAATGTAAATCCACACAAAACAGTGTTCCTTCAGGGCTTTTTCTAAAGATGCGTAATATAAGAGACCATAATAAGATGTCGTTGATCTACTCGAGAACTGGAAATAACGAGACTCCTACAACACGACTGCAGAAAGCAACATTAATATTTTTTGGTCATGGCTAACATTTCGGTGGCTGAGATCACGCGTTCGAAACCCGTCTGCGCACTATATGAAACGCTACGGCCGCTGCTTCCCTCCTCTCGCAAGTTTATAAAAAGTGTTCGGAAAACGTATGTTTAACACTTTACGTACCTTTTAAAAAAGACGTGTTATCAACATTTTGTATTTCCAACGTTCAACTGAACATGCGGAAAGAGAGCAACGTTGAAATCGAAGATCCGACGAAAAGCACGCCTTTACGGACGTCACTTTTCTTCTACCAAAAAGTGGTAGTATAACTAAAAAAATTACACCATCTTCCCGTGGGGAACCCTGATGAGGATGCGAAGCATCGTGGAGGTTTCGTGTGGTTCCATTATGTTGCCGTTATGCTGAGTGATCTGGTTTTACTAGCGCCAGAGGGAATTCCGCGTCCGGGTCCACACCGGTGGCAAAGGCACGGAAGTACTGTTGTGTTACGGCGAGTAGGTGGTGGTTCTCGAGGCGCCGAAACTCGTCCATCATGTTCTTGTCGATGTTGTCTCTGTGGTAGAATTGGTTGTCTCCGTCAGCGTTGGTGAGGTAAAGGTTGTTGACATTGGCGCACCGGCTGAGAGCAAAGTACACGCCCTCCTCTTCGCAGCTTTGTCTTCTCCTTCTTCTTCTTCGGCGGTTCCCCTACGGGAAGATGACAACGGTGGTTGAACGCGAACCTATGTCGTGCTGGATTCTTTGGTTGTCCAATCCCTAGGAGCATCCTGCCACAATCAGCATCAGAGGCGCTGCGGACGGGGCTGGTTGAGCTGCAAGGCGCGTGGCGCTTCCCGCCACAGCTTTCCCACGGGAATTTCAACATCCTCTTCAAAAGGTTGCAGTTAATCGTTTGCGTTGCGTTCAGCTTCGCGTGCCTTCGTTGTATCAGTAGCTTCTTGACGTAGTTTGAATGAGTCAAGGACATAAGGCGCATTCATAGCACTTGCTCCTGTCCCGGATGTGTAGCGTAGTGGGAAGAGCACCGCGTACCTCCCGTTGCGGCCAGAGAGTCGTGGGATCGAAACCGGGCGCCGCTATTTTTTTATTGTGTAGTATCGTGCAGCTATGAGTGTAAAGAGGAGAGTTGCGCATGCGCAGTGTGAGTGCGGACGCCGACGCGGGACATGCCGAGACCATGAGATCCTTTCGCATCTAAAAGCATTTTTTGGTTCGTCAACTTTATACCAGGGACTTGCTTAAAAGGGGAAACCTGCTTAAAAATCTCGCACGTGCTTAATCCAACTGTTCGGAACAATAATTGGTTTCTGGGTCGGAAAACAGTGACAGTGACATTTACCCCAACATGACTACAACATGTAAAACCCCTCTGCGATTTTTAGTTGTACCATGGTTTTGGCCACAGCACGAGTGAAGTATGTGGAGATACCAAGAGTGACCCCGCCCCCGTTCCCGCGGCGCACGGTGCACAGACACTTCTCCCAGTGGGTGACGAAATATTAACGGGCCCTTTCTCTTACAGGGCATTCGAGGTGACCAATGGGCGGCCTTCCGCGGGCCACGTGGGTGTGATCTACACATGTCTCACGCGGGGCTGCTCACTGATCGCCCGTGAGACTGGTTTGAGCACCATACCCTCAGGTGACACGCATACTGGTCACTTCTAGGTTGTCGCTGACGAAGCGGTCATCGTTGTTAGAGAACGGGACGTACCATGGGTGGAACTTTCCTGATTTCGTGCTCCTTAGTATTTTAACTAGTTATTGGTCACTCGGCGAGTTTTCGTCCTCACTAGTCGTTGCAGAATTAACTACCTTTGCAGCTACTTACGGCTCGCACCGTTGGAGAACAGCTGTCGATTTCCTGCGCCGTCCAGTGCGCTCCCTGTCAGCGTCGGCTACAGGGCGAGAACATGTAGCGTGAGCCACCGAAGATGTCTGTACACAACGCAAAGGGGGCTTTGGCCATGCTAAGAGAGTATCGCTGTAATCAAGGTTACAAAGCGAAAGAAAGCCGAACGAGCAAGAGCGGACAATGCCCGCGGCACGAGCGAAAATGGTAAAAAAAGGCTTGGAGCCTTGTGTGTTGTGCGTTATGTAGCTTTGGACTGTGTACCAACTAGCCCAACTTTCTGAATTAAAAGGGTGTCGGCCATGCAAAGAGTAAGAAAACAAAATAATTAACCATGACCAGCTGGGAATTCTCCGAACCCACGGCCCCCGCTGGTAATCAGTGTAGTAAAAAACGGGAATAATACTTTTGTTTTGGTTAGCCTACTTTCTTCTCTGCCATTTTATACCGCCCGGAAAGATAATCTACGAGCTACTGGTGGACGCGAAGATGTATCTGTTCGCTGACAGTTCACTTATTCAGGCCCAGTCGGTAAATTATTGCAGGAAAATCAGTCAGTTCGGCCGGTTGGTACTGATTCATGCTCATTAACAGCACGCTTGTCCCGTCGCCTTCTTTGCCTTTGTCCTTCGTTTGTGCGCGCTGTCGGGAGCATGAAGGGTGAATTCTTGGTTCGCCACTACTGCCACCCACTGGCGTCCTACACGACGGTGACTGTAGGTGATGGGCACTACCAGCAACGTGTGAATTAAATTACTTGTCACCCACGTGTTGGTCACCAGTATATTACGTAACATACGTGTGCCTCACTCACCCACACTGCGTGTCCCTCGCTAAGGAATGGTAGTCGGGCCACGCACAGCTACTGAACCAGCCCTTATTTCCCTGTTGTAGTGGATTGGCGATGTGCCGTATGCTTGGATCGTCGAAGAAGAACCCTAATTCTAGATATTACTAGGGCCCCAATGCACTAGTAATTCCTGACACACAAATTAGTAGTGACGAAATGGTAATCCAGTATTTACCCCATGCATGAAATGGGAGTCAATTATGTGTGACCCCATGGATGCCTGAACCGCAACATTGTACCCACTGGTGACCGATGAGCCATTACTGGTATTCCCAACAGTGGTCCACCGGTTGATCACCAGTGGGTTTCACTGGGCGGTTGCCAGTGTTGAGCTGTGTGACACAGCAACTACATATGAATCACTGTCAATTGCGTAACAAGAGCGTTACTGGGATACGTCGAACAAAAGTAAACTGATCTTCAGGCGAGCCTGCAGCACGTATATGGTGTCTGGCTTTGTTCCGCATGTTGCATCACTGTGATAATGGTGTCGATTTGGATAATGTAATCATGATCACAATACCAATAGTAATATCGTACAAAGTAATCTGTACCACCTGCAGAAGACTGTTTGTGTCCACTGCAAGGCGCGAGCTGCTGGCAAAGATTTGGAGCCATTTGCACCCAGCTTTCCGTGAGCATGTTTCGCGCCTTTGTTCGCTTATCTCTCGATCAAGCCCTTGGTTTCCGCTAGGTTACTCATCGTTTGTTGAAAAACATACGGTTAAAATGATGATCTGCCTGTGGTGTATCACCCCATTACATAACAAGCCTAACCGCCGTCTTTTTTCTTAATTTTATCTGGAATGACTTCAGCCGAGTTTGTTCCCTAATCCGCGTTGATATTTTGTTGTCGATAAGTGTTATTCCTAGCATTCAAGATTCTTTTTCTTCAAAGGCGTTTTGTGAGAATCCGAATTATTGCTCCGCGTATCATCACGTGGGAAGAACATGATAACTTACTGTTAACGTTAGCTTGATGTGTGGAGTGCAACCCTGTCTGTCGATAATCCTCTAAACCTGGCTTCACAAATTTCTGCGTTACAGTGAGGGAAGAATTTGTGCGAATTAATAAATCAGAACTGAGAGAGTTGCTTTCTAGCTTCTAAAAAGTGCTTCATTCAGTTTCCCCAATAGTGAACACAAGCGTTCGTCACCAGAAGAGGAACTGGCAGCTCTGGTATAATGTCCTGGCGTGACTGGAGCGCTAAATACTTCTATTTGTGTTCAGACTTCTTGGAGTACGTAAGGTTGTGTTGTGCTGTTTATCGCTACCTGCCGCTACTGCTTTGAAGATATTTTGCTGAAATATTTGTGTCCCTGTTAAGGTAAATGTGGGCGGCACGTTGATCAGTCCGCAGCCGCCGCGTAGACTTGTAGCTTATGGAAAACAGGCGCAGGGCTTGAAAATAAATATGTAATCTTTGATACTAAAATGAATGCGTATTTTATGATTCATTCAGAGACAAGGGAAGTGGGTTATCAGTGCCGGAAATATACTCTTCTTAGACGGTGCTTTCTTATTTTCGCTATATTGTCCGAAAGAAGTTCGGGATAAAACGAGAAATAAAGGTAACGGAGCGGGCTTTGTAGCCATACTTACTTAAAAAGAAGAACGGCTTACCGTAACATCAACCATTCGATTGAACGCCGTTGCCCGGTTTAATAAACACCACAACGTCGCTGCTTCAAAGGGACATGGAAGTAAATATGCTAAGCTCTTTATTTTGCTTGAACTGTGTCGACTTGCTCATATAAACACACTTTTCGTCGTTTATCCCGGTCATAAGGTGGTATTTATTTTACAACGCCTGAAAGGAAAAAAGAACAATCATTTTTTAAACTATTTATTCTATAAAGCCCGAAAGAAAAAGAAAACAACCATGCGCGGTTAGCGGCGGCAGCACCTATTAACAGAAGTGACGTCAGTGAAAGGTGCTACGTGATTGGACGTTGTCCAAGATTACACTTCAAACAATTTTCGGTTCTATCAAACAACCTGCTTGGCATCCGACGTTATCGTTTGGACGGGAACTCTGAAGATCTCAGTAATTGGCATACCGCGCTTCTACCATGTTGTCGGTTGTAAAATGCGTCAGATAAACCTAGCAGCACGTCTTGGAATCGCAGCAATCACTAGCCGAGGTGTATACAGTGTATAAACACACTCTGCGTCACCGCAGACGCTCAAATGGGATGTGCTTTCCCCCCATCTTTGGAGCTTGTGTAGCTCATGGCTGAATCCTAAAAAGCCTGCTTGCACCATGCTGAGGGTGGCCTCATTCGGGACTGTGCCCACTGCCCGCAAGCAGTGGGTGTTTATGGCAACAGCACGCCGACAGAAACTAGCTAGCGTGTGAGTGTCAGTCTGCGCGCGTTCTTCGAACTCGCTCGTGGAGGAATGAACGTTACAGCGGAAAAATGGTGAATTCATTATAAAAAACGTCAGCCAAAAACAAAGAAACACCTTCAGAAAAAAACGGAATGAAGGTTTGGGGTTTCGCACTTGCGACTAGCGCCCCAGACCACGCGGCCACAAGATCGAGGGGCCATAAAAAACTATACAATATGTAGCCAGTTTACATTTTTGTCAGTATTATCATTTTAAGCTGCTTACATGACTCTTTCCTGTATAGCGCTCGTGCCGTAAGCGCCCCCCGAATTCCCACAATATGTCATGTCTACCGACTGCAGTCCTTCTACGGAAAAGCGTTCGCATATGTGTGGTCGTGCTGCCGACCGCTGTGATAGTTCACCGAAGCCCAAAAAAGTGCTTACCCACACTTGGTTTTACGTGTACGATGAACGTTGCGTTGATTTGAATTACTTTAAACATATATTAACTTTGCAGACTCTTCCCCCGCCTTCAATTGGCCTTAGATTTTCCTACTAGCGCACCAGTCAGCGAAGCTTCGCGTATGCGCTTGTGCAGCGTTTGTGTGGAGGGACCTGTACTTACAGCTGGATTTAATGTTGGAGCTAAGCAAACCTGTTCAGATGTGCGGTCTTTTTTCTGCTTTGAATACCTATGCCTCAGTTGTACTAAAATTCGGCACAACTGCTTCGGAATGAGAACGCCCATTGTAGGCAACCGTGTAGAACAAAATGAAATGTCCTAATAAAACATGCCTCAGCAACTGACGCGAGGTCTATGCTCTTGTAGCGGCAATCAGGTCGGAGCCGCTAATTTGATCCCTGACACTATAGCAGGTGCTGCTGTTTCTCCAATATTTTTTGCATAACAAAAGCGTTGGTTCTGTTTGATTGGAATCAGACGTGACGCCTGGCGACAGTTTTGTCGGGAAAGGTGCCAAACCGTCCCCTGACCTCGAACCTTGAACGTTTACTCTGAACTAATGACAGCACGTTTCAATGAAACATGATTACGTAACGCATCTGAGAAAATTGGCAGAAATTAATTTATATTTCCAGAGGCCACAGCACTGCTGTTTCTGGACGAGTAAAAAAAGTTTATAATACCAAATACGTCGAACGCAGGTGCGCCGACCATAAACGCGTATTGTTAGTAGTGACGGGGCGGTGATAAATGGTTTCTGACATCTACATTTCTGACGCTGTACTATCACAATGTACTTTTCTGGAGGTTCCCGTGGAATATCGGAACCTTCCCAACGCTTAACGCCCTCACCCTTTTGAAACACTGCATACACTGGTCAAAACTGGTCATGTTACACTACCTTGGTAAAGTAAGTTAGGTTGGAAAAAAATTGTAGCTGTTCCGAAGAACAAATTGTGTCCATAATTTTGTAGTGTGTAAAAGCATTTTTCCACTTAGAAGAAGTGTATCCGAGCATACCCTGTTTCTGTCTAAAGGGTGCTGCCACAGACGCCCTCTGTTTCAACGTGGAAACTCCATTCGTAAACCTGTTCATTTTTATTTTCTATTTATTAACACCTCTTCAACATGCAGTTGTTTCCCCCTACAGGCCTCCAGCGCTGAAGCCAAAGTTACGTACTGCCCCAGTTTATATAGATCACACGAGCAAATACATTTTGTTTCTGGGAAGTATGAAGTTTTGTTTGCAGATTTCTAAGGTGGCTTTGTGGGACGGTTACTTAACCTAAATGTGTTGCAATTGACTCAAAGTCCGAAGATGCAGCGTAAGTTACAGCTTCGCTTCTTTCGCTGCAACGATTAGCAACAGCCACTACCGAAACAAATGGCCGTGATGAACAAAATGCCGGAAAGTATTTCGGCAAAGGTTCGCACCTAGGGGCTATTGAGCCGCTGATGGCTACAAATACAAAGGAAATGTTATTGCTGATACAAATGAGAACTGCGTCATGACATGGGATCATGCACGACGTTCAGGCCACTGTTTGGAGCAGAGTACAAGCAGACATCATACAATGGCCCTTTGGGCTTGTTATGTACAATCAGAAATACGCCAAATAAACTACTCAGCATATGGTTTATATTGTTCCGTAGTTCACAACAAAAAATAAACACACATGGGCTCTAGAGATACGAGCCATCTGTTACATCGCAAGAGCATTTCTGTATATCAAGTCTTAAATGCAGCTCAAAGCCTACGAGCGTTTTAGTTTAACAAGGGTGGGCCAGTCATTCAATATTCTCTCCGCAACTTTTGACCAAAGCTAGACGCAGCACTGGAACGTGGGAAGACTTGCCATTAAGAAATATTCCATTCTTCGAAAATGTGGGCGTATACATTCTAACTGCAGAATATTGTGAGCCCACATTTAAACTGTAAACAGGGATTAATTCAGTGAGGCTGCAAAGTCAGCGCCGCCTGGTAGGTGTAGCTACCATTCGCTGGAAAGTAGTATCCGGTGACACAATTGCAACTTTGTCACAGCATCAGAGATAGGATGTGATGGAGCACGCAAATACAGATTTCCGCCACTTTTTACCAGCACATTCCCGCATAAGAAAAATGGCAGAATCTCCACACCGTGGATGATGGCGAGGGTGCGGAGTACGGGGACTCGAAAGGACATCCAAGTTGCGCCCAGAGTGACATCCGATTTGCGCCCCGTTGGTAATTTGATTTGAGCCGTGAGTTGCACATTAATTTTTTCTTGAATGAAACTGAACTCGCGTCTCGAATCGAATTTCGCTGGATTTTCTCTTGATGGTGGCGTGCGCACGGATGGACGCGGACGGACATTGGGAGGTCCTAAGGTACTCCGCATCGTTACATGCGAGGGAGTAAGACATTTCACTCTCGGGTACTAACTTACAGTCGTAGCCCATTGGGTACGACGACTGAGACTAACTCTGTCTCGTCTACCAGACCCAGGTTCGAACCTTGCCAGTGCCTGCGTGATTTTTTGTGATTTTAAATGCTATGCGCACAGACGCCGACGCACATTTTGCGGTCCCTAAGGAACTCCGCACCTTAAGTTACTCGTACCAGCAGGCTCCCGTTTTACCGGCAGGTCCCGCTCAAGAAAATTAATGGTCCCGAGACGGGTAGAACAGCTTGTTTTGTTTATACCAAACGCGCTTATGCACGACATTTGCAGCTCTGCTTGTTCACCCACGGATGACACAGCCCGTTCTGTTTCCCACAAGTTGCACGCGAACAATAATTTCCTGGTTGAGTTACTTGATTGATTGATTGTGGGGTTTAACGCGCCGACGCAACGCAGGCGATGAGGCGCGCCGTAGTGGAGGCCTCCGAATTAATTTTGACCACCTGGGGATCTTTATCGTGCGCCGAAATCTCGTACACACGGGCGTTTTTGCTTTTCTACTCCATCAGAAAAGCGGCCGCCGCGGCCGGGAATCGAACCCGCGACCTCGTGCTCAGCAGCGCAACGCCTTAGCCACTGAGCCACCGCGGCGGGTGGTTGAGTTACTGATTACACTAAATAGAATCCGTTATTGAAAAAAAAAATTAGTATCCAGCTGTGGACAACGATAAACTCAGGGTGATGGGAGGCTGTTTTCGTAAGTTCGATGTACTCGCCTTCCTACGAGCAAAAACGCATTGCATCGATTGTACCCATGCTAAACGAGTGTTTCGAAGGCCTTCGAATCGAAAGTCATTTGACTCAACTGACACCTTTGAGCTGCTACACGATGTTTTTCAAAGGCATTTGGTTAAAAAGGCATTTGAGTCAAAGGAGCATGACCACCTACCCTTGATTGTCTCAAAGGCCTTTGAAACACGAACGGTCGTACCGTCGGGCTCAGTTTCTGCAAGCCGTAATAACAAAAAACAATTATTTACAAGTAAAACTTGGTGTTTGGAGTGCCAGATCTTCATAATTTTTCACTTGTTTTCGTTCTCTGTCACTCGCTCTATGATTACGATATAACTTGGTACTCTCAACAAAGGCGGTGCGAAAAAAGACAAAATAAACTGGCTGCCTTGTGCATGTTTTGTGCGCGCTTGTAGATCATTATGAATTTGATCAATAACAATTGCTTTTTTGCCCCTTTTAACTCTAAAATTAAATTTTCGCCAAGAACAAAACATGAAAGCGGTCGCTACACCAAAACATGGAGGGAGAACGCGGAATTTTCAACTGCCTTTGAGAATGGTTGTGTAGATCCACAGAACTCCGTCCAGTTCGAATGACATTTAAATTTTGAAGGCCATTCGACTGAAATGTCCCTCCATACTGTCGTGTAGCACGGGTATAAATAAGCAAATAACGTAAATGGGAATGTGGCAATTCAAGCAAAACTACCTAATGAGACTGTGCGAATTGTCTGACCACTTCAGAAAAAAGCAGTGCGAAGCATCACAAAGAATCCAAAAAATGAGCCTATTGATTCCGCGGAACGAGCAGTGCCTACCATTCTCGTTACTTTTATCGAGAAATACTCAAGACTAATAACCGGCGCCTAAATAACCGGCTAACGCCTAAATAACCGGCTCACACCTAACGCCTAAATAACCGGCTCACACGGCCCAACTACGCAGACAGCCCCTCCCACGGCCACGTAGCTATTGATGGTCGGAAGTCTCTCTTGTGTGTTTATTCCAAACATGCAAGGAAAAATAGCAGCACCTCAGCATCTTTTCAGTTAATGAAATTGCTGGTTCGAACAGCACGTGTTATCACCATGTGGAATGGCTAGCGCACACAATTGATATATATGACCCTGGGTAATAATCTTTCTTCATTTTTGCCGTAATATGACGATGTTTATTCTATTCTGCAAATCCTTGAAATACCTCCCTAATAGCATAAACACGACCTATATATAAGATACGGTTCAAAAAGCCCGCTTGTTTCCTTTCTTGTTGAAAATGTAGCTTGTAACTTGTTCGTTTGAGTATTCTTTTGCAAGAACATTGTACTGAACTGTGAGCAGGTTGTTGGTGCAGCAATACTCTTTGTGATTCTTGACATCGCCTGTATGGTGAATTACACTAGGGTTCGCATTCTTCTATGCCTTTCACTGTCACGTGTCTAGGGCATTGAATGGAAAGCTGGTCGAGCTTCACTATCACAACGTCTCACCAATGTAAATAAATAAACTGCTATTCCGTCACCACCCGGAGCTTTGCCATTTGCTATGGTCGCGCCCCTAATTTCCTTCTTTTGTCCTTTTGTGCTTCCCTGTTTCCGCCGATGTAGCGCCTACTTCTTAAGCTTGCACTACCCTTCCCTATTTAAGGCAAAAATACACTTCATCCTGTTTAGATGGACGCAAACGCCAAAATAATATCTTTCAGCGTAACGTTTTACTTCCACGTATTTTTATTGTGAATGGGTGAAGCATTGCGCAGATAATGCTGCGACACCGGGTAACCGTCAATCGTTCAACCCGAAGAACATGGCATACGAGTAGAAGGGAATGACGTAAGTGGGAAATCGAGACAGGAGAATACAGGACAATCAAGAGACGTGTTCTTGTTTTCTTTAAAGGTGGGCAGCTGCGTTTCAGACTTCCAACCTCTTCCTCTTCACAACCATCCGGACATAAAGACGGCGCTCCGCAGCGACCAAGGCGCAGGCCTTTAAGCGCCGCGGCCCGACTCCATAGCTGGGGATCACGGTGTCAGCAGGAGCACATTGCGAACGTAAGTAACATTAAGGCGTAGAACGGAGCCATCCATCTGCAAAAACTATACTGTGTAGCGGTCGGCTTCTTATTGACTTCCCGCAGCTTCTTCTACCTGGTGCCATGGTTTCCACAACTTCTGAATTTTTTTCAGAGTGTGGCCAACCTTTCTCATTTCCGTGCGCTCCTGCAGGTGACCGCACGGTTCGAGAGAGTTGTGCTGGTGGTCCCCGATGTCGGGTTCAGTGCGGAATACTCTGCCTGTCACAGCATGTATTTATCCCGTGTAAATGCGTGCGTCCACGGATATACTGGCTTCGATTATTAAGCCGTTCCCAAGGTAGAGATGGTTGGCCCCATCGCCGCACTCCACAAGTTGCGCCGCGGCACGAGTTCTACGGGTCACCGGAGCACGAGTTAAGGTAGATAAAAAGTATCCCGCCTTTATGTATTGCATGGCTGTGGTTTTTGTTCGGTATGAAATACATAAAAAATGGAGCAGCATTGAAAAAGAAAGTGGCTTCAGAAACGCGACGGAGAAACGGTGACGCTATTAAATACGCTAAAAAACGCCCTTATCTTCCCTGTACGGAATTAAAACTACCACCGTCATGTTTTTCTGACCATTGAGAGTTAAAAGCACTGGCGTGGAAACTTTTGCCGCCTCGGCACAGCCCGCATAAATGTTGTTTACATGGCTTTGAAACTACCCTGCGGGGTGGGCTCTGTCGCGCGAAGCCGAAGCCCTCCAAACAATTACACCCATCTCCCCGACGGGAACCATGAGTAGGATGCGGAGCGTCATGGGGTTCCGTTTGCGTTTCCGTTATGTTTGTTAGCCAAATTTGGTGGAAATGTAGTGAACCCCGTAATGCTCATATTGCCTACTCATGGTTCCCTTCGGGGAGATGTGTGTAATTTGCCTTATTGTATGCGTATATACGTGAGTGAGACGAGATTGTAGTGGCATCTAAAGGTCTTTATTTAGGTTTGCACGTCTTCTTACTTTGAGTATGACGGCCTTATGGTCGCTGAAATGCACAGTCAGTGGATCTCGCAGCAGCAGTTGTATGCAGTCGTCACCGTTTCAGTTGGTAAAGACGAGATCGATACACGTTCCGTGGATTGTAGTTGGGTGTAGTTGCTGTTAGGGTTTGCGCTGATGCTCTCACTTAATTGCGTCAGCACACTCATTTACGGGGCTGTTGCTTCCATCCTACTTCATCTGAAGAATCAAGGAGTCAAGCGCAAGCACAACCGGAGTTGTTGTTGCTGTTCCTCTTCTATGGAACGTACCCACGTGGGGGATTGGCCAAGAAACGGTGGTGTGCGGACGCCGGACCACCGCCGACACTGCGGGACATCCCCCGAGTATAAGACGTGGGGGATTGGCCGTGAAACGGTGGTGTGCGAACGCCGGACCACCGCCGACGCCGCGGGACATACCCCCGAGCAGAAGACGCTCCGCATCTAAAAGCCGAAATTTGGTTGGATGCAGAGCCAAAAATCTCGGGCCATCTCCAGTAACTTCAAGCTTGAAGAGGGGTTGAGCATGCAGTGTATAAGTTTATTATTTGTGCTTTGGCGTTTTTGCCAAAAGAGATGAAACTGTTTGGAGGTGGAGGTATACAACTTTGCTGTAAACTTTTCTTTGAAGCACGAAGCTGTCTAGCGCGAGGCATAAACGAGTGCCCCAGTGTTTTTTAGTACGCGTTGCGAAGAACTCCAGTGGGAGGCGTAAACGAGTGTACCGATGTTTATTAAAGACGATCTTTCTTGGGCTACCTAAACCCAGAAAGTTTGGTCTGTCTGTCTGTCTGTCTGTCTGTCTGTCTGTCTGTCTGTCTGTCTGTCTGTCTGTCTGTCTGTCTGTCTGTCTGTCTGTCGGTCGGTCGGTCGGTCGGTCGGTTGGTCAATGAGTCGATTCAGCCACCCGGCTAAAGTTAAACGTAGTCTGGGCAATAATCTTGCATGCTCACTGCCAAATCTAAACATCTGAGTCCGGTTTATATGTTCATGCTTGTCAACACTGTTGAACAGGAACAAGACATTACGCAAATATAAGACAGAAAATTGATACACAAGGGATATTTAGTGTTAATTTATAAAAAAATTCATGGATGAATGATTTTTGCGAAATGATATACTACATTCACTGCAGAAAAAAAATAACACTATCGCCTGCTGTGGCCCGCGCTGCTATAGCTTCTGGCGGCATTATAAGAAATCAAGTTGCAACAGTTACGAAAGGTTCCACTAGAAAGGATTCACGTTCTGCTTGAACCGCATGTGGACTAGGCCAACGCGGTTCTATAAACGTTGAAGTATGGAGCCTCGATTCACGCATGTCTCCGCCGTATGGCAGCGCTAGCATCGAGCCACCCTGCCTAGCAGCAGAACACGGTAAATTTAAACTGACTTGAGCAAACCTTTAGTATGTTTACCTTGGGAGGAGCGCGACGCAAGAGGAACAACATGAGAGGTGACCGGGAAAGCGAAGGTAGGCACTTATTCGGCAAATGTCTACAAAGGCGATCGTCTTTTGCCGAAATTTGCAACGAAAGAAGCAGATACACGGCAAATTTTTGAGAACACGTTATGTTCTAGCGGAAGGCATAATCGACTTTCCCGAAAGCCGTTTACGCCTCACGCTAGAAAATAACGCGTTTTAGTACCGTGACTTCGTGACACAACGATTACGACGACGATGAACCACGAAAACAGACGCCAACAGCCCCAGCCCCTTAGGGGCTTCGCGCCTAAAATGTGCCTGAGTTCGCAGAAACATCTTTACTATAAGAACAGAAATCGGAATATCCGAACTTCCAAACACCAAACCGGCTACCAAGGTACGCTAACGGATCACTCCGGTTATCCGGTTACCGGGGTCTCAAATGTCAATATACGGTCATTCCATTGAACCAATAATTGGTTCTGCCACAAACCCGTATTGGGTTTGCTCCACTAGACCACCCTGAGAAGGTGTTTCAGAAGAATCGACAATTCCTCTAGTTGGTAGAGGTTGTTTAACATCTTGAAGTATATAAAACTGGACGCGGTGTGAGGAGGCGCTGCTCACCGGACAGCGGTCGGCGGATAGAAGTGACGAGGAAGCAGTGGGCGTGCGGTGGCGAAAAATGTCGCTCGGGGGTAAAAGTGCAGACGACGAGAAAGCCAGACGGTCGTTGCACGAGAGCTGGAAGAACGAGTTTCGGGGAGCGACCTGCCGGACGAAAATTTCTGGGAACCCCCATTTGAGCCGCACCTTCCCCGTCGACGTGAAGGATGCGGAGCGAAATATGCCGAGCAGCCGAGGATGCAGAGCAGCCGAGACTGGGCACGGGCACCCGTGCCTAATCGCTCATCAGCCGCAGCACCAGCATCGACAAAGGCTACGCGGAAGCGCCCCGAGCCTAGCGCACAGGAAAAAGTGACCCATCTTTGCAGTGACCAGCGCCAACGTCAAGTAGACACAGCGCCTGCAGCCATCACACCGAGCAGGTGTACGTCCTCAGCTCACTGATGCCGTGTACTACTGCCAGACTTGAGCGGGAGCTCCTTTGAGTTAAGAACTTTGTTTTGTCGGACACCTACTCCAATGATTAGATTAATTTATAGTGAATTAGTGTATCTTCCAAATTTTTGCCTTGTGAATGGGGTTTGTCCTTGTCTGAGGTAGCGTGCCTCGCTTCTTCTCCGGCCGTTAAACTTTACCTCCTCATCTAGGAAACAACGAGCATCAAAACACGCGGAAACAAGAAGGATGTAGACAAGCGGGGTGGTCTTTTTGCTCCCTTCTTCTTGTGTCCGTGTCGAGTTTGAGCTATATGTTGAAGGCTGTTTTGGTCGATGACTTCTACTTACAAACAGGGTACCTCGTCGCTGATGCAAATACGAATTGCGTCGTTACACGAGATCACAAGCGACGTTAAACTACCCTTTAATTGAGGTCCAATGCTCGGAAACACCACGTATGCCATACACTTGTGCACTATAAAGCACCCAGGAAACAGGAAAACCACACCTTATGTGGTTTTAAATGCTTTATTGCTAACAACAAAAATTTACGTGCGGATGTGCGTAGAATGGGCTGGCATTTGATACATCAAAATAACATTGTTTATTTAAAGTTTGGCTGCAATGCAGCTCAGAGCGGACGAGTATTTTTATGTTGAAAATGGCGGGCCGAACATTAACGCCTGCCTGTGCTATCTGGGTTTCAGGGAGAGATAGACCCAGTTTGAAGACCAGGGAAGGCTCGCCGAGAGGAAGTGCTTCATCACTCAAGGATTTGGGCATGAAGTAACTGTCGGCGGAATATTTCGAGCGCACGGCGTGCATCTGACCAGTGAGCAGCGAGGACAAAAAATGCACAGCGCAGGTCTTGGATAAATATCAGTATTCGGCGGGATTCTGTATCCGGTGACCGTATTGTAATCAGAGTAGAGCGTCACAGATAGGCTGCGGTACACCACGGTAATACCCTTTCCGCCATATGTTTTTACAGCGCGTGCCTGCGGCAGATAAAGAGCTTGCGCCAGCAGGCTTGCTTCCAAACTGGTCACACAGCTGCTTGTGTTAATACTGATCGATCACAATCACTATAGCTGTATCTCTGCTTCCTTTTCTATAGATCCCACAGCTGGTTACTTCATCCAACATGCGCACATGCAATGAATCCCCGACAGAATAATTGATTACACTGAACGTAGTTCGTGTGCGCAATTCACGCTTTTTCTTTTCTTTATTGCCGGTTTTTGACATTACATAACCGTGGGCTCACAACAGATATAGAAAATGACACGTAGCGCTGCCAGCCTGACTTAAGCTGGCATTGTCGTTTAAAATTCCTTAATTAAGTGCCATCAGGGGTTCTAACCTTGACAGCCATTCAGGAAGATAGTCCTTTGATTTCTGCGCTTCCCGCAATTGCGAGATACTCTCTACGAAAGGCTGTCTTGTTGGCCTCGCGTCCACGTCACCCTGGAGCCAGGCCATGCGTGAACGCCAAATGCTGTGGAGGCCCAGCAACATGATCGAATCGTAAAGAACCCCCTCTTCATTGTCCACGCTAAAACAACAGATGCCGTGGGGATGTAGGGTGACTTCCTTGTGGATGCTCCTCTGAAGGACGTCCCACAAAAATACGGCCGCCCAACAATGCAAAACTACGTGCTGTATATTCTCAGGTTGCTTGCAATTAGAGCTATTGACTCCCGAGGGTCCTCTTTCTTGCATCCAGGTTTTCAATAAGAGTCTACCCGTATGCAACTTAAGGAAAAATGACTTGACTCCCGGACTAACTTCCATTCGTTTTACACGTTTCAAAACTTTTTGTCCTGGGCCTCTACAGTACAGAGCTCTGCACATCGGCATCGGAAAGACCGCGTCGCAGAAATCCTTATACAGCCTTCTACGTGCGACTGAACTCGAGTATTTCAGGGAAAAACGGGCAGTTAGGAACTGAAAAGACATCACGACCTCTTTCGAATAACCGTGAATGCCACTCGAAATGCTGTCCGAGGATACCACAAATGCAGATAAAGCACGCACCCGTCGAACATGAATTACTGTGCGCAGAAAAGGATCACGAGTATCCCGTAAAAACAGAGAGCGATTAACGAGCTGTCGTACGTGGAAGTACCAGTGCAAGTGTACCAGCTCCAGGCCGCGATCGCGGACCCGCCTGAACAAATTACAGACAGTTGCCTTCGCGAATATAGACATTATAGCCACCTTCCATTTTTCCGCCTTTTACTTCAGTTCTTTTATCTCCCCGCGCCAATAGGGCTCGCTATCGCGGTAATATTCTAGGGGCGTACCTAAGTATTTCACAAGCGTTGTCACCAAACTCACGTTTTCAAAAGTGCTTGTTGTCGATGACGAGCCCCGTGCCAAAATCACACACACTTTCTCCAATTTACCCGTCTCCCCGTTACATCCCTGAAGCGCTCGACAGTTTGTATGAACATTGAAATGATCTCTTTGTCGGTACAAAACACCGCCACATCGCCTGCATATGCCAGTAGTTTTACCTCTGTTGCAAGCAGTTTTACCCGTTGATAGCTTCAGGTTTAATAATGCTCTGGCTCAAGGCTTGAATATAAATGCCAAACAATAGCGGGCTCAGGGGGCATCCCTGGCGCACTGAGCGGTCCACGAGAATTGGCGCACCCAGGCTTTTGTTAACCATTAGTCGTGTAGTGCAATTTTGGTACGCCAAGGCAACACCTTGAGTGATGACACGTCCAGAATTACAATATTCCAACCCAAAAACAGAAGTTCATGAGCCACGCAGTCAAATGCTTTCTCTAAGTCCAGCTGAAGCATTGCAACTCCCCTGTGAGTGGCGTCACAACACTCCAACACACGTCTCGCTTTGTGAATGTTTGTGAATATTGTACGGCACTTTATTCTGCAAGTCTGACGTGGTCCTACCAATTCCATCATAACTGTTTGCAACCTTCCCGCGAGAATCTTTATTAATACCTTAAAATCAACATTTGTTATAGATATCGGCCTATAAGATGTCACACTTTTAAGCTTTTCTGTGTCTTGGGTTTTCGGGAATAAAACTGTATAGGAGGTAGAACAATATTGGGGAAGAGTTTTAATATCTAGCGATTTGTTAACAAAAATATCAGTACAGGAACAAGAAGATGCTTATTTTTCTTATAAAAAGCCGCACTTAGCCCATGTGGGCCAGGAGATTTTCCTGAGTTGAGGTTTTCAATTGCTGTTTTAACTTCATCGTCCGACATTGGCTGTTCTAGGGCTTGTTTTACATCGTCATCTAATTGAGGCACACCACCGGCAAAGTATTTTTGGAACCCTTCAACATCGGCACTATGGAAGGCCAAAAGTGTCTGGAAGTGTACACAGAAACCGTTTTTGATTTCGTGCTTCTCAGTAATGGTGCGTCCTTTCCATTTTATCTCGTTGATGTGGTTCCGTCCTACGTGCGCTTTTTCGATTCCTTGGGCCTGATTTGTGGGCATTGCCCCAGCAACCCAATGCTCTGCCCCTGCCCGCACCAGTGCACCGCGATAACGCTCTTGATCTATAAGCTCAAGTATCTGTTTAACTTGGCGTGTGTCGCCGCTAAACACACCGGACATCCTGCTTTCCTGGCCAATTAGTTTTTGCAGATTCGCTCTAAACTTTTCTTCCTTCATTTTTTATTAATATTGTAGAGCACAGGGCATTTCAATAGCCTTCATTTTACTATCTTGTTTAAAACTTTTCCATTTCTGCCCAATTAGGTAGGTCTCTACTTCGTCGAATTCTCGGAGCTTTTCAGTGGTGTAAGATGCAAAAACTTCGTCTTTCCAAAGCTTAGAATTGAGTTTGTAGAGGTCCCAATTGAAATGTGCTTTATATGTCTTCCTCCCGATATCGCATTGCACCAAGCAATGGTCCGAAAAAGATACAGGCAGTACCCTATACTTTTCACATTTGTCTATCAGGTACAGCGAGACGTACAACCTATCCAGCCGCGCGTGACTGGACCCCTGAAAATGGGTGTATTGGACATCTCGGGCTCACTAAAGGCACTCTCATACATCTACTATGCTAGATTCTTCAACCATTTTATTAAGGAGGTCGTTACTAGCATCTCTATAAAGGCTGTGGCTTGCTTTTTCCCGCGAAGCTAATACGCAATTAAAATCCCCCATCAGTATGTGTAACCCTTCAGTTGTCATTTGATGTCTGATGATTGCAAAAAATTCTGTCCTCTCATCCGCCCTTTTCGGAGCATGTACGCATATCATTCGGAAACTTACTACAGAATAAAAGATATCACATACAATAAGCCTGCCGGAGTCGTACGATATCACGGTTTTCACAACAAGGCCAGGCAACTTTTTTACAAGCAGTGCACACCCTGCAGACGACCAAACGGCATGACTTATGCAGGCATAGTAACGTAGCGTGAAACGATCCGCCATGCTCGCGGTCTCCTCCTCCCGTCAATTTTTGTTTCCTGAATAGCTAAGGCGTCTAGGTCCCGTTCCGTTAACAGCCGATGCACCTGGGCTTGCTTTCTTTTAGTGGCCAGGCCTCTAACATATAAAGTGCCTACATTTAAGGCGCCTTCCATACAAGTTTTAACATATAACAGTAGACCGAGAGCGTGGCGCGTACCTGCTCGCATTATGGCGTCGTCACACGCCCCCCAGGATGGGACGAGCGGTTGCTGCTGAGCCGACGTCGTCCGGGGAAGTTTGCGGTTCTGCTGGTTGTCTGGTCTCGTCGGCTTGGGTGGCACCCGTCAAATCTGGCTTGACTTAGCTGGCGGCTCCTCGCTGTTTACATGCGTGGTTGGGGGGTGTCCGCCTTCCGCCTCGTCGTGGCTGTGCTTCGTGCTCGCCGCACAGTTGATCGCTTGGCTCACGTCCATCCTCTCCTGAACATTTGCATCGTCGCACTGTTTCGTCGGCGGCGCGCTCTCAGAGTTGCTTGGCTGCGGTGTTGGCGCAGCTCCGCCTGACGCTTGGGCGGGTTGCCCTCCATAGAGAGTGGCGTGCTTGAAGTCCCATCCGCGGCCTCTAAGTCTCCCGTGCCGCGGGCGGCTTTCTCAGCCTCCATATAGCGTCCATTACGAGTTCGCTTGAGTCGTCACCACCTAGCCGACCCAGTCACGTTGGAGTAGGTACGAACGCATTGTGCGTCCGTGTGGCCGAAACGCCGACACCGTGAGCAGCGGGTGACTTTGCACTCCCTGCGAACATGTCCCGTCGCGTGGCAACGCAAGCACTGCATGGGCCGTGCCGGAGCATTTACAAGCGCCAACTCGCCCGCTACATGAATCTGATGAGGTAGGTCGTCCAGGTTTTACTCCTGCCTTGAGCTTCAGCAGGACGATCCTGGTCGTCGACCCTTTGTCGTTAACGCCTTGAACGCGCCGGCGCTCTTTGGTGACTTCCGTAACTCACCCGAACGACGCGAATGCAGTTCGGACATCCTCGTCGTCGACCTATTGCAGCAGCCAGTGAAGCTTCAACCTCACCTGCTGATTCTGTGGGTCGAAGATAAGGGAGCGGCGCCCAATTAACTTCCTGTTCGCTGGAATCCAGCATCTTCTTCGTAGCCTCTGCGGTGTTGAAGGTGACGGCCAAGACGTGATTAATCTGGTACGCCCCCCGCGCAAATACACCCGAGAGCATTCCAGTCCTGGCGAGCATATGCCGAAAATCTTCTACTCGATACGGTCTTGGCTTCCGTCGCCGTGAAGAAAAACGGTGTTTGCCACAATTCGCCCGGTTGGTAGTTGAGGCAGAATGATCTGATAATCGTCTTCAGCTTGCGCCCTGTTTCCGCCGCCGGCCTGGGCCGCTACATCCGCTCCTACAGAGCACATGAATTACACGACCGCACGCTTCGATGACAGGAAGTGGAATCGTGTGCAATACACGCATTCAAGTCCGACTCTGCGATAAGAGCAACTGATGATTATGGTCGGTTACTGGCGAGAGCTGTATGCACTACCCTTTCAGCGCGCAAAATCGCATTTCAGCGATTAGTCGTACACCCGGTTCAGACTCGGATGGTGCCGCGGCTGGTAAAACAAGCCTTAGCTTCGTTGATTGACAGTGGCCCTATGAGTCCAAGAACACGTTCTATCACTTTTCGCCAAAGTAGCACCCAGGTACTGGAAGGCTTACCCCGATTTGCTCTAACGAAAGGCATAGCGAAAAAAAATTCTAACGTTTTTTTGAGGCCAAATATTTGTAGTTGAACCAATGTAATCCTGTAAAAAATTCTAATGTATTTTCCCCTTGATGGCTTGGTCGACCGAAAAGCTCTCATAACATCTGTGGACGCACTGCGCCTGCGTGAAACTTGGATGCCAGTTGTATCTTCACAGTTACTTCAAATCCCCCCAAAATGAATTGTTAGACATACATCATGAAAAAAGGAGTGCTATCTCATATCTTAAATCTTATAAACAACGTATGGGTATATATTTAGATGGTCTGGAAGATGCCGTTAACTTAGTGCACTATGAATCACCATTGGTGTGTTCTTTGCGATTTGCATCTTTGAAGGATTTATGATAGATCGAACTCATTTTCAGCGAAGCACGCACTTTTGACGAAGGGTGTGATGTGAGAAAGCTTTCGGGATTCCATCAACTTTTGTTATGATAACATGGTAAAATGGTCGGCTACAACGGACTCATATAGGGTTTTTTAGAAGGAAATTTGGGACTAAAATTGTGCTGCCGACTGCAGCACAAGACTTTTTAATACCCTTCATACCAGATCTTTCAATCGTGATTGAGTCGATCCGGATCGAGCTCAATCCGGATCCGGCGCTGCTACACGACAGTTCAAATCGTGATCGAGCCCGATCCCACTCGAACTCAATCCTGGTTTCCCAAGCGCGATGTAGGCTTCCAACAATGATCGGACAAAAGCGCTGATACTATCATTCCCGCTGTGTAATGGCTCAGAAGGCAACAACTTCACCTAAGGCCACAAATTGTATCAAATAACTTCCACAGCCACAAATTACTGAAATAAATGGGCGATAACTTTTACGTAGTATTAAAACGCCGACCGCGATGTACATTTTTGGCGCCGTATGCCGTACGTGAGGGCAACCGGTGCCACTTCTCAAACGGGATTGAAACCTGCCCTGTATCAGCGGCGGTGCGTCAAGGATAGAGCAGGGGAATTCGAGAAATGTGGACAGGCAGACAAAGCTTGGAAAAAGGGGCGCAAAATTAAAAATAAGCGTGACAGGTAGAGTAACGCCCACGATAAAGAAAAGGACTGACAAAGGCAAAGGCTTCTCCGAAGGAAAATAAATTATTGCGGATTTGTGGAGTGAAAGGAGAATATGTAGTTTAAAAATATAAAGAACGAAGCGGTGTATAACTTTTCGATCGTTCGGTTCAAGAAGTCATCTGGCATAGGGAAGCTTCAAGTATTCGAGTGGCAACCACCGAAGGTGGGAATCTCCTTCCTGATACCTTGTACTGTGCCGCGGCGAGTTGCCATTGTAGGAAGGCGTATTGTTCTTTCTCCCCTTCCTTAGAGCACTGTATTTCGTCCTTCCAGCGCGCGCATTTTTTTCAGCTAACAACAGCTTTTAGAGAGCAGGCCGTTGTAGCATCGTATATGTTGGTGGGCCCTGCGTTGTCACAGCACCTGGCGTTTTGATGTAGTGAGCATTTATGTGACGCCTGTTCTTTGCAAGAGCAGGCTGCTGCGAGACGCGGCCACTTTCGCAAACATTCATTCTGGCGCAGCTGCTGGTTCCTACGCCATTACACAGGTTTGGCTGTCGTCTAGGCTGATCGCCTTATACAACCGCGTAGTTTTGAATTGCAGCCCTCACTATAGCAGTGCCTGTTGCAATGGCAGCTGTGGCACGAAACAAGTTGGAAAAGAGGGTGAGCAAGCCATGACATCGTGTCAGAGTTTGAGGTGGGGAAAAAACCAGGGAAAGTGAAATGAAAAACCTTCCTCCTGCCCGCTTCTCTTGATTACGTCTGCTCCAATGGCGACGGGGTAGCAGACCCGTGTGTTCTCAATCCTGCTGCAGTCAAACACCTAATTTCACAGAAGAAGCAAGAATGTGTGGCTTTCTTTGTTCAATTCAGTTTACTTCTCCACATGATGAGGCCTATTCTTAAAGCCTGATTGGTCAAGCTTTTTCGAGAGGTCGCATATTTGAAGCCTCCCCTTATTTCCTGTTTATAACTCGTTTGCGGAAACGTTGAACCGAACCCTCGGGGAAAGGGGAACACCTGTATGTGATAACCAGTATATTGTTAGGATGATTTCATTCAACGGATGTCCACCTGTCATTTTTTAGTAATGTCCCGCGAGCGTTTAATTGCGAGTGCTTCAACCCCTTATCACGGTAGACAGCGGCAAGACCATCTAGGATAGTTCGCACAGTTCGCATTCGCAGATCGATGCGGCCCAGTGTAAGGGTCTCCTACTAAGCTGTTCCCTTTTCGCTTGTCGTCGGCCCCCTTGCCGTGAACAGGGAACACGAAAAATTGCTGACACCACCCAGAAATGAACATAGCCGGCTGAATATAACGGGAAGTGCGTGTGTTTTGCGTGAGAGAACACACCAGCAGATGACGGTTCCAATGCGGGTTACTTCTGCGAATGCGAAATGCACGAACTACTCTCGCTCGTTTTGGAATTGCCAAGACTGATAATGCACTGAACCACTCGCCCGTCGGCACTCCCGTACTATTAATAAAAAATTGCCGGACTGTACATTGCATTGAGAAGCTACAGTCCATTCACCAGAGAGGTGGCTTTCCTGTCAAATTTGGCGATGCGACTTGCTGTCGACGCATGTAGTTTTACCCAGAACACAGCCTCTAACAGACCCGCTGTGAAACATCATATTGAAGCTGTTCGCTAGAACGACTGTATCATTACAGGGATATTCATTTACGTGTCATAATTCTGTAGTTCATAGTGAAGTTGTAACCGTTAACTAATTCTTCGCTGCTGTCTGTACATGAGCAGCTACGGAGGCGGTATGTTGAGATAAAATGGCTGAAACGCTTGTTTTATCGACACCAGCTAAAAATTATTGATGGGATAATTATCCGCTAAGACAACTCTGGGATGACACCAATGTAGTGTCGCCACTATAATAAAACCGGTTTAACAATAATTATCCACTAAGACAAGTCTAACAGCGTGCCAAGTTTCATTTGTTTCTCATATTTACTTAGTTCAGTGTGAAAATGCAAACGTAACAATTTCCGTCTTCTGTCAGCACAGCAGCCGTCAGCGGGGGAAAACTGCGACAGCTGCTGTTTTATCAAAATTGTACGCAATCGTTTAAATGACAACCAACTGCTAACGTGACCCTAACATTACGCCGAGATTCTTTGACATTTCATGTTAAATAGGTTTTGTAGAAATTGAAAACATTGTTGAATGCTGGTGTGCTGTAAATACATCGGCTTCTACGGAGCAGAGAGGACACTTTTATGTTTATTCGTTAGACTAAAGCTTAAGTCGTTTTATTGTTCATTCAGCTAATCAGCTAGTAAGTATGTTAAATAGCCAATTACAAGGAAATGTTTTGGTTTCGTGCATTTGTTGGACGGCGCACGGTTTAACGAAGCCACGTAATTCTCCGCTGCTCAGACACCTTCAGCGTGAGCATTGGCACTGATTTTTTTACGAGGTGCAACCGTTATATTGAGAGCCAGAGTGCACTGACCAAAAGTGGGCTTTTCCGTCAAACTTGTGAGGGGACTACATCACGAAACACGCAGTTTTCGTCAGAACCTAGCCTATTAGAGGTCCGTTGTAAAAAGTCAAAGGCTGAGGTGGTTTGAGTTGTGAGCACGGTTAGCACGGTGTACGAGGGATTTGCGAGAAACGTCCTATTGTACCAATATTCGCCCTATTATTTTGGGAACTTTCTTCATATAATTGTGAGGTCGGACACAAGTGTTTTTTTCTGCTAGCTACATTTAATATCCACTGACGAGCTACTCCTGGCCATTTGGTATTAACACCAAGTAACTTCCGAACCGATACATGCACCGTACAGCCCTGCTTTTGCCACGAATCACCTCCCCTAATTCGGGTGACACACTCTCCCACCTTTTCTGTTCCATGCCACGTAGTCTCACACTCCCAATAATAGTTGCACAAAAGTGGTGGCTCTTTCGTGCCTTCTAGAGAGTTTACATGGACATACAAGAGGAACATATAAAGCAGAGATTTTGTATGTCTCACTGATGGACTATGTCGCATTAAAACATAGTCTAGCAAAACCAACCTTCACTGACAATGATGATATTCGCGGGTGAAGTGAAAGAAAAAATTGGCCGCGTATCTGCTCCTTTCGTTGCAAATGTCGTCAAAAGACGATAGTCTTTGTAGACATTTGCCAAGGAAATGCCCCGCTTTGCTCTTCCGCTCACCTCTAATGTTGTTCCTGTTCCGTCGCGGTCATCCCAACGTAAACACACAAAATGTTTGCTCAAGGTGATTTGAATTTACCGCGTTCCACTACTACAGCGCTGCAGTACGGCGGAGGCGCGTGTGAATCGAGGCGGCCGACTTCAAGGTTTATAGAACCGCGTTGCCGTGCTCCACGTGCGTTCCAAGCAGAACGTAGAACTTGCCTAGTGGAACGTCTCGTTGCTGTTGCCGGGTCATTTCTCATATGCCGCCAGGAGGTGGCGCGGGCAACAGCAGGTGACGGTTTTCTGCAGTAGATGTCGGATATCATTTGCCATCGAAAAACCAAGCATCCATGACTTTTTAAATAAAGGAACACTGTCATTATCTCTCGTGTACTAATATCCTGTCTCATATTTGCGTAATATCTTGTTCTTGCTCTACAAACTTGACAAGTTGAAACATATAAATCGGGCTTACAGGTGTACATTTGGCAGTGGGTATATAAGACCATTGCGCCGTATTCACTTTATTTTGGCCGGGTGGCTGAATCGAGTCACAGACAGACAGACAGACAGACTGACAGACAGACAGTCATAAAGAAACACCAAAATTTCTGGGTTTAAGTACCCCAAGGAGGCCTATTCGTCTTTAAAAGCCCTTCCCGTGCTCGGAATCGAATCTGGGTCCCTCGCGTCGACGTCCATCCGAGTGGGCCACCCCTACAAGTTTGAATCAGTTTAAATTCGGGAGTGGTGCGTAGACTTGCAAAATTACAAAACACAATTATGGGCCTTTCCGTCTAATGACGGCGATGATCGAACGCGAAGATTTCTTCGCGCGAAATCAAATGGTGAAGAGTCAAAGCCAAGGCCCCTCCAATGAAAATTCCAAACTGTGTGCCTGTCAATGTCAAAGCTCAACGAGTGAAAGTCCAAACCGTATGTGGAGTCAAAGCCCAAACTGAGACGACAACCAAGGAATCACTAACGATAAAGCTTCGCGTTCAATCATCCTCGTTGCTAAACTGAGGGTTGCAAGAGTTTTCTTCTTTCCTTGAGCTGTATCAAGATCTCTAGACAACTTTATGTGCTAACGTGCCGGTGGCCTGTTTATGAGCTAATTTTATTCACTTGATCTTGTTTCTTTGAATAAAATAATTGATGTCATGCATTCCTGCTTTCCCAAGCTTCCATTTTGTTACTATTGCTACTCCTTCCCCCTTCCCTAAACCTGGGGACTAATAATCAATCAATCAATCAATCAATCAACCTTTATTTTTGGTGCCCAGGAACAACCTTAGGGTCTTGGTACTGGTACACCATATACAAGCATTCATAAAAACAAACTAAAATCAAGACAACACAACACATAAAACCATATATATGAAAGAAACAATACAGTAAAAGTAGTTACAGAGATCCCAGCAAGCAAAACAGCAAAAAAAAAGGAAGCCTAGTGTTAGAAGCCATGACACCCGGCCAGCAAAACGTTGAGGGCACGTGAAAAATTGAAAATACACAAGCAAATACTCAATGAACATGACGGAGATAGATTATACACATAAAACAAAGGTTTTGTAACAAGATCTTAGGAAGTTTTAAAATAGAAAAACGAAGTTCAGCGTTACAAGCACTGACACTTAAACCGACAGAAATTCAAGCAACACAAAATCAGGAAAAGTGAAAAACAAACAAGCAAGATGATGATTTGCATAGAATAAATACGGAACAGAAATACGCCACATAAATGACATAAAGGCACTTAAGCTACAACAGTTTTCAATTCATTAGAGAACAAAGACAAAGAGCTCTGGAATATATCAAGACGATCGGAATATTCATTATATGCACATTGTATTCTGCAGATGCACGAGCGTCGTCTACTTAAAGCATCTGTTCTGAACGTTCGAAATCTTCGGAAAAGTTTGTTCGGCAAGTTGACATTGATAAGTGCAACCAAGTCATCACACAAAATATCACCATGAAGAAGTTTATAAAGAAAGATAATGTCAGCTCTCATTCGTCGACACCAAAGGGAAGGAATACTTTTGAGACAAGACATGCTGCCATTTGCGTCTTCTTGTACATGACGGAAACGGTGCCTAAAGATAGAAAGGAACTTATTTTGAACCCTTTCGATGCGGTCACTATTGGACTTGCAAGTTCCATTCCAAACAATAGAACCGTATTCGAGAAGAGGTAAGCAGAGAGCTGAATACAACTTTAAGAAAGGAAGAGGACTTTTAAACTCTTTAGAATACCTGCAAACAGCACCCAGACATCGAAGAGAGCGTCCGGTAATTTGTGTAACGTGGGAAGAGAAAGTCAAAGAAGAATCAAATAGTACTCCCAAGTCCCGAATTTCGGTCACCCTCGGCAGTGCAGTGCCTGCTATTTTATAGGAGTATTGCAGCTGTTGAGTTTTCCTACTATAGGAAACAACTTTAGTTTTTTGAGGGGTTCAAAATTCAGTCATTTTTGGTGCACCAACGATGGAATGACACGATATCAGCCTGAAGAGAATTACAGTCCTGAACATTACACACTTCTCTGAAGATTTTCATATCATCAGCATACAACAAAAAAGATGAATTTTGAATGGCAGAAGCAACATCGTTAATGAAAATGGAAAAAAGAAGGGGGCCCAGAACGGAGCCCTGGGGTACGCCACTTGTTGCTTTGTATCTAAATGATGTTTGACCGTTAACACTTACATAGCAATATCGCTCCTGGAAATAGCAACGTATAAGACCCACTAAAGAAGCGTGAACATCTAACAGAATGAGCTTGGCAAGCAATAACGAGTGGTTGACTACATCAAAGGCCTTGCTCATGTCACAGTAGACCGCATCAAGCTGGCTTCTACCAACGACTGCTGGGACAGCCTGCTCCATGAAGCATGCGAGGTTTGTGGAAGTTGAGCGACCACGCATGAAGCCATGTTGATAGGAATGAGGATCGTGTTTCAGTGAGAAAGACAAGACCGCATGAAGAGATAACTCGAATATTTTAGAAGCACAACAAAGGAGCGACACTGGCCTATAGTTCATGGGGTCAGTTTTTGGGCCTGGCTTGAAAACAGGGAATACACGAGAAATTTTCCATGAGCGAGGGTACGTGCCAGACCGGAGACAGTTATTAAATATTGAGGTGAACACAGGAACGAATATATTTGCATACGTTTTTAGAATTGCAGCAGGAATACCATCTGGCCCAGAAGACAACGAGGGCTTTAGCCGCTTGATGCTGGTCCGCACGATGTTCTCATCCAATTGGAAACAAGCGGAGTTACCGTTCTGGTGACAAGAGACGCTGCCGTCATCACTACCACCGCTAAGCCCAAACAAAGAAGAAAACTGACGAGCAAAGCAGTCGGCAAAGCAGAAAACTGACGAGCAATAATAATAATAGTGTTTATTGATTCCATAAAAACAGAATACATATGCGGGTCTGCCAAAGCCACGAGGGCTTGAAGGGAGTTCCCGGCAGCACGCAACACGCCGCAAACCAACAAACAGACAAAAGTTGTAACAAAATATGATAATTTGAACAAAAAAAGAACACGAAGAAAAAAAAGCAGCACTGTTAAAGGCGATAGTCAAGTTGTACGAGGCTGTTTTTAATTTTACTTCGACTATTCATCGAAAAGAAGTCTACTGGCAAAGAATTCAGGACCATCAGGACATAGTATTCGCGAACATGTTCACCAAATTTAGTTCTAGTTCGTGGTAAAAGAAAACGATCGCGAGGGTGTAAATCCCGCACAGGAGTATACGGCCGGCAAAATTGCAGAGACCAAATATACTCAAGTACAATTGTTTGTTTAAACAACAAGGTAAAATCGGGCATGCGCAAAACACGAAAGACATCTTTGTTATCGAGGTCTGGTGTACCATACAAAACGTATTTGAGTATGGAACGTAAAATAGCATCCACCTTATTTTTTTAGAAATCAGCGCAAAAGTAGAAACAACAAATTCGGTACCATAATGTGGAATAGGCTAAGAAAAAAGGAATTTGTTTACGTACTGTTAAGGAACAAAGTGATTTGAGCCCGTACATCAAACAGGCAGTTTTTCTCAGCTGAGAATATATAAAGGCCAGATGCGTATTCCAAGACATGTTAGAGTAAAAAAATATACCCAAGTATTTAAAAGAGTCCACAGACAAAATAGGAGTGCATTTGCAGTTCGAACAACCAGGGACATGCAAAAAAAGTGATGTAACATTGGGCATTGGCTTTAGACTATTATGAAAGGAAACAATTTGAGTTTTTTTAATTGTTATTTGAATTTTGTTGCTGCTAAACCACTTCATTATCTCTTCACAATCATGTTGCAGATTCCGAACGGCAAGATCGAAGGCACTATGCCTAGAAACAAGCAGAGTGTCATCCGCGTACTGAGATACCCGGGAATGAAGTACACAGTTTTAAATATCATTAACATATAAGTTAAAAAGCAATGGTGACAAGATAGACCCTTGCGGAACGCCAGCGTGAAGTACTTGTGGGGAGCTTGTAATTTTACCCAATACGACATTCTGTTGATGGTTACGAATGTAATTTTCTAATAGCGACATGAAAGGCCCACGGAAACCACTATTGGTGCAGTTTGACTCCCTAATAACGTCAATGCTTTAGAGGTTAGGCTAGTAATTTGTTAAAGTATAAAACGTCGCCACGAATGCCCCCTGAGCGCATACGTGATAGAAATCATGGTTTCAGGTTAACCCGAGCAGAACTTCGCTTTACGTAGAGCCGAAGTATTCCTTCCAACAACAGCTCTTTCTCGCTGGTCTTGACATTGAACATACGTCACTGGGAAGAAAAAAATTAACATATGTTGTTTATTTGGATCCCAGTTTTGTTCCTTTTAGTTTTCTTGCAGTACGCAATTTACCACATCCATAATCACAACAGTGTTTTGTTCTTTTATTGTGCCCAACGATTCCCTTGTACTTCCCTATCACTGAGGGCCATTTTTGTGTACAAATCATGCTTAGCTAAATGTGTGGTCCACACTACCCACCCCAAATTGTCTCGGCTACCACCCTGAACATGTTTGGTCACCGACTATAATGACCATATGTTTCCCCTGCTCGATGACCTGGAAGGGCGACAGGACCCTTCCGGCTCGTATGCCCGTGCTCGTATGTCTTCACTGGTTGCTTTTGTTTTACCTTCACCTCATTGTTGGCCCCAAAACCTAAAGAATAATCTTATCAAAGCAATTTCATGTGCTCCCATGACTAGAAAGGACAAAAACGTACGGCTGGCACCAATGCTACAAGAATTATTCACATCCGCTGGGTTCCTGGGGCCGCTGAACGCATTGTCTGTGGATAACTAACAACCAAAAAAACCAAAATATATCGCTTGGCCGCGCGGTCATTGCTCTGATAATTCAGCACGTCCGCTGAGGCAGCTGTGGTTGTTGAATGCTTTGTCTACCAATAAACAGTAAAAAACATTGTGCTGGGCCCTGGTGTTGCATCTCAGATAATGGGCCATTGCCACATGGGCGGTTGCTGGTGCTGAGGTAGTGTATAGAAGAATGCTTAAAACGGTTACACAGCAAAACAATTTTTTTTGACACGCTGTTACACCTACTTAGGTTAACGTCGAGTGATCTGGCTGCAGTCCCTGCTGACCTCGTTAGCTTTTATTGGCTACGGTACGCAGATGCTGCCAGCCACGACATTAGCAGGGCAGTACAATGTCCCCGCATGAACTTGCGGAAAAACGAAAAACAAAATTTCATACCAAACGTATCAACTTATTATTCTAGCGCACGAAAGCCCCGTAGCGCCGTAAATACACATGAAAATGAAAAGTTTTTAAACCTTGCTTAGTCGAAACAAATTCTGCTTTTGGCCAAACAGTAACATCATTCTTGATATACCCTCCCCAAGCGCTAAACAGCGGCTGGATGTTTAAGTGCCAAATATAGTTCAGGCAGAGTAAACCGGACCAGGTCGCCAGAACGACGTCTAGTCAAACGGAAAGTACACCTATACTCTTATTCCCCGAAAGTACCATTGTATAGGCCGACCCGCTACTAAAAAGTGTGCAACAAAGGAGGTTATCTGTGTACATGCTGCGTGCGCCCGTCAGTAATATCCTCGTCCTCACTTTAGTAGGCTCGGTCATTCACTATGCTAGCCCGCCCAACCAGCCGCCTCATACAATTGCCGAAAGAAAAAGTGCGCTTGCCATCACGGACAGCTCAGAAAACTTGATGTTCTATTCAATTATTTTTACAACAAAGTGTTACGCCATTCTACAAGTCGCTTCCGACTGATCTAACAAAAAAAAGAATGAGCAAATTCCCAGTGTCTTCATTAGGTATGATAATGTAATAAACCAAAGACCTGCACTACACTGCTCTCGGCAAGGTCTATTGAATTCTAGAATTCTCCGTGTATTTCTGAATCCGCCGGAAGCTTCGTCTGATTGGTTTCCCTTTGTTAGAGGTTTCTGGTTGACAACATGGCTGAGTGTGTTTTCTTCACTATGAAGTTTCATGACGTTTACTGGTACCACTTTTAGAGCTTGCCCTCTTTCTTGCTTCTATAGTTGCAGAATTCTTTTTCGGCATTGAAGCACTAGATCAAATGCAATCGACATGAAAAAGCAGGCGTGTCTTATACATATATAATATATATATATATATTATATATATATATATATTTTAAAAGTTTAATATATATATATATATATATATATATATATATAGGGTTCGGAAATGAGGGGCTCGTTAGGAAATACAGAAAGAAATGCCGGCAGTCTACAACGCCAAAGAAGGCATAGGGGAATGGTTAGACTATTTTTTTTACCGTTAGTGACGTTACATTATTAATTTTTATTAATTACGTGAGAAAGAAAGAAAGAAAAACACGCGCCCAGAGTGGGGACCGAACCCACGCCTTTCGATTAGATCTCGAATGCCTTACCAATTCGGCTATCTGGGCGACTGTGTTCTGCTTCACTTTCTGGGGTATTTATATTTACTACAACTGATCTGACGCTTGAGGGTGGTAGCCAGCGCCACTTCAGACTACACAGGGAGAAGGGGACCTTCTTTTCAGCCCCCGGCGCGTGACGCGAACGTCTACAGCCTGTCATGAGCGGGTCAACTGGCGGGAAACCCTATTTGACCTTGGCATCAAGGCTGCCAGAACCGAGGCCCTCGCTAAGCTTTCGCGCGATAATAGGGTTTGAAAATGAGGGGCTCGTTAGGAAATACAGAAAGAAATGCCGGCAGTCTACAACGCCAAAGAAGGCATAGGGGAAGGTTAGACTATTTTTTTACCGTTAGTGACGTTACATTATTAATTTTAGTAATTACGTGAGAAAAGAAAGAAAGAAAAACACGCGCCCAGAGTGGGGAACCGAACCCACGCCTTTCGATTAGATCTCGAATGCCTTACCAATTCGGCTATCTGGGCGACTGTGTTCTGCTTCACTTTCTGGGGTATTTATTTACTACAACTGTATCTGACGCTTGAGGGTGGTAGCCAGCGCCACTTCAGACTACACGGGGAGAAGGGATTTTTTATATATATAGTATATATATATATATATAAATATATTACCTTGCGCGCCAGCGTGCGCGCAACTCGAGTCGGCATGAAAGGCGGAGCAGATGTCGGCACGCAGAATGGCTGGGATAACCAAAAGCCACTTGCGACCGTCCGAGTTGTAATTCCAACGATAAAGGAAGCTCGCACCTCACGCTGACCAAACATGTTACGTGGCGCAGGACATGAACAATTGGATGCGGACGATGTATTCTGACCTATTTACATGGCGGGTATCACCGAGCTCGCACCGGCTGCGCGCAGCACCTCCTCTTGTCGATGAAGACATTGGAATTTGATGTATAATATAAATATATATATAAATAAATATATATATATATAGTATAATATATATATAATATAATATATAATAAAAACAGAAATAATTGGCATCGAGAAAACTCGAAACAAAGGGGAGGATGTGTTAGATATTAAACAGATTAAGAATTGGAAAAGATAAGAAGAAAGCGGCAGAAAAAATGCCGCAGAGTGGATCCGAACACAACCTCACAGAGGTCTGTTTCAATGATCTACCACATACTCCCCTTTGCTTTCAGGTTTTCTGACAGCCAACCTTATTTTCTGTGTGTATTTCAACGAAGCCCTCATTTCCTATTCTGATCGCTACTATATATATATATATATATATATATATATATATATATTTATATTTATATTGTTACTAACATGCGGACAATTCCCAATGTCCTTCCATCGACGACGACGAGGAGGTGGCTGACGCGCAGCCGGTGCGAGCTCGGTGATACCCGCCATGTAAATAGTTCAGAATACATCGTCCGCATCTCATTGTTCATGTCCTGCGCCACGTAACATGTTTGGTGGAGGTGGAGGTGCAGAGCTCCTTTATTGTCGGAATTACAACTCGGACGGTCGGAAGTGGCTTTTGGTTATCCCACGCCATCTGCGTGCCGACATCTGCTCCGCCTTTCATGCCGACCCGAGTTGCGCGCACGCTGGCGTCCTCAAAACGTACGAGCGACTACGCCTACGTTACTATTGGAGGGGCATGTATACCTACGTGCGGAAGTACGTGCGCTCATTTCCGGAGTGTCAGCGTCGCAAATCACCGCCTATTCGCTCTACAGCCCCGTTGCAACCAATACCGTGCCCCTCGAAACCCTTTGATCGCGTTGGAATCGATCTGTACGGGCCCCTGCCTTTAACGGCTGCCGGTAACCGGTGGATAATTGTAGCGGTCGACCACCTCACAAGGTACGCCAAAACAGCTGCCTTGCCGGCATCCACGGCTCGTGACGTCGCCAGTTTTCTTTTGCGTCACTTTGTACTTCGTCACGGAGCGCCTCGGGAACTTCTGAGTGATCGTGGCCGCGTTTTTCTATCGGACGTTGTGAAAGCTCTACTCGCCGAATGTCACGTTGTTCACCGCACGAGCTCCTCGTACCACCGCAAACCAATGGGCTCACAGAGTACTTCAACCGCACCCTGGGAGATATGCTATCAATGTACGTGTCGTCGGATTACTCCAATTGGGACCTCGTACTTCCGTTCATAACGTATGCATACAACACGGCTACGCAGGCAACGACAGGATTCTCTCCGTTTTTCCTACTTTATGGACGCGAGCCGACCTGTACACTGGATACCATTCTGCCTTACAACCCTGACGCCACAGAATTTAAACCGGTTTCGCAACTAGCGCAGCAAGCCGAAGAGTGCCGCCAACTCGCCCGTTCCTTTACAACTGCAGACCAACAGCGCCAGAAGCATCGCCGTGACGATTTTACCACCCCTCCGACATTTGAACCCGGCTCACATGTCTGGCTTTGGGTGCCCTGCCCGACACCGGGTCTCTCCTCTAAACTTGTCGCCAAATATCATGGCCCTTACAAAGTCATCGCCCGCACTTCGCCCGTGAACGACATTGTGGAACCAGTCAGCCCATCCTCTGATCTTCGCCGCCGGGGGCGTGAAACAGTCCACGTTCAACGACTGAAGCCCTACTACGACCCCCCGGTGTCGTCCTCACCCTAAGTCCCAGGATGGCTCCTTTTCACCGGGGGCGATTGTAGCAAGGATAACGAGCAACTCTTAACGCCATCAGCTTATCCGGGTATGCGCCACATCAAGAAAGAGTGCCATGCGATCGTGGCCAATCTATGCACGACGGTATGCGCGCACGCTGGTAGCGGTGGAAGAAGAAGTACGGCTAAAGGTGCTTGGCGCGTGTGTTCGGCCATCGTCGGTACGCTTGTACCTGCGCTCGCCTTGCTTCTGCTCCTTCCAATAAACAACGTTCGGTCTACTACCGGAGGGTCAACTATATCCCTTACAATATATATATACGTGTGTGTGTGTGTGTGTGTGTGTGTGTGTGGGCGCGCGTGTGTGTGTATATATATATAGCGAATCACCATAGGAAATGAGGGGCTCGTTGAACATAAAACGGAAATGGTGGTTGGCAGTCAAGAAAACCTCGGAATGCAAAGGGGGGAGATTTGGTAGGTCATGGAAACCGATAAAGAATTTGGAAAGACAGAAAGAAAGCGGGAAAAAAATGCCCGCCGGGTAGGATCCCAAGACACGACCTCCAGAATACCGGTCTGGTGCTCTGACCACTATGCAAACGGCGGGGCTATTGTCCCTTCACTTTCTGAGGTACATACGTTAGGTGTTTTTGTTTCCTGCGCTGGGGGGTTTTAGCGAGAGCACTCGAACTACTCGGGGTGAAGGGGGCCCTTTTTTAACCCCCGGGCCGGTACTCGAGTGTCTCCGACATATTGAGAGTGGTCGACCAGCGGTGAACCCTATTAAGCTCCCCATGGCACTAAGACGGCCAGAACAGAGGCCCTCCCTGTGCGTGTAGCGAATCAGAATAGGAAATGAGGGACTGGTTGAAAATAACAAACAAATAAGGTTGGCAGTCAAGAAAATATCGGAAAGCAAAGGGGAGGATGTGGTAGGTCATTGAAACAGATAAAACAATTTGTAAAGACAGGAAGACAGAGGAGAAAAAATGCCCGCCAGGTGGGATCCGAACCAATGACCTCCAGAATACCGGTATGGTGCGATAACCACTACGCATTTTTTCTCCGCTTTCTTTCTTTCCAAATTCTTTATCTGTTTCAATGACCTACCACAACCTCCCCTGTGCTTTCCGAGGTTTTCTTGACTGCCAACACTTATTTCTGTGTTATTTCTACGAGCCCCTCATTTCCTATTCTGATTCGCTACATGCATAGCGAGGGCCTCTGATCTGGCAGTCTTGGTGCCATCGGGAGCTTAAGAGGGTTCAACGCTGGTTGACCACTCTCGACATGTCGTCGACACTCGAGTCACGGCGCGGGGACTAAAAAGAAGGTCCCCTTCACCTCGAGAAGTCAGAGTGGCGCTGGCTACCACCCCCAAGCACAGGAAAAAATTACATTGACATAAATACCCCAGAAAGCGGGGAGGAAAATCGGCCCGACGGCAGCGTAGTGGCTATCGCACCAGACCGGTGTTCTGGAGGTCGTGGGTTCAGATCCCACCTGGCGAGCATTTTTTCTCCGCTTTCTTTCTTTCTTTCTTTCCAAATTCTTTATCGATTTCTATGACCTACCACAACCTCCCCTTTGCTTTCCGAGGTTTTCTTGACTGCCAACACTTATTTCTGTGTTATTTCGACGAGCCCCTCATCTTCTATTCTGATTCGCTAGATGCATAGCGAGGGCCTTTGTTCTGGCAGTCTTGGTGCCATAGGGAGCTTAAGAGGATTCAACGCTGGTTGACCACTCTCGACATGTCGTAGACACTCGAGTCACGGCGCGGGGATTAAAAAGAAGGTCCCCTTCACCCCGAGAAGT